>LPNX010468810.1:488261-553562 GCA_001517045.1 Pseudotsuga menziesii
CGACGCTTTCCATGTTAAATAGTTGACCAATTAAAGGCACCGTCGCTTAAGCGACGCTTACTAACGCTCCGTCGCTTAACCGACGGTTATGAGAATAGCCGTCGCTTCACCGACGCTTGTGGCCACATTTACAAAAAAAAAATGTACCCTTGTGATTTTTGGTAAGTTTAAAAAGAGAAATCCACGCGCCGTCGAATTTTTCTGTCGGATTTTGGATCGAAATGTAGTAGTGAAAATATTCAAACTATTGAGCCAATAGTGTTGATCCAAGTGTCAAAGAGAGAATCAACTACCCATTTTTTTGTGTGCCCAATCATGTATTTGTTCCAGAAGTTGGTTGAGGTAGTTAATACCTTGGGATTGGAAGACTATGACAATCAAATTCGTATTGGGGAAGCCATCAGTTTTGGGAAATCATATTTTAACTTATTGGGAAACTTAACACCCAAAAATGGCTACCCATTCCATTATTCACCCATGTGTTTCTCTTCCTCACGCAGCTGGAGATAGTTGGGGCATTCTCATCATGTTTTTTTGCAATTTCCTCCATTTCTCCATGGCTAGAAGTCAGTTTTTGTGTTGCATAGTGGATGGGTGAATAGATTCACGATTTGGGGGTTCGCAGAGGTCATGTTTTCTCCTGTAATATCCATGAATCTTTGTTGAAATTGATTTTCTCTCCCAGGGTTGTTTTCCCTTCTACCAATTTGTTTTTTGTTGAAAAACATTTTCCTTCATGTCCAATACCTGTGTTTGTTGTTATGTGCACCCTTCTTTTGGTCTGGAATACTTAGGAGTGGAAGAGGCCTAGAATTGGCTTGATAAACCTAGTGAAGAGAGGAACCTCAAAAAAATATCAAGAGGGGCTGGCTAATCTTCTATGTACACCTTGAAGACCACTGGAAGGGAAGGTATGGCCTGAGGGACTGTGTAGCAGTGAAGGGAATACTTCCTTGTGTTGGGTGTGTAGGTATTGTGGAGGCCAAGATAGATAGATCTTGTGCAGGTGTCCATAAATCTATGGTTGAGCTCACTAGCTTAGCAATTATACCTTTCCACTGCCTTAGTAGTCTGATAAACCCAATTGTAGATTGGCTTGGCTGAAACTTGATGTGTATTTGGTTATGTGTGAGCATGTTGTTCCTATTTCCTTGTGGAAATCATGCGCAACTTGGGGGTGGCAGTGGTGTTGAGAGATTGATGAGCGCTATGGCCTATGTTTGGGTGGAATGTTGCAGCGACATAGCTAGTTGTGGGGCAGCTCATTTACAATAAAAGTGCTCTCTTGTATTTTCTGTATTAATCCTGCAATGTATTTTTTTTTATAAACATATTAAATGTGTTGAAATGTATTTTCTTCTGTTGTATATTGTTGCATTATGCATATGCATATGTTTTTATTTTCAATGCATTTTTGTTTACTTTCATGGGGCTAGATCCCCGGTTTGATAGGCAGAGTAGCAGTGGTCGTGTCCTCTCTCTTGGCAGGTAGAGGGGAGGGGACGTGACACATTATCTAGTTTTAGTAAAACAATTTGTGCTCTGATGTTGGTGCCAATCACTTTCTTAAGACAAGAGACATGAAATACTTGGTGAATGCAAGAAGAAGGAGGAAGTTCCAATTTATAAGCAACAGACCCAATATTATGAAGAACCTTATATGGCCCATATAACATTGGAGCCAACTTATGATTCCCTTTGAGTTTCAAGGAGGATATATTGTAAGGTTGCAGATGAAGAAAAACCATATCACTGAATTGAAAATTGCTCTCAGAACAGTGTTGATCAACTCGTTGTTTCATGCGGTTTCTTGCCATGTGAAGGTTGTCCCGCAGAATGTGAAGAATTTGATCTCGATTTCAAAGAACCATGTCAACTTCCTAAACTAGTGAAGTGTTGGGGGTGTATGACAGGAGCATTGGTGGTGCCTGACCATAAACTATTCATATGGAGTCATGTTAGATGCAGTATGGTAGGAATTATTGTACCACCATTTCACAAGAGGGAGCCACTTTTCCCATTGATGGTGTTGTTTAGAGGTGAAGCAACGAAGATAAGTTTCCAAACATTTGTTGATGACTTCATTATGACCATCTTTTTGTGGGTGATATCCTGAACTCATATTCAGCTTGGTGCCAGTGAGGAGAAATAGTTTAGTCGAAAAATGACTTGTGAAAGTTGCGTCGTGATCTAAGACAATGGAAGAAGGAATTCCATGAAGACGGGATATCCTGTCCATGAAAATTTATGTGACTAAGGAGGCGGTATATGGATAGCTGAGAGAAAAAAAATGACTATATTTGGAGAGCTGGTCAACCATAATCAAGATTATGGTATTTGCTCCATATTTAGGGATCCCTTCAATGAAATCCATTGAAATATCTGTTCAAATCCTTGTAGGGATGGGCAAAGGTTCGAGTAGTCCGGGAAGGAGTGTAGTTTCACCCTTGTGGCGCTAGCAGGTATCACATTTGACAACCATCTGTTGAATTTCTTGTTTCATTCCCTTCCAAAAGAAGTTACATCATGCCTTCTCATACGTTTTGAGGAACCCAGAGTGCCTTATCGATGGAGAATCATGGATTTCATAGACAACATCCCGTTGAAGATCTATGCTCTAGGGAAGCACTAGACGACCCTTATATCTCAGAGAAAAAACATCCCAAGAGTAATTCGGTACAACAAAAGGGTTACTGGCCAATTTTTGGATGATTCTAGATAATGAAGAGTCATTGGCATAGCCTTGCTGAACAGATTGTAACCAACTTGGAATAGGAATAGAAATAGCTGAAAGAGAAACATAGTCATCAAATGTGTGGGAAAGAGAATCCACCACAATATTGTCCTTACCCTTCTTGTAAGTGATCTCCTAGTCATAACCCATGAGTTTTCTAACCCATTTCTATTGTGTTGGGGATGAGACCTGTTGTTCTAGGAAATATTTCAGACCCTGATGATTAGTCTTGATGCAAAAATGATTCCCTAAGAGGTATGGACACCACTTCTGTATTAAATGCAAAATAGCCATCATTTCCTTCTCATATGTAGAGGTTTCTAAATTCTTACCGAAAATGGATTTTCTAATGAATGCAATGGGATTTTCATCTTGAAGAATGATAGAACCAAGTCCATTGTCACAAGAATCACTCTCAATAGTGAAGGGATTCGAAAAATCGGGCATAGCTAGAACAGGTGTGGTACACATAGCTTGTTTCAGTTTGTCATATGCACACTCAACAACATGTGTCCATGTAAAATCATCCTTTTTTAGTAGAGTTGTTAATGGAGCTGCAATCTTCCCATAATCCTTGACAAACTTGCGGTAGTATCCAGTTAGTCCCAAAAATCCACAAAGGCTCTTTAGGGTCTGAGGATGTAGTCAATGTTTCATGGCATCTATTTTGGCAAGATCTACGTGAACCCCTTTTGTTGAAATAATATGCCCGAGATACTCAAATTCCTTCTTCCCAAAAACACATTTAGATTGTTTGGCACAGAGATGATGATCATAGAAAAGTTGCAGTACAATATCCAAATATTGGAGATGCTCAGCCCATATTTTACTATAGATGAGGATATCATCAAAGAAGACCAGAATGAAGTTTCACAAGTAGGGTCGAAATATTTTATTCATCAATGCATGGAATGTGGAAGGAGTATTCGTGAGGCCAAATGGCATGACCAAAAATTCATAGGGGCCATCATGTGTGCAAAAAGTTGTTTTAGGGATATCATCCTCATGAACCTGAATTTGGTGATACCCATAACGAAGATCCAACTTGGAGAAAAAATGAGCACCATGAAGCTCATCCAGAATCTCATCAACAACAGGAATCAGAAACTTATCCTTGATTGTGATGTGATTAAGTGCTCAAAAGTCAATGCAGAGGTGCCATGACCCAATTTTTTCATATAAAAAGAACTGATGAAGAGAAGGAACTAGTACTAGGGTGAATAATACCTTGCTTCAGTAAGTTCTGAACAAGCATCTCAATCTCTGTCGTGTGTTCAAACAGGTAGCAATAGGGCCTGATGTTGGGAGGGAAACTTCCAGGCCTGATGTTGGGAGGGAAACTTCCAGGAAGGAGAGGAATACGATGGTCCTCTGGTCTTGAAGGTGGCGATCCCATTGGCTCATAAAAAACACATGCATATCGATCCAAAATTTGTTTTAGATCCAAGGGATTAGTTGAGACTGTAGAAGGACCGCAGAAGGTTGCATCTGAATGAAATGGAGCTAAGCGATGACACCATGTGAATTCTTCTTAAGGATATTTTCCATGCGATGTGAACTAACGATGTTGAGAGACCCTGGTTGTAATCCCTTCAATGTGTTTTTTTTCCCATTGATTGAAAACTGCATCCAAAGTTCAACAAAATCCCATAAAATGGGTCCAAGTGTGTGTAACCATTGAGTTCTCAAAACCAGATCACATCTGCCTAAGGGTAAGAAAAACATGTCCCAGCGTAAGTTATAATCCCCAATAGATATTTGTACATTACAACACTTCCCTTTGACAGGTAAGGTGCTCCCATTGGCAACCATGAATTCAAAGATGGAGCAAGGATGGACAAAACAATCAGCCCGTTTGGCGATCCTGGGGTCAATGAAGTTATTAGTGCTACCAAAATCAATGAGTATTGTAAGAGGGAGATTTTTAAAGAAACCCCTCATTCGCATGGTTTGTAGGGTGGTGACTACAACTAATGCATGGAGAGATATCTTGGGTTGGTCATCCTGAGCAGGAGGGTCACCAAGAAGCTACTAAATGTACCCTCATTATCTACTGGATTCTATGCATCATCATAAATTTCAGGTGCACGAGGAGAATTCACATCCAAGAGATAGATCTTTTGCTCAGCACATCGATGTCCTTGGGTGAATTTCTTAACAAATCCCTTTTTCCATATGTTCCCACATCTCGACTTCAGGAACATGCTTGAAATGAGAAGTTCTAGGAGCTGGCGGGATTGAAGGTCTTTGGGGAACCATATTTTTGAATGGAACAAAATTGGATTTGGAGTGTTGTTGAGCCATGATCTTTTCCTCTGCTAACTTATCCAACCCTAGGGATTCCATCATTGTGTTGGGACAAAACATTTTAACCTCAGATCAGATTGCATCCTTCATACCACTAATAAAACAAATCCTATAGAATGCATCAGGAAATTCTTTTGTGTGATTGGCTAGTTTCTCAAATTCTATTTGATACTCCCTCACAGTGCTAGTTTGGTGAAGTTTGGTGAGTGCTCCTATGAAGTCATCAAAAGAAATAGGGTCAAATAATTGCAAAAGGAGTTAGAAAAAATATGTCTAGTTTGGCTCTGTATGAGCCTTGATGTACCAACAAAAACATTGAAGGGCTTCATGTTCCAAATGAAAGGATGCATGTGGGACTTTATTGACATCAAAAGTGTTATGCAAACTGAAATATTGTTATGCCCTGTAAATCCATCCAGTCGGATCATCACCATAGAAACAAGGAAAATCAAGCTTAGGCCCACGAAAGTTGTCGAAGTTGATCCAGAACTTCGAGTTTGATCTTGAGGGTGACAAGTTCTTCTTCCATTTGTTTATTTGCTCCTACCCGGGTGACAACCATATGCAAGAGGTTTTTTTTTGTGGGGCGGGGGGGGGGGNGGTTTTCGACACTTTATAAGGGACAAGGAAGCAGAAAATGTGAATTTCAAAAGCAGGGTGAAAGAATGGGAAAAATTGTTAGAGAGAGACAAGGAAGCATAAATGGGAAATGAACATGAAGGAAAATTTGAAGGCGACTGGGTGAGAATCGAAAAAGTTATGGAAAACCCTAAAATAGACAAATGTGTAATTTCGGGCTTTGGGAAGTGGAATTTGGGATAGGGTCCTCAAGGAAGGAAATATGCATAATGGAATCACGTGGGTTATAGTGAAGTTTCAAGGGAAATGGAGCTAAAACAAAGAAGATATGGCTAAAAATCAGAAATTTATACTTTTTTTTCTTCGGTTCGGTGGAGATGATGTATGGTGGCTCCAGAAATATGTGCTTTATCAACTGGAATTAGATATGGAGCCTAGGTATGTTTGACTTCCTAAAAGTTCAAGGGATTCACTCGACCACCAATGTGGTCTAATGACTTGCGTATTGGGGCAATACCCCTCATTCCACGGCTCGGGTAAAATTGATAACTGCTTTGCCACAAATGACAGCTCTTGGTTTACCTCACAGGTGGAAACTAGTCAATCAGGTAGGGGTCGTTGCCCTTTTTGTTTGTTTATCCTCTCAATGGCCAGCTACTTCAAGGTTCTTGTGGTACTACTCACAATGAGTTTTAGGGATATGCCCAAGTACTTCCCACAGTTAAGAGGTTAGGGTTTATTCCTTGGATGAATAATACCGATGCAAAGAAGAAACACTACTGCAATAATCATAGCACCAAGAAGCACTGCGAAAGAAAAAAAATAGGGATAAATTCCACCCAGCAAGCCCAAGAAAGTGCTCTGATACCAGATGTGAGGAACCTCCTGCAATAAACAATGAAATGCATGATATAACTAAAATAAAAGAGCACATAAGATATTTTATTAATCACGAGCCACTTCGAGGGGGAAACCTCCTTTGAGCAAGCTCAATATAAAATAACTTGTGGATGCCTTCATTGGCCTCAACACGTACTTATATACTAAGTCTAATCTAAACAACTATTACTCCCCATGAATGTGGGATAATACAACATACTAACTAGATGACTTAACAACTATTACTCCGCATGAATGTAGGATAATACAACATACTAACGCGATGACTTACAAAGCATATGCGTCCAACAAAATATACTAATGAAATAAAGAGGGTTGACACGAGTTATTAACATATTCTCAGTCTCCTTGATTGTCTGTTTGAGCAACAGAATGGTTTTTATTTATGTTTTCGGTTGTCCATATATTTTCGGTTCCCTTGATTTCATTTCTTTGTCTTCAACCCACTAAATAGCATGTAATTGATACATGGGCACTACATAAAAACTAACAGTGACATGGCCAATATCCTTGACCATGGTATTGAGTTTTTGCCCCCCCAGATGAATTGCTTGACCAACTACTTGATTCTTTCTTTGTTCGGTCGTCGACGGTGTTTCAATAGGTCGTGCTTCAGACTCTAATGTATACTAACACCTTTGACTTGTTATGCTATGATGATTATGGTGACCTATGCCTATATTATATGTTCTACTGATGATGAACTTATGTTGAGAATGATTGCAGAATCTAATGTTCTAAGACCATTGCTTATGCCATGCTTTACACATTTTAAACTGTAATTTTATGTTGGTTCCATGTATTACTTGTCTTCATCCATCTAGTATCATCAATGATTGATTTTCCCATGATTTATGATTGATTGAGACCTATGATATTGAGATCATCTTCCCCCACTTTGACCCCTATGCATGATGGATCCCATGTTGTTTTATGTCTCAGATCTAAGTTGTTCAACAAAACTTGTCAACGCCTTGATCCTTTTGGGCCAGGAGAACCTACTGGTATTGGTTTTTGAGCTTAGGTAAGTTGGGTTTTGAATCCTTGACCTCTCTTGTCGATTGCCCCCGATGTTTGGTCCTAACTATGGATATTCCCCTATAGTTTCCCGAAGAGTGTCAGCGAAAATTTGAAGCAATATGTCTACCATCATTACATGCATTATGTGTTATATGTTTTATCTTTTGAAATGCAAGCCCTCAAATAAAGTTGAAAACTGTGTCTTCAGACACAACTCAAAAAGGGCTATGAAATGAAATTGTGAAAGGCCCAAATAAATCAATGGATAAATAAATGCAAAATCTAAATACTAATGGCCATACTATTGAAATGTAATGATTAATTCCTCATGAATATTGCGGGTTTTGATGTGAGATGGAGTAAGGGACAACTAATTCTAAGTGTCCCCTAGGATCTCTTCACTACAGTTTCTTGTGTACTCAACACAAGGGTCATATAAAAGATCCTCATGGAGCTTAATTGTTAGCTTGGAGTTGAGATATAAAATGTTAAAGTTAAATGGACTATTTCCAAATCAACTCATCCACTTGTGAGACACCACCCTTCCCTATTGTTTATCTGTCATGCATATGTCATTGTGGTAGTGTGTACTTATCATCATTCAGAGAGATCATATGGTCAAATTAAACTAGAAGTCATTTTCATTTACCTTAGACTTGTTTTCCACCTTCACCCAGCATTAGAAAATTGATTAAACTTTATAAGTATGGCATATACAAGGGACTTCTATAAGATTCAAATATTGTTCAAGGACACAGGTATATTTTATTGATTATTATTATTACTGCCACCATGATTTTGATTAGCATGATTTGAGTTGGGTTTTAATATACATATTGGATAAGTTCTTACCTTGGATGCATGCATGTTCAACTCAGTTCAGTATCTCACATTCTGTTTGGGTATTTTGACCTGGTCAACCCAGTTGACCAAGTCAAACACGGTTCCCAAGGAAGTGACTAAAAAAATTGATAGTGCTTATATTTTCTCCAGACATGCCAAGGACTTATACTGCAGTTTCAATTTTTAGAGTTTGGCCTCGGTTTTCATGATCAATTATTATTGTCATTTTATTATGGTCAAATCATATATTTTATTACATATTGCATATTAGTATGGTTCTCCTTGGGCGCCACACCATCCCAGGGGGTATGAGTAGTCACTTGTACCATTCTACCATGTCTCCAGACACTTTTGTGAAGTTATTTTTCCTTAGTTCACATCCTGAAAGAAGTTACGATGATTCTTATTATTTTATGAGGATGTACCACTACAAAATGAACTAGGAGAGTCATTGAGGAAATAGATTTGGCTTGTGTGATCAAGGAAATGGAAAGGGAATTATTCTAGATGATTTATTATGGCTATATGGACATGTCTACATTAGTTTCAGTTAGTTCCATTTTCTGGATATTTTATTTGGCTCTCCCAGTGAGGACGTCCCCCATGGGGCGCTCCTCACCTTGGTTATTTGATGTGTTTCACTAATATATCTTATGTTATATATTTTTATTTGGGGCCTAGGGAGAATTGAGCCCCAAAGGTGACCCCCATCATGTATTATCATGTTATATCCTTACATCATGATGTATTTCGCCTTAATGAGACGTTATTGCGCAAAAGTGTGCCCCACTTGACTTAGTCATTATGATCCACGTAAAAGTGGTTTCCACCATTAATGATTTTATAATCTCAATAGGCAGATGATAATTAGTTGAAAAGTGGACACTCTCTTGATCTATTTAATAGATTTGATCGCCCCATTGTATCCTATCAGGAATTTTGGCTATTGGCTTATTGGAATACACAAAATTATTTTCTGAGAAATACTTGTGTTCTTTTGAATTGGATATCGGAAATTATGATTGAAACTACTTTTCCTTTACACTAAAATATCTTTGGAAATAATCTAGTATATTTTTCGTGGATTATATTTTATTGCAAGTAGAGAGGTCATCTTGGAGGGGCGCATCATTCGAAGAGACCCACAGTTTGTTTCTCTTCTAGATTTGTTCTGAACAAGCAGTGATTTTATCTATGACCAATTATTTTTATTATCTTTTATCTCTCTTTTGTAGTAGTTCATTTTCTTTCTGATTTGATTGATTTTTCCTTGGCTTGATAGGAAGAGGGGTGCACTTCTCCACTCGAGCGTTTAGCTAGATCTTCAACAAGAATTGAATTCTATATATGTGGGAGTAATCCTCACCTTTCTGGCATTCATCTACAATTTCTCAGTACGTTCTTCTATCTCCATTATTTCAATCCACCTGTGCATAGTAATAATAAAACTGTAAGTTTAAAACCCTCAATTTTTAGATATGTAGGTTCTAGTTTGTGAATAGATTTAAAACTCAAAACACACTTTGTAAATAATTAAAAACCCTTATATCTAAAGTTTCACGACCATTAGACTCCATTTTCCTACTCAACACACTGGCCTATCCTTTAGTAGAAGATGCCCTCCTTGGGAGAAGTGGGTATCTTTCATTCCACAAACTGGGTTTGCTAGAATCACCTATATTTGTATTATCTTGCATCTAGTGATAAATTATTGTGTCCAATTTACTTAATTTCACCTAGTTACCGTCATATTATATTTTCATGCTTAAAACCCTAGGGTAATTTGGTGTGTTTCAGTTGGGCACACATTTCCTCTTAGTAATTGTTTAAACGCTAATTAACTAGTATACTAAGAGATTTAACCAAGATACCTTGGATAGTTCAATTGTCTATATCATTTATAGGGTTATCTTGGTCATGGGGATCCCCCCTAAGCTTATTTTATAATTTGGCCTAAAGTGTCGGTATTGTTGACTGGCGTGACATCTGAGTTCTTTCAGAGGTCTTAGATATCGTAGGTCATGATTTTGGTTACCTCCCCTCAATCGTACTAAATAGAATCATCTTAAAGGGGAAAATACATGATTCGTGATAACAGGACCAACTAGGCACTAAGCCACAAATCAATATAGCAGTTAGTATCTAGGAGAAGATGAACCATCAGATCACTTTATGTCTAAAACATGTCATGATCGTTGGATTACAAAAGTACAAATGCATACTAAAAAAAGACACTTTACCTAAAGACATACTAAACCAATTTGACCTTAACTAACTCATAAATGTCTAAATATCCAAACATTGTTTGGGTTTTTGTGTTCACATATGTTTCCTTCATAATTTTGAAACTATTTGTTGCAGTTCAAGTTGGGGGAAACACAAATGCTTTAAACAAGGAGGATAACTTTATTGGTTGTCTATGCTTCATTCTATTTGTTTTTTAATAGGGTAATCAAAATGGATGGTCCTTTCTCACAATCCTTTCCAAAGTGAACGCGATGATGGTAGATATTGCATTTAAAAGGAAGTTTCTCATAATCAGGTTTTTGAATATGTCACGATCATTTTACATTCCACTGAATGGATTTATGAAAACCCCTTCTCAAGGTCTACCTTGAAAAAGATGTTGGGATCCTCCCTAATGGTGTAGTATGAGGTCGAAGGGACCATTAGAGTAACAATAGTGGAGGACATTCAATGTAAGGTGGGCTAGGTCAACTATGCTTATTATTATTAAACCAGGCGCACTATGGTAGTTAGTATGGAATAAATGTAATCTTCTCTCATTAAAGAAGGTACACTAGGTATTTAGGAGGTTTTTATTATTAGGGTTCTCTTGTTAGCTATAAATAAGGATGGATTCCCGCTTATAGATTATGTGTGGAGTGTATTGTATCTGAAATTTAGTTCATTGAGAGTTCACCCAATATTAAGAGGAAAGTGAATTGAAATGGGTTCCTTCCATAAAAGAATCATTTATAAGGCGTTTCCCTACCTTAAAAGTATTTTGATATAATAAAGTAAGGGCATTTTCTATACTATTCTTGGTATCTTGTGTGTTATTGCATATTCAAATCTAAGGTTCACAACAACAAATACACACATACGAATATCAACATACTTTTAGGACAACTATACCCAAAGCTTTCCAATGAAGTTACTATTAAATTGGAAGGTTGGTTCATACAAAAGGATTATTAAGATATAAGGGAGATGATTCCATCACATTGGGGTTTCCTTGTGAAATGTCCTCTTCAATATTGAATCCCAACATTCATTGATTCAAACAAATCCCTCAAGGACCCATAAAACAAGGTCCATTGTGAAATATGAAGTCTTTTTCCAAATTTGTTGGAATAAGAAAGAGACATAGTCATGCCTAGAGAAGAAGAATCTCAGGGACCCTTTCATCAACAAAAGCCAATGTTCTTCCAACCAAAGTTCTATAACCTTGTGATTTAACCATTTCCCTATAAAGTTGTAAATCATAGCATTTTCCACAAAGAGCAAAGCCTTACTCCTAGGATAATTTTTTATATTGATTTTAATCTTCGACATTTCTTAACAAAAAAAAAATTGTTTGTTTGAAGAGAGCCAACTATTAGTGGATGGAAAGTTGCATTTTCATGCTTAATGGATGGATTCAAATGTGCCATGCTAGAATTGATTGTGTGTAGGAAGGCTAGAAATAGGACCAAAACCTCATCCACAAAGAAAGTACTATTTCCTCATTATTTTTTCTATCACTTTAATATTACACTTTTAAAAATTAAATATTATTTTTATTCTTGAATTAATTAAACATAAAATTATAAAAAATAAATTATTATTATTATTATTTATACTTTTAAATTATTATTTTTCAGTTGACAATCTCTTCCTATTTAATTTCGCATCCAACGAGTTCTCTCGCTTGAAACTTGAGTAAAACCATAGGGAGATATGTTGGAAATATGAAGAAAAAAGTATTTTTTTTGCTCTCTTCTTTCAATTCACAAATATTATTTTATTATGTTAACTATTGTTTTCCTTAGGAGGCCCATTTTAGACCCCAAATTTCCTCTAATGGTTAATAGCCATACCCATATTAGAGCAGGAATCCTTAAGAATTATTATATGTTTATCAAGTTCAAAGAGACACCCTTCCATAAGAACAATATCATTTGCATAGAGAAGACGGATGATGACTATTCCTGCTAGAGCCATGTTAGTGCAACCTACTTCTTTTACAACCTTCTACCTTATCGATGTGTATGCTGAAAAGGGTAGTGGAGATAGGGAAACCTTGCTTAACTCCAATATTACAAGTAATATCTTTCAACCAATCCTCAATGTTCTTAAACTTGGCAATGACACTCACATATAATGTTATCTCAATAGTTCTCAACTTGAAAGGAACCTTTATTGCTTCTAATCTATTACACAAATTATTTCAAGGCACTATATCAAAGATTTTCTAAAGTCCGCAAAGCAACAAAATATCTTGGATTTATTATTACGACGGTCTTCCATAATAGTCCTAAGCATAACAAGGTGGCTTGTGGTTGAATGATGCCTTTTAAAAACCCCCTATCCTTTAGTTCATTTACCTTCACTTTCTAGCCATATGTTGATCTTCTTTTCCAAAATTAATATTGTATAACTTGGCTAAGAGAGGGATAATCATAATGGTTTGATAAATAGAGTTTTTTTTAATCACCGCTTTTAAAAATATGAACAATAAGGATCTGAGACCACGGTTTAGGGAAACCTAGCTTCACCACTAGATTGAAGAGCTTGTAGATGTGATGGATGAGGGCATGCCCTTCAATTTTTAGAATTTTTGCTTGGTAGCCTTCAATGTCCTTAGCTTTTCCATTTGCTAGACACTTAACCCCAAAATCTATGTCTTGTAAAGAAAACATTCCTTCCACTATAAGAAGGGTTTGAATGTTATCCATGACATCAAGGGACTCATAAAGCTTCTCAAGATAGGACTTCTAATCCTTCAAAACAATCATATTATTTTCTTTAGTTTTGTGAGTTAGAATTTGCCTCCATAATTTTTAAGAGCCATCTTAGAGAAGTGTAAAAGCTTCTCCTACTTTTTTATTTATATAGTACATTTTTGCTTTTTAATTAGGGATTTTTACCTCTTTATCTTGTCAACTTTTAGGGACTCTTCAATTGCTTCCTTGACATCTCTTCTTGAATTTTTACAATCGTTATCAAACCAAAGGTTGGTTATGCTATTTCCTTTTTCACTCGATACCTAGATAGAGAAGTTTTTCACGAAAGATGAAAGGATATAGTAAAATCATGATAGAGTTATTATATATTATCCTTACTCGATAGAAGAAATAATTAGTTTTTTACACCATTTGGAAAAATTTTGGTGCAGGCCGGATCAACCACAACCAACCCAACCAGCAGGATTACCAAATTTATCCCTCGACCAAATTCTACTCTAAAATGACCTCTTTTCAATTCTGCTTCCACAACAGCTTTTCTGTAACTCTGTTTCCGCAACAGGATTTCCTGCAACTCTATTTCCGCAATAGGATTTCTGCATGCGGGTTGCAGGATGCCCGACCAAATTTCCAAAGTTTCTCCCCCACAACTTTCCTTTCGCAATTATTTTCATCCGTCAAATATTTGTGGCCTTCTCCACGACTGTCGATCTACTCTTTGATGCAGACCTCATAGATATTTGTAGATTCGTTATCGCCCTCGCAACTTCCGTTGCGGATCTCTCCTAGACCGTCAAATCTTCGTCTACAAACTCAACCCCCACTGTTCATTCTCTGCAAAACTTGTTAAGGGTAGAAAATATGCATGCTGCGTTGATTGATCAGAGAATCAATCAATCCAGCCAGCAATATTCAAGATTCATTAGCCTAACACTTCTATGCATGCATCTACGACATATTTCAACTATTCAAGCAACGACTTCATGCGTGAATCAACAACTTCACAGAAATACACAAATGTTCAGAAAACTGTCGAAGTCGGCTCTTCACGGATACATAATTCAAACAGTAAATGCATCTAGACTAATAACACTGCAAACACATAGCTAGTACTTATATTAAGCAAAATAACAAACATACAACTCGGCTCTCCTTTTTCAGTCTTCTCAAAATAATTACAAGTGGAAACCATATGCAGGTCTGATCTTCCCTTCTGCGAATCAGAATTCTAACCTTGAAGAACAGAACCCCCTCTACTTCTCTAATCTTCCTATTTAAGATAAACTATTACTCCCATCCTGAGTGTTCCTGTAACTGAAAACAAACAACTACATAGCATGATGAAAACGTCCCTATCACAATAAACAACATGTGGCTCGATCTCCACGTAGGGAGTCATGATCTTCCATCATTCCTATCGTCTCTAACAAACTATGATTCATCAAACTGATTGCAATACACATGTAACCTACTCTTAATTACTCCTTCAATTCATCCCAATAATTCAAGGATTTGTTACCTAGAAGATTGGATCTTTTATGCCTATTCTTGCTATCTAGAAATAAACTCTTTACAGGATATTTACAATGGTTCTATAATAAACCCCTCCTTGGGATAATGTCAAGACCTTAGGGTCTGAACAGAATTTAGAATTCTTATTTGAGAGCTAATTCTCCTGCATCAGACTCCCAAAGTAGAAAGAAATCATGACCACCCAGTCATGTGTTCTTTTTTTTTCCTGGATCCCAAACTTTGGTCTATAATTGTCTTTGAGCTTTACTGTCATTCTTTCTTGCTGGTTGTAACCTTCTAGGATTCCAAACCTTATACTACAATGCTCCATTGATATTTCCTCCATCATTCTTCACTTTCAATTCAATTTCACAATCAATTCTTTGTTTTACTCTTTTGTATCTTTCCTCGAAAAATTGCATCGATTTCCACAACTCATCTATCTCACTCTGCAAGTTTGTTTTCTGCTGAAAAAAAAAACAATCTTTATTCTCATTACTCTTCCACTGTACTTTTCTTTCACTCTCAGGGATATGAACAGTCTCGTAACATTCTGTACTTTCACTTTCAAGTTGTTGGCTACTCTGTTCATTTTCTGCCACCCATACATCCTGAATGCCTCCATAGACATTTCCCTCTGCAATATTTATTTGTTGTCTCTGAACTTTAGCTTTACTTTCAAGAATCAATTCATACAATGGCTTTCTGACTGCAGCATCATACTTATCCACACTTCTATGTATATTAGAAAACATAACATAGGTTTGTAAACTAGTACATATCTTTGTCTCAACTTCATCTTGAGACAATCTTCTATCAATGCCTGCAATCTCATTCTCATACTCAGGTTCTTCTAGTAAACATTCCAACAAATCACTTTCTTTTCTTTGATATTCCTCAAATACATCATCACAATGCTGCTCATCATCTTTAACGTATCTTTATTCTTCCTTGACAACCTTCAGTAGTTTTCCTTCATTTCTTTTGTGACTAACTTCAGTAGTCAATTCAACTTTATTCAGGTCTAAGACTGACTTTTCAACAATATGAGACATTTCTATCCCATCTTCCTCTTCATTGTTGTCCTCTTCTTTGCCACTATTGTGCAACACTTCCATCTGTCTATCTGAGTCCTTCTTACTTGCATCTCTGCCTATGCATTCTTCAGGAAACATCACCTCTTCATCAAAATTATTAAAACATAACTCATTTACCTGAGGTCTCAATTCATAACTTGACTTAGATTCCTTTAGCAGATTTTCCAGCAATAAAATCTCTCTATCATCTTCTTCAAGCACTGCATCCATATGCTTGATACCTCCATTCCTTAGTTCTGTTTTCTTTTGGCTATCAGTATGAGCCAATATTCCTCTACTTTTAGCTTTTGCAGTATGCTGAAAAATAACCTCTTCTTTCAATCATGTATGAGCTTCCATATGAGATCTGACTGTTTCATCTTTCTTCAACACATAATTCAAATTATGTTTCTTCTCTTTCTCCTCTATGACAACATCAGGAAATTGTCCACCATATTGCTTAATACCTGCAAACACATTCAAATTGTTAGCATTAAACTCATAAGACCCAATGGTCTTATTTGATTGCTAGATTTTTAACATTAAGCTAGCATTATATTAGGATCTTTAATTGAGAGAATAACAAGCACAACAATCAAACACAAGAGACAATTAACACGGTGTTTTTCCTCGGGGAAACCATAAATGGAGAAAACCCCGCAACTTCCTCAGAGATAGAATCAACACCAAAAGTAAAACCAAAAACAGTAAGATGATCTCCCGAAAGCAGTAACCTTCTTTCTTCCTAGCCCTGGTGTCTTCTTCTTCCTCAACTATGCACTACAACTGAGTGTGAGTGAGTGTGTGATAAATAGAGAGGCTATCTCTCTATTTATACTAATTCCCAACTTGACTAAACCATACTAGGGCTGACTTCACTAAGTGAGTCTAACAACCCTAGTGCCCTGGAACTGTGGGGACTTTAACCCTTGAACAATAGGAGGGTTACCCACCTTGACTTGACATGACTTGTTTACATTATAGAAACTCTTGATCGGAACATTGGGGCATGACATGACTCAATTACATTACAGACACATCTCGAAATAAACATCAGGGTATAATACATAAGAAATACAAGTGAATACATTCCGAAGTTACAATTACATCACCACTCCCTCTTAACTAGGAAGGTATTCTCTCGACACAATTTATCAGCACAAGTCTTCTTCTCTGTATCATCTAGATCATCCTCGAGTCCTCATCATCTTCATCTTCAAGTCATCTCCATCTTCAAGTCATCTTCATCTGGATCTGGATCATCATCACTGGAACAAGATCATCACTGGATTTGGATCATCTATGGAGCATCATCACTGGATCTGTATCATCCCTCGATCTGGATCATCACTGTTGGATCATCATCATGGGTGCTATCTCATGATTCTTCTCATCACAAGAAGTTCTACAGAGCCAGCCCTTTTTCATTCTGGTTGTAGGCCTAGCCTCCATTTAGGTCTTCTTCCAGCACTTATATCTGACCCTAAGTCAGAATGACCTGCCCAACACTTATATCTTATCATGTAGGAACCAATCCTATAATCATATCAGAAAGGCACGCTTAGCACTCACATCTGACCATGTGGGAACACATCCCACAACCCTGTCAAAAAGGTCTAGCACTCACATCCAACAACCAATGTTGGAAAGGCTCAGCACTTACACTCGGCCATGCAAGGAACCAATCCTCCATGCCGAAAGGCTCTGCACTTACATCTGACAACCAATGTCAGAAAGGCTCAACACTTATATTCAACCATGCAAGGAGCCAATCCTTCATGCCGAAATGGATTTGCACTTACATCTGACAACCAATGTCAGAAGGGCTCTGCACTCACATCTGATCATGTAGGAACCAATCCTACAGTCACATTAGAATGGCCCTCAGTCCCAGACTAAGATTTCCTGGTAATTGACCAGGTGCCTCCATTCTAAGAATGGAATTCAACGCTTATATCTGATCATGTAGGAACCAATCCTACAGTCACATCAGAATGGCTCAACACTCACATCTGACATGGAAGGAACCAATCCTCTCACCATGACAAAATGGCTTAGCCCTTACATCTGACCATGGAAGGAACCAATCCTTTCACCATGTCAGAATGGCTCTAGGTCTCATCATTTCCCCTTGGAGGGAACCTCGATCTAGAGAACACCAAGCTTCTCCTTGATGTACTCAAACTTCACCCTAGCTAATGGCTTTGCCAACACATCAACTATTTGTTCATCCGTCACAACATATTGGAGCTTCACTGCTCTCCTATGCACCATATCCTTGATATAGTGATACTTGATCTCGATATGCTTCGACTTGTCATGGAACATCGGTTTCTCTGAAAACTTCACACAACTCTAGTTGTCACAATGTATACAAGTAGCATCCATATGGAGATCAAATAAATCAAACAGTATCTTCCTCAGCCATACTACCTCACAACTAGCTGAACAAGCTGCAACATATTATGCTTTAGCTGTGCTCAGTGCCACACAGGATTGCTTCCTGCTAAACCAAGAGATCACACATGATCCCATATTGAAGCAACTCCCTGAAGTTCTCTTCCTATCGATGGCACTGCCTACCCATTCTGAATGAACATAACCCTCCAGGTTAATCTTCTGATTCGCCTCATACTTGAGCCCATAGTCAATTGTACCCCTCAAGTACCTCAGAATATGCTTTTCAGCAATCAAGTGAACATGTCTCGGATCTATCAGGAATTGGCTCAAGGTGATCATAGCAAAGCAAATATCTGGTCCTATGTTCATCAGGTACATCAAGGACCCAATCATCTAACGATACATCATAGCATCAACAGTCTCTGATGAAGCATCACTCAACAGCTTCAGGTTCGATGCCATAGGTGTGGTCATGGCCTTGTCCAAGGGAGATTCCATCCACATTCTACCACAGCTCCATTCCTAGAAAATAGTGCATCATACCCAAGTCCTTCATTTCAAACTACAGGTGCAAAGGTTTCTTCATAATCTATTCCTTCTTTCTGTGAGAAGCCACGAGCCACGAATCTTGCTTTATATTTTTCTATGCTGCCATCTGCAGCATGCTTGATCTTGTAGATCCATTTGGAAGTTACAACCAACTTCCCTTTTGGTCTTGGAACAAAATCCCAAAGATCATTCTTCATGATCGATTGATACTCTTTGATCATAGCATCCTTCCATTCTTTTCGTTCTGCTGCTTCTTCATAATTGTAAGGTTCTTTATTGATAAAGTCAAATAGTAAAGCTACATATCCGGAGCAGGATCTGGTCCTCTTTCTTTCTCTATGATTCTCTTTTGGAGCCCCATATCTTTCCGCACCTTGGATAGCTTCTCATACCCAAGTAGGTTTCCTCTTGTGAGGATTCTTCTCTTGAGGTGGATCTATAGGTTCTTGAGGTTCTTCAAATTCTCGATCTTCTTCTTGAGTTTTCGTTCATGGTTGTATCATGAATTCTGGGTGCTTCTGCTTCTTCAGGTTCTTCAGTAGGTTTCTTTTTGGATTTGTTGTAAGCTGAGTCTTCATCAAATGTCACATCCCTGCTAATGTCGATCTTCTTGAATCCTGGGAAATATATTTTGTAAGCCTTCGAGCTTTTAGAGTATCCCACAAATATACCCTTGTTTCCTGAAGGATATAATTTTGTTCTCTTCTCTTTTGGAATGTGTATGTACACTGGACAACCGAATATTCTGAGATGACTGACTTCTAGTTTCTTGCTGGAAAAGAATTCTTCAAGTGTCTTGTTCTTGAGTACTCTGTGTGGAGTACAGTTTTGTACATACACTACTGTTTTGGCAACCTCTGCCCATAGATGCATGGGAAGATCTTGATCATGAAGCATTGCTCTTGTAGCTTCCATGATAGTTCTATTCTTCCTTTCTGCAACCCCATTCTATTGTGGATTATATGGAGTGTATAACTCCCTCTTAATCCCTGATTCTTTGCATAAGTCTTTGAATTCATTTGATGTGAATTCTCCACCATTATCTGATTGAAAGGTCTTGATATTCTTTTCTGTGCGGTTCTCGATCAAGGCTTTGAATTCCTTGAACTTGCTGAAAACTTCATCTTTGTTCTTCATGAAGTAAATCCATGTCTTCCTAGAAAATTCATCAATAAAGACATAGTATACATACCCGCTTAGTGAACTTGATGACATTGGTCCGCATACATCGGAGTGGATGATTTCCAAGATTCCTTTTTCCTTGCTCTCGCTACTTGGAAATGTCTTCTTTGTATTCTTTCCTTTCGCACATCCTTTGCAGACCCCTTCATGTTTTGCTTGAATTTCTGGAATACCTTCAACAGCTTTTCTTGCAAGTGGTAGTGCTATGTAATGCACATGTGCAATCCTTCTGTGCCAAAGTTCATTTGGCTCTACTGTGTCATGGACCAAATCTTTTTCTAGATGGCCCTTCAATTTGTATAATCCTCCTTGTTCTCCAATTACTATTGCATCGTCAATAGTCTTTCCTCTTGACCACATGAGGACTTGGCCATGTACAAATGCAACCCTCATGCCTTTTGCATCCAGTGTTGATATGGAGAGAATATTCTTCTTTAGTCCTGGTACAAACAAGACATCCTTCATTTTCATAGACCTTCCAGAGTCTAGCTTGTAGGAGGATTCAACACTACCTTTTATGGGATATTGGTAGTCATCCCCAAGTTTCACCTTATGGGGTGAATTATGTTCGGATAGTTTCTCAAAATATTCCTTGAAACCTATCATGTGTTTGGAAGTCCCACTGTCAATAAGCCAATCTTTGCTTCCATGAGTGACAGTCCCTGTGAGAGCGGAGATCAGAACATATTCTTCTTCACTTGAAGAGTCTTCACTTTCTTGTTTTACTTTCTTCCTGGGAGGATCATCATCCTCAGCAGTGTGAGCATGTTGTCTTCTTTTGGAGTTCTTCTTCTTCTTGGATCCATTCTTATTCATGGGACAATTTCTAGCAAAGTGTCCTATTTCATCGCATGTATAACATCTGAGTTTGGATGGATCCCTTCTTACAAGATTATTTTTTTGATGAGAATGCTTACCTTGGTGATGATGATTTTCCCTTCTTCCTTTCCTGGAGTGTACTGTGAGAGATTGATCTTCACTTCCCATATTTTCTTCTCAAGCTTCTTCTTGAGAACATTCTTCCCATAGTCTACTGAACTTGACTAACTTCTTCCTAGCAAAAATTCCTTGGATGAAAGAATCCCATGACCTAGGGAGACCATTCAAGGTTGTCATCACAATTTCTGCATTCTCCACTTCTTCATCTACTGCTTCAAGTTGTTCTTTGATCTGGGAGACCCTTGTGAAGTATGACTGGATGGTCTCCTCATTCTGAATCTTTTCATTTTTCAACTGGTTCCTTAGAGTCTTCTTCCGGTTTATGTTCTTCCCTTCAAACAGTTTGGTTAGGGCATCAAACATAGCTTTAGGTTTCTTGAGGGAGGACAACTGTGGTATGAGGCAATCCTTGATTGAATCAGCAATGATCCTCTTTTCCATAGCCAAATTCTTCTGATGTAAGGCCTTAGCCTCATCTCCCTCTAGAACTGGAACCTCCTCACTAATATAGGAGTCCAACTCATTTTCTTCCAGGACCAGGGAGATCCTATACTTCCAGGCTCAGAATTTATCAACTCCTTCAATCTTTTCATCAAGCTTGGTATGATGAGACATCTTAACTAAGAACCTCAAATGGAAATACAAAAGATTCAGATCTTACCAAGTCAAGATGTTGGATCTAGATTTGAAGCTGAAATTCTGTAATGCTGGTTCAGGAGCAGATTAGGGTTTTTCTTTTCTGGAGTTCTGTCCAACCAAATGATTTGATTTTGATCTCTAACTTCGATTTTGAGGAGGAGATCAATCCAGGCCTAGGCTCACTGAAAAAATCCACTTCTGTGAAAATCCCTAATTTTCGGCAGTATTGTCGGGTCCAAAACTGAAAAACCTCAGAATTGGATTCTTCTTCGACAGAAAGATGCGCCCTAGGGAGGAGAGTTATTCCACCCTTATTTTGCTGAAAATATATGGAGAGAGATCCACAAAGTAGGAAGCCCTAGTTCCCATAGCTGCACAGTGTCTTCTTCTCAGGTTAGCTTTGATACCATGTTAGATTTTTAACATTAAGATAGCATTATATTAGGATCTTTAACTGAGAGAATAACAAGCACAACAATCAAAGACAAGAGACAATGAACACAGTGTTTTTCCTTAGGGAAACCATAAATGGAGAAAAACCCGCAACTTCCTCAGAGATAGAATCAACACCAAAAGTAAAACCCAAAACAGTAAGATGATCTCCCGACAGCAGTAAACTTCTTTCTTCCTAGCCCCAATGTCTTCGTCTTCCTCAGCTATGTGATACAACTGAGTGTGAGTGAGTGTGTGATAAATAGAGAGGCTAGCTCTCTATTTATACTAATTCCCGACTTGACTAAACCCTACTAGGGCCGACTTCACTAAGTGAGTCTAACAACCCTAGTGCCCCGAAAATGCGGGGACTTTAACCTTGAACAATAGGAGTGTTATCCACCTTGACTTGACATGACTTGTTTACATTATAGAAACTCCCGATCGGAACATCGGGGCATGAAATGACTCAATTACATTACAGACACATCTCAGAATAAACATCGGGGTATAATACATAAGAAATACAAGTGAATACATTCCGAAGTTACAATTACATCAACATTGATGACTCAATCACCAAATCTTTCTTTGGTTGTTCCAAGTCTTCTATAAGACTCAGAATATCCTCAATGGTCTTCTTCTCATATTTCTCAAGAATAGCTCTTGAATTCTTGATATCCTCCTTTATCTCTTTCAGTTCTTGGCCATCATCATAATCCAAGTCTTCTTTGCTTTCAACTTTTACGGTATGCTGAAAAGCATCACCTTCTTCTCTCTGTGTAAGTGTATTTGCATGAGACACAACTATCTCATCATTTCTCAGAACATAATTGAATTTCTTCCCACCTCCTTCATTCTTTATGACAACATTAGAAAATTGCCTTTTCTCATTCATTGTACCTAAAAACACACATAAGATATCAGATTTAAAACATTGAGACCTCTTGGCCTCACTTGAAGTTCCAGTCTTCAAGTCTTCCTCCAAATACTCCCTTGCCTTGAGTAACTCTTCCTCCCACTGAGCATTCACTAGTTGCTCTCCTCTGCTTTGTAGCTTATCCCACTTCAACTTTATTTTCGCAAGAAAACCACATCTTCAGTCTTCCTCCTTCTTCTATAACAACTCCATCATTACTTCCAGATGTACTTTTATCTTAGCCTTCTCTCTCTCATACTCTTCATCAGTCATTATTCTACATATGCCATTTGCTTTGGCATCTTCTGTCTTCCTTTTTTCGTTTCCTTCTGAACCTATGATATGACTCTTAATAGTCATCTTCTTGAGTTTACTTCACTCTCTATGAGCTGCACTAGCCTCTGCAGTAATAGTCCTCCCTGCTGCACCTCACCTCACCAAACCTCCTTTGTGCTTGGTCTTTCGGCAAGTACTGGTCCTCTTTCTAGAAACCTCCTAAGCACTTCTCTATGCTCCTTCTATGCTTTCTCCCACAACTCATCTACATGAGAACATAACTGTCCTCTTGTACTTCAATATTTAGTTGAAATACTAGGTCCTTGGCCACACTTCACTTTCTCTGAGAAACCCTCACTAGTTTCCTTCATCACTGTCTTCAAAGATTGTGGATTATTTTTTGATATGTCTTCACTCCTTCTACTATCCCTTGCATGCATACACTCCTCCCAAAGTAGATATCTTTGCCTATATCTTACTGCTCAGGATACAAGCCTCCTCTCCACTTGCATGCAAACTCTTCTTCTTTTCAGACTGTTACTGGTCTATCTTCTCACCTTCACAGAACACTCTCTTGTTCTCATGTTCTTTCTCTCTTCACCAGAGTAAACTTACTCTCTTCCCGCTTCTGGGTGTTATCAGCCAAAATGGCACTTCTCCATCCGAGTAACGATATTCTTCATGTTGGTACACAAAAGGACAAATTTGGATTGAAGTGGCCAAAACACTATAGATGGGCACGACCTTTGATGCATTATCCTCAAACTAGCCTTGTATATTTTTATTATGAGTTTTGGGTTGCATACGCGACTATATGTATTGCAACTCATGTATCATGCGCGAGTATTTGCATTGCAACCCGCTTATACTTGCATACATGAGTTCCCTTTGAGCAACTCACATATCATACGCTAGTTGCCTATATTAATACCCACGTATACCTTAATTCGACATTAAAAAAATAAAAATCAAGATTAGATGAGATTAGTTGGGGCCTAATCCATAACTATCCCAACCATCTCAACCATCCCAGCCTTCGAAACCGCTCTATTTCCCAAAGTATAAATAGAGGCCTTGGGGTGAGGGCTAATCAATCAATTTTGGAGAGCATAGTTATGCTGGTGGTATACCTTCAGAGTCTTGGAGCAGCAGAACTTGGATTCCTTTGGTTGCAGAGGAGTCCTTGTCTCAGAAGCTGGGTTGTATTCGTATCTTATTCATCGATTGTTAATAAAGATAATTCTTCTTCCAATCTCGTATTGTGTATATTTCATGTGTATTGGTTAATGAATATGTTTGTTTATATAATTAATATTCTTTTCATCTAACCTCTGATATATATATGCATGAGATATTACTTGAAGTATTTGTTCTTTGTAGGTGAAGAGGTACATCCCTAGAATATTTGGAAAGGAGTGGAGCAAGAGAAGATCAATCTTGGATCAGCCGTCATTAATCGGGTAAGTCAAGATTTTCTTCCTATTCTCTTTCCATTCCCTGTAAAAAGTTGATTGTCTGCAAGTTAGTAGTAAGTTGGTAACCCCAGACCCTAGGTTACAAGGGTGCTTTATCCTTAACAATAGAACTGGGGACTCCACTAGGGAGTCCAACCTGCTGTGGGTTCATCTTATAGGTTCTTGACCAGTATTTTCTCTGATTCTTAGTGTGGTTCTTTTATATTTCCTTTGATTTGTAGTATAGTATGTCCAGAGACCTTTTTCTTTTTTTCCTTGATTTTTTTTTTGTATACACGGGTTGTTGTTATACACAGTCGCGTATAGCAACTTGTATACACGGGTTGCTCTATAAGATAGTCACGTATGGACGCGAGTTGCTCTATAAGACAGTCGCGTATATCCTGTAGCAACATAAAAAATTTGGTAGGGTTTTCTTGTCCCTGTCTTGGCTGATTTTTTGTCTGCTTAGGGGTCTTCTGTTGTTGGCATACTTATGTAAGTCCAAAGTCCTGTATGCCATACTTTTCACTTGTTGATTAAGCCTTTGAGTTGGATTTGTTTGAATCTTCTTTCATCCAGTGACTTGAAGTTGGCCCTCCTACTTGGTCTATGAGTTCAGTGCTGTGTGTCTGAGTTAGTGATCAGGGCTTTAGATACCTTATTCTCTGTACTGCTTTGTGTAGTGTCAGTTAGCCACTTGTTCTTTAGTAAATCTAGTGGATTTTATTCATTAGTTTTCCAAGTCAAGTTTTTCACCAAGTTTCCTTCCCGTTTGGTTAAATTTGGTTATTGTGGGTCCTCTATACTTCATTTTTCTTTTTATATGTTGTGATCATTCAAACTCACTCAAAAATTTGCATTTAGATGCATTGTAGTTTTTGAAGAATTTGAAAAAATGAAAGAAAAAACATTTTATGCTTTTGCATTTAGTTGCACTTAGTAGTTTTCTTTTTAGTATTTTCAAATAAAATTTCAAAAATTATAAAAAGTCTTAGTTTTCCAACACTTAGTTTCATTTTAATTAGCTTATATTTACAAAAAAAGCAAGAAAAGAAATTTGGTTTAAATAGTTGCAATTTGCTTTGGAATTTACTTTATACGTCATTTTTTTTGCTTCTTCTTATCGAGTCTATAATATCACAGTACTTCACGCCATTTACCTTCTGACTAAGAACAACCCTTAAAATAAATGATATAATTTAAAATTTATGAGTAAGTTTTATTTTATAGAGTCATACACCTACTAGCTTAAGCTAGACTTGTGGAATAGGGAGTTTAAACCCTCCACAAGTGTTTAAAATCAGACGCAGTTGGCCAATTGATAAGTAAACCCTTTTCTATGTTGGTTGTATCTGGGAAGGTCCTCTCAAATGGGAGTTAAGCACGAGGCCGCGTGGAGGCTTGGACTGAGGAGATAACCCTCCGATTCCTTGTCAAAGTGTAGACCAAGGTTTTTGTGCATCTAGGGATTCAGTCTTAGATAGGGTTTCAGGATTTGCTACCCTGCCCATGCTTATGAACCATGATTGTGACTGTACCCCTAGACTATCAATATAGTTAAGGTAGCCTCTAGTCTCTCTGACATCTAGGGTTCATACACAGGTACATCGGAAGGCTATTTCTGGTTGACCTTGGACGGGATTGGAAGGTAACCCCTGTAGAAAGTGTGGGAGGGAGGTGGGTGATTCCTCCGCTTATGCCTAAGAACATCTTCAAGGATGCCAAGTAACTGTTTCTCAGCTTTCTTCGGGAAAGCATATCTTATATCCCTTGTGATTGTTGAGACTTTAGGAAATTTTGTAGTGATTTCTCTATGGTTTGTTTGTGTTTAGCTGGCCTTAGGGTGTGAAGGGTCAAATTTTCAATCATGGAGGACCTACCTCTCAGAAGGTCAAGAAGGTTGCAAAACCTTCCTCTGCTTGTTACAGTGGAACCTCCACCACCCCCTCAAAGGTGAAGATTAGACATAGACGATTCTTTCGAACTGGTAGGACTTAGTGAAGTTCAAGGTGAACCAGAACTTAGGACAAACCAGGTTGATACAACCCCGGTAGAGATAGAAGACTTGCAGGCTGACGATTTTGCGAGAAACTTTAATTCACCTCTTACTGACTTAAATGATCCAGTGATCATCCAGGTTCATCCTTTCAATTCACCTGTGATTGGTGTTCCTGTGGGAACACTAATGTCTAGTGCAGGAGAAATTCCTTCTACCTCCACCTCAGCCGCACCTACTGAAGGAGTACCACCTCCCCCGGTTGGTGCCCCTAGAGCAAACATGCCTACTACTCCTTTAACTCCAGCTAGTCGGGTGGTTCAACCATCGGCTTCAACAAACATAGTAGGCACTTCTGGTGGGGTGGTCATTGGGATCCCTAGTGTACCTTCTGCTTCAACTTCTTTTGCACACACTGCTCAGAGAGGTCCAGTTGGATCCTCTTCATTTGTCTAGGGTTTCCCTTGGAATGGGGGGCACATTCCCCCATCCGCCCCATATGTAGGTCCCACACCTACATATGTAGGAGTGCAGTTTAGAAACACTAACCCTTATGGTTAAGGTTTCCAAACATCGGTTTTAGCTCCCTTCATGAGCTCTCCTTTTTCTCTTTTTAGCGGAGGGATACCTGCTCTTGTTTTCCAAACTCCAGTTTCAACTGGGGCAGCTCGAACCTCATACACTGCACCACATAATCCACTGGATTATGAGTGGAATCCTTTCCAAAGCGATCCTACTACTTCGCAACCAGTAGCTGGGGGAAACCTTGCCTTCACATTTGGGAACCCGGGGGCAAGTCCTTCTACTTCCCAAGCTGGTACTTTTCATGCTCCATTTAGGTCCAAGCTTCCTTTCCTGGCAACTTTGAATTTGCCAGATTTGTCCAATCTAATGAATGATCCAGTGAGACATGATGCCTCTTGGCCACCTGTTCCTACCAAGCTACCTTCGGATATCCCAAAATTCGAAGGCAAAGTTGGTGAAGACCCAAGGGATCATATCACCACTTTTCACTTATGGTGCTCCTCCAACTCACTGAACGATGACATCGTTCGGTTGAGATTGTTCCAAAGAACTCTTACTAGTGCTGCAACAAAGCGGTACATTGAACTGCCCTCTACTGCATTTGATAGTTTTTGGGACTTAGCCAATGTGTTCCTTAACCATTTCCAACTTCCTGTTTGGTATGATGAAGGGACAAACTTATTTTCCACCTTTCGATAGGACAAAGCCACTCATATTTCGGATCACATCCAAGAGTGGAGAAGGCAGAAGAGGCTCATTAAGGCCACTATTCCTCTCGAGTTTTTACTAGAATGGTTCCTTAAATCCTTATTGACATATATATCTAAGGACATGTCCACTTTAGGAGTAACTAATGAGGAAGAGGCTATCCTCAGGGCCCAACAGTTAGATTTGATATATTCTTAGTCTGGTATCCTATATGAAATCATCCTTGATGCACTGAGACCAACCCATAGTGTCAAAAAACCTAAGCCTGGACCCCATGCCGATGTTGTGGTAGGTTTAGTGAAATCTCCCACTGTGGAGTCTTTGGCTAAACAACTCCATGAGTTGTATGTCAAACACTCTACGATAGAGGCAGTAAAGGCTACCCCCTCACCCCAAAATTCAAATGTTTTTGCACAATCCTCCCAAAAGGGAAATCAACAGCTCAGTGGGAAAAAGAAAAAGGGGAAGAAAGGTGAGGGAAACCAAAACAAGCCAAAACCCACAAACAATGCTGATGGGGAGAAAAGAGAAAAGATGAAGGTAAAATTTCCATGTAAGTTGTGCCAGGAAGATCACCTGACTTATCAATGTCCCCTTATGGACCAAGCTCAGAAGCTGCTTGAAAGCCAACAATTGGTTGTCTTGAAGGATCCTTTTCCCCAAGGATAGAATTTTGCTTCATCTTCAAATGTAGCAAGGGGCACCCCAAATGCTCCTGACCCAAATTATATCAACATGGTTCAATCCCAGACATTACTCCAGACTAGGAACAAGAACTATGAGACAGAGGCTCCAGAGAAGGGTAAGTCTATAGGTGAAACTTCTAACCCTCTCACAATTGAAAAACCTGTCCAAACTATGCCCAAGATACCAAAAGGTGTCTTTAAGAAAACATTACACAATCCTAATGCTAGGATTGCATCCAATTACTCTATAGTTGAATATTTAGCCCAAACCCCTTGTGTAATGTCAACTTTAGAGGTGTTACAAAGTTGTCCCACCCAATGAGATGCACTCTTAGCAGCCTTAGGTAGTATGGATTCATCGATCCTCATGGTGAAGTTTAATTTGTCTAATGTCAAAATTTGCCTACCGTATCATGTGGCCTTATCGATAGATGTCATCCATGGCGGAAAAACCATAGGAAGGCCAGTTGTCGATGAAGGTGCTTCCACATGTGTCATGTCCTTGTCTTGCTGGAAGGATATCGGATCTCCAGAGCTAGTTCCATCGAATAGCCTACTTATTACTTTCGACGGAAGGTCATTTCGTCCAAATGGTATCCTACCAGCTTTCAAAATAAAGTTGGCAGGGAAGGTAGTGCCTGTTGAGGCATAGGTGATTGATGCACCTTTGGATTATAACTTGCTCCTAAGGATAATTTGGACTTATGCCATGTCTGCTATTGCATCGGCCATTCTTTGGGTAGTAGTGTTTCCGCATGAAGGGAAGTTGGTTACTGTAGACCAACTCAGTTTTACTCGAAAGGGCCGCATGGAAACTTATGAGTCCATCGTGCCATTGGTTGGTCAGGTTAAACCTACTTCAGAGAGCTTAGGGGATGAAATGTATTCATGATTGATGGGCACATTCGATTTTCTAGCTTTGATTAATTACTTAGGTTCTACTAGTGTATGGAAGTCTATTGCAACGGTTGTCGATAGAACGGACCCTTGGGTTCTTCCTTCTCGTCATGACCCTGAAGTGCCCTTATTGGCAGTGGAAGTAGCTTATCAAGCTATCATTCATATTGTTGTTGATCCCATTTGGGTCCCTCTCACAGTCTCAGAGGAGCTAGAAGAATCCTATCTGACTACTTGGGCAGAGAACTCTTTGCATACTAAAGATTGCTTAGATATATTTTTTCCATCTGATGAACCCATTCTGGAAGCTATGTGCGGATGAGATAAGATCTACGAATATCTTCACCATCGATCCTGTTTTCTTCAAGAGTTAAGTAGGATTGAAAATCAAGAGTTCCATATGAGACTGGAAGTGATGCTGATACACCGATTAATCCCTTACATAGGGAGGGAATATTTGCTGAGGGGAATATGGAAAACATTTTTGTTACTTCCTATCAACATCTCTACAAACCCAAACATTGTGGAAAATGTATATATAGGCGCAAACTGCTCTCCAGAGGAGATTGCTATCTATACAGCCTTGTTTAAGGAATTCCACGACGTGTTTGCCTAGTCATATGAGGAGATTCCAGGAATAGCTCCATTGATAGTCAAACATGAAATCCGAACCTGTCCTGATGCCAAACTAGTTCAAAAAAAACTTAGACCTGTTAATATTCATAAAGAGGTAGCTGTTAAGGCTGAAGTTGAAAAAATGCTGAAATCCAGTTTCATTTACTTGATAGCTTTGACAGAATGGGTATCCAAACCTGTTCCCATTGATAAAAAGCAAGGGAAGATACGCGTTTGTACTAACTTTTGCAATTTAAACAAAGCTTGTCCTAAGGATAACTACCCCACACCATTCATAGATCAAATCATTGATGCTTGTGTGGGGAGTGAAGTCTTTTCGTTTATGGATGGTTTCTTCGGGTATAATCAGATTCAAATTAAACCGAAATACCAACATAAAACAACTTTCATTTGTCCTTGGGGTACATTTGCGTACAAGAAAATGCCTTTTGGATTGAAAAATGTAAGGGCTACCTTTCAGTAGGAAATGAATTTTTCCTTTCATGACATCAAGTCTATTGTCAAACTCTACCTAGATGATCTGCCAGCACATTCTTGAAAGAGGATTAATCGCCCAGATCACTTGCGTTTAATTTTTGAAAGATACAGACATTATAAAATACGTTTGAATCCCCACAAATGTGTTTTCTATGTCGATTCAAGTAGGCTGTTCGGGTTCATTGTTTCTAAAAAAGGTATTCAGGTGGATCCTTTGAAAGTTGAGGCCATAGTAAATCTACCTCCTCCTCGTTCCATCAGGAAGCTTCAAAGCCTGCAAGGGAAGTCCAAATTCCTTCGACGTTTTATCATGAATTATGCCAAGATCACTAAAGCTTTCATGCACCTATTGAATAAGGACACCCCATTTGTATGGGATGAAACCGTACAACTTGCGTTCGAGGCATTAGAGAAAGCTTTGTTGTTGACACCTTTACTGCATCCGCCAGATTACTCTCGAGATTTTATATTTTATTTGGCTACATCTGAGTCGACCACAGGGGTAGTACTAGTCCAGGAGGATGATAAGATCAAAGAGCATGTCGTCTACTATCTTAGCCATGCTTTAGCTGGCCCTGAACTTAGGTATTCCCACATCGAAAAGTTGGCATCAGCAGTTGTGTATGTTGTCCAAAAGTTGCATCACTACATCTTACTAAGGACTACGACAATAGTGGCGGATGTTAATCCTTTCCAGTATGTTTTGTCCCGAGGGATAGTTGGAGGCAAATTCAACAAATGGATAGTCATTCTCCAGGAGTTTGACTTAGATTTCCAATCTGCCAAATCCAAAAAATCCTTAGTTTTTGTGGAGCTCATTGCAGAATTTTCGGTTGAGGAAGATGTAGCCACTGATGAAGACGCATTCCTATATGAGCACATATTTTTTATTTCCACCTTTGACCCTTGGTATGGAGATATACTTATCTATCTCCAGACTCGAAAGTGCCTTGCAACCTTTTCATGGGAAGAACGACGAAAATTACGCTTACATGCAAAAAACTACCGCATTATTGGAGAGACTTTATATCGTAGAGGGGTAGAATCTGTTTTGCATCGATGTCTTACCAACGAAGAGGCCGAGATTGTCCTAAATGATGCCCATAGCGGAGCGTGTGGGGGTCATTTATATGGGTTAGCAACGACCTAGAAGATCTTACGTGCCGTTTATTTGTGGCCCACGATCTTTAAAGATTGCGTGGAATCCATGAAGCGTTGTCATCCTTGTCAGATTTACACCAGAAAGATGCGGTCACATCCTGCTCCATTATTTCCCGTCATCTCAGTGGGCCCCTTCACTAAGTGGGGGATATATTACATGACGTGCAACCCAGTTTCGGCTGGGGGGAAAAAATACATCATTATCGATGTAGATTACTTCACAAAATGGGCAGAGGCAATGCCCACCTATAAAGATGACAGGGAAACTGCATCTTTTTTCGTTTTCAACCAAATTATTGCATGTTTCGGTATTCCTAAAGAGATTTTCACTGACCGTGGTAGTCACCTCCAAAACAACATGATGATTGAATTGACCACTACGCTAGGGTTTAAACAAGAACATTCATCTTCTTTCTACCCACAAGCGAATGGTCAAGTCGAGGCAGTAAATAAGACCTTGAAGACTATTCTCAAGCGTACTATTAACGTAGCCCGGTCAAATTGGCACATCATGATGTATCTTGCACTTTGGGGTTATTGGACCAATGTCAAAATTGCCACAGGGTTTTCTCCTTTCCAACTCATTCACAGGGTGGAAGCAATAACCTTGGTTGAATGCAAAATCCCATATTTAAAGATTGCTATTCATGTGCTACTTGATACGACTGAGTTGGAATAAGGTTTGTTACACTTAGAACATCTAGATGAACAGTGTAGGGATGCGCTGACAACAAACGAGGCTCATAAAAATAGGGTCAAAATAAGTACGATAAATCGGTCAAACCTAGGATTTTTTCTGAAGGGGAGCTTGTCTTGCTTTGGGATCAGGACAAAGAACCCATGGAGGCAGGAAAATTCAAGTCTATGTGGTTAGGACCTTTTGTCATGTCTAAAGTTTTGAAGAAAGGCGCATATGAATTAACTGATTTCGAAGGAAATAAGCTACCTAAGCCTAGAAATGGGCTCTACCTGAAAAAGTTCTATACTTAGGCTTAACACTTTTTCTTGTATTTTTCTTGTATGTAACTTTATGTACAATAGTTTGCCAGTTTTTGTTCTTATATCATCTGTTGGTTGTTAAAGATGTCTTCCGAGTGGTTCATAGGTTTTGCAAATGGCGCTAGTCATCACACTTGTAACCTGGCTTCAGCTGCATGGGTTATTTACTCACCCTCAGGACAGCTAGTCACCTATGGAGGCGCTTGCCTAGGTCCTGCTACCAATAATGTGGCTGAGTACAGGGTCGTCATTGAGATTTTATGGGATTCCTTGTCACAAGGCATTACCCAACTGGAAGTCAGGCTTGACTCTCAACTGGTAATTTCCCAGCTCAATCGAGCTTATCAGGTGCAAAACCCTATTCTACTACGCTAGTTTATGCAAGTTAGGTTATTGGAAAGAAATTTTGATTTTATTACATTTAATCATATTCCAAGAAATCAAAATTCATTAACTGATGCATATGCTAATTATATCTTGGACTGGCACTTAACACATTTTGCATAAAAATATACAACAGATACATTAAAAAACACATGTAAATAAAACCAGCAATATATATGTGTGTGTGTGTGTGTGTGTGTGTGTGTGAATATCTATCCATATAGATAGGTTACGTTTTTAATCCTCATATCCAGTCATAACTATATAATATAAAAAATTATACAAAATTTGGATTGTAATCCATAAAATGCTCCTAGGTCTAAGCTTGACTTCCTTGGTCATCCTGACCACCCTGGCCACCCTGATCATCCTGGTTGTCCTGCTCTCGAGCTTCTTCATCTTGTTAAACTACAGCAACCTCATCGACATCTATGTAAACAAGCACTGCTATGGCTACCCTTATCATAAGGTGTATCCAGATAAGTGGGATACCAACCACTAGTTCCTGCATAACGACAGGGATATGCTCAATACGTAAAGTAGGTACTCTTTGGGTAAGCATGGACAACTTCCCCTCAAGAACCCTAATCAAACCATGATCCTCTCCTGCCACTGGTCGCACATACATACGAGAATGCTCAACAGGGCGGACTGGTCCAATATCTGCATTTTTAAACATTTAAAGGATTAAAACTCTTATACATATGTATATATCTTTATGACTAAAATTCATAAAAATTTAAAAAATTGAAAAACCAAAATACCTAACGCTCCCCATGCTCCTCCAGGAAGGAGGACAAGGTCATTGTCACCCTGGAAATACATTCTAGCATATGGAAACTACTCTAGTGCTGGTAGCTGACGCTCCCACCATAGGTAGAAGTCATCATCGTACACACTCTGAACCGATCCACCACCGCCCTGGCGAAGGAAGATTTCTCCCCACCTACTCAGTCTAGGCTGACGGGGAGAGAAAGATGGTAGAGGTACTACGGGACTGAGACCGAGCACTCTCTCAAAGAAAAAGGCCACCAATATGCTAGAATAACCGAATTTTTTCTGTTGGGCTCTCTTGCAGTCAGAGAGTTGCTTCTTCATTATCAGGATTACTCCCGAGCACTAGTCAAATAAGGCTCCCTGTAGACTTTCCACCACATCTCTCATTTGGTTTCGAGTTGCAAGATGAAGTGATGATGATATTGCAACCCTCACTATTGTGCTTACCAACACCTATAATGGAAAGATTTTGTTACGGAGAGAAATTCCTATGGCTTGGGGTACCACAACAGACAGCTTGACTCCAAAAATCAATCCTTTCCAATATGCAATAGAAATTAAATGTCTAACACTAAAGGATCAGACCTCGTACCTTATTCCGGATGGTTGAAGTAGATCCCCGTTGATCTTTCCAATCTTTAGCTTGAATTGATCTGTTACTTCCTCAACAACAAGTAAACAATACAAGCATTCTAGATATCATGGTGTTAGATTTATTCTAGAATATATAATCAATAATGTACAAGTATTTGACATAATCCCATGGATAAAATATTCATTCAAACACACATTATTGGACAGGAAAATATATTTCTATTAATATAAATCAGATATTACAAGATACAACCTCTGACGACACGTCTGCGAACTGGAGAAACTGAATCCCCCACTTGGGCCTCCACCACTTCAATCCTCCATCTCTCGATAGCAAGCTCACAAGCAAAAGGAAAGCTTGGGAAGAACACACTAGTGCTCCAAGGGACAAAGGGATGCAGACTCAAGCATAAGTTCTGACAACAATGGACTATAGTTTCTTTGCTCTCAATTCTCTCTTATGCCTTAAATGTACCAAGGGGTTCCTTATATAGCTTTTCAAAGGGGTAATGAAAGGTCGAATCTGAGTGATCTCAAGGCATAGGGAAGGCCAGGAGTCAAATGAGTTGGATCCATGTCAAGGAAAACTCCAAAAGGATTTGGATTATGCACACATCCCGATGTACACGGTTTTAGTGGTCAAACCTGCGTATATACGCGCTTATAGGTTTAAAAGTCGTGTATATAATTTTTCATATGTTTTTAGGGATGATCAAGGAAACATAAAAGGAAAAAAAGTGGTCCATAGGGTCTAAGGAGTCTGCAGTGGGACAGGGGAAGGCCATACAAAGTGTGATTCACCTAGAGTGGTGAAATCCGCTATAACAGATGCCCCCTAATGTGTGAGGTTAGAAGGGTCATACGATGGCCGAAATACATTATAAGTCCATCCCAGAAGTGGAGTGATGAAGGATCCCAAATGGAAGACTAGCCACCCAATCAGCATAGTACAATAATACAACTCTGCATACAACTGCAAATACATATAGCAGTCCCGGATACATAAGAGTACAATGGCCATGAATAGGCATGAAACATGATATCACATATGTGATCATCGCTACGTACAATATACATAGATCAGAATCTCCATGATGAAGATATACAAAGGACCATGATCTCCAAAATGGATGAAGATATATAATAGATCAAGATCTCCATAGTGGCTGGAAATATCTGACATATACTGGAATCAAGTCACGAGCGCTGAAATCTCATGAACACTGGCATGATCAAGGGGGTAGCATATAAGGGATGCCACCAATATGGAAATTCTTCTACACAAACCGCTACAAGTACATGTCATACTATGCGAATAGAGGTGTCGAGATCGAACATAGTAGTCCATCGTCTAATTACCGGTCATTAATGTATACCGTTAACAGACACGAGATTACCCACCGATAATGAAAATGGGAATCAAGGTACTAGAGTGCAAACTAACAAGTGTGAATAAATGTGTTGATGTCGAACACTTGAAAGAGTCCATTGATTAGGGGACATTGATGTATTCCGAAGAAACTGTCGATGGTGAGAGAACCTGTCACTGATGACTGCAAGTCTCAAGGCACTCAAAATGACTCTAGACTCCAATCCCAGAATAAATGATCTAAAGTCGATGGGATGAAATCCGCTGGAAGGAGGGCATTAAGGAATTCCCCATCATCCAACATGAGGTACTCATCAAAGCTGTGTAATGTGGAAGGACTCGATCATAAAGTGCACGAACCAGTAACTGTACCGGGAATGGCCGACATGCAAAGTCAAGATAACTGAGGAATGGCCGACTCAGGCTTCAAATTCCTTCAAACAAGAGCATAACAACATATGGTGACTGAATGAAGGCAACATAGACTTGATATACAAACTGGGACATCTCTGTGACACAGGAGGCATCAACATAGGCTCCATAGGGTCTAGAATCTTAACCAGTCGGTGGAGATAAACTCAGATAAACGAGTACAGCTCCTAAATTCAAACTATAACCCAACCAATGGATGTGATATACAGTGCTCTGTTTGAAGGTGACATGACTCGATAGCTGCCAAAGATAACATCTTTCCTTGTCCGACTTTTTGGTTTTTTGATTTTTTTTGGACTTTTTCAGTTATTTGAAAAGCTTGAAAAAAGAATAAACTAGCTTTATAGTTACAAACTAGGAGGAGAGGAGTGTCACAAGGGCAAACAAACTAGTTCCAAGCAGTGGAACATACCTATGCTCAATGCAAGGATACATGTGTAGGATATCGACACTCGGGGGAAAATCCCCTCCCGGTAAAAAGGGAATCGAGCTGTGAAGGATATAAAAAATGGCTCTGCATGGCTAGACATGAGACAAGCTTGGGTTATATGGCTGAAACGCAATGTCAGGGCAGCCGGCCTAAAGCTCAATAAGGTAGGAAAATCTCATGATAATGCATTCACAACTTGACATGAGGGAGTCCTGAGGGAAATAGGCCAGCATAAGATCAAGAGGAGTATGAGGCTCTTGTGAAATGTCATGGCAGTACTATACAACGGATTCCCACACCCTAAAGGAGAAACCATCGGCATGGGCACCAAATGCAAATAAGGCGCTAACTAGGGTACCCATGTAAGGTGAAGCTCTACCACTCGTATCATGACACTTCTAAAGCAACAAGAAGGTTTCATGACATAATAGAGTGGGTTCGTACCTAAGGTCATGGTGATATGGTCACAAGGTCATGAAAAATGCAAATGGTGGTGAAACCTAACCTATATGCCAGTTTAGACATGATACCTAAGATTGGCATGAACAGGTCAATCCAACAGCTGAAACGACACTGAAAAAGGTCTTCTACAACACCAATTATGTCAAAAATGGTTAGAAAATGTCGAAACTATAGGAAAGGGGGTAAAATTTTTCAAATATTTGAAATTTTTTCTATAAATAGTAAAAAATATAAATCATTTGAAACTTTTACCCATTTGAGCTCTGATTTTCAACTGCAAATTCCAAGAGATCCAGCCGGCGGAATTCAAACCGTTTCTTCCAGGTATTTACTCATACTGTCCTCTTGCATTTTGACATAATTTTTATAGATTTTCATGGTCAAATGAGTTTTTTAGGCCATCCCAAAATGAGCACTGCAGCCCACGTGGAAATCGAGGCTTTTTCCGCGTATAGGGATAGATATACACGGAAAAGGGTCTCAAAACCGCGTACATACGAGGCTGTTTTCAAAACAGTCGCGTATGAGGCCATGCATATGATTTTTCATTAAACTAATGGGAAAATTTCCAATTTCTTTTGCAAGATGGTGATAGAGTGGAAAGAGAGTGAGCATGGTGAAGTAGAGGAAGCAGTAAGGGCCGACTTAATGGCTTAACAAGCTCTTCGTGCATGCGGACTCTACAAGTTTTGGTGTCTTGGTGGTTTGAGGGCCAAACCAAGACTGCTACAGATGTTGGTAGACTATTGGGATCCAGACTCAAAGTCCTTTCATATTGATGGAATGTCCCTCACCATAGAGGTGGAGGACATATACTTTATCACAGGGCTTTCTAGATGAGGGGAGGTGGTGAACCTTCGTTCCCATGGTGGGCTAGGGGGTGGCATGACTATCGATGAGTACATTGTAGTGTATTGTTATCCAGACACCGAGAAGGTGGGGAGTCAGGTCCCTACCAATGCTATACAGGTGCTGGGCCTAAAGGCCATATTATTGACACTGGGTGGGATAGCCGGCTTAACATCACTCCACCAGGCCTCGCGGCCTCTGATGTTCTATGTAGTGGAGTGCATGAGACCCACAATCTATGACTGGAGTACCACCCTACTGAGCAACATGAAACACCAGCTCAGTGAGTGTAAGGCAGGCAGGGTACGGAAATTCGGGTTCAGTAGTATCTTGAGCACATTTTTCTTCGAGCATGTTCCAGGATTGAGCCCTATAGTGGACGTTCCTCTCCACAGGGTTTGAGATCCGGGCCAACGGCGTTGGGAAAATGCCATGCGCAGACTGGGGGGTGGTAGGGTGGCCAACCCATATCCAGCTGACATCTTTCCATGGTGGCGATGACAGATAGTTGCCATTGATGACTACCCCTATGCAGGGATAGATTTTCGGGGGGACCCGGACATGTCATTGCCACCAGGATCGACATACGGCGATATAGGTAACGAATCTCGACCTTCATTCTTTTAAAAAAATTTGAGTTATTGAATTTTTTTGTATTTTCTTGATTTTATGAAAGCAAAAAGACATGTTTTTGCACGACAACACATAGTGACATCTACCATTTGTGTGCAGATGTGGGACCACGGTGGCCAGAGGGCTTCCCTTGTCATAGACGGAGGGGAAGAGGAGATGACATTACGGGTGTGGATGCGGAGCGAACGCTCTAGAGAATTCATACCAACTTTGTGAGACTGACTCATAGAGTTCCCATGGCGCAAGTCGAGGAATTTCCTGAGGCCATGCAGTGGCAGGTGGTGGGTGTACCACACGCATGGGTGCGTTTATTTCAACGACTAGCTAGATCCGTAGTGACGTTCCATGATCACAACCCTCCTCCTCCTCCACAGGATTAGACACCTGGGAGTGTATACATTTTGTATGACCGTGTATTATATGATGGTGGCTTAAAAGCCCCAATTTTGTATCATGACACTATGTATTATAACATTTTTTATGTATAAAAAGATTTATGGTGATCGATTTATTTATTTACATGTGTAAAAATTGTGTTTATGATTAATTTATTATGAATGAAACAAATGCCAATCTAACCCGTAGTTAGCATATGAGTCAGCAACTTGATTATCATTTCTTGGAATGTGTATATATGTTATATTGTCAAATTGTCGTTCTAACAATCTCACATGTAAGAATCTTTTCAATAACGTCAGATATCTAACATGGTACAAACCATTGATCTGTGACACTACTAACTCCGAATCAAGATGTACCTCAAGAGATAGAACGCCATGTAGAATGGAATCCTGTAGAAGCTCAATAACGGTGCTATATTCAGCAACATTGTTGGAAGATGGTCGTAGACATACACCTCCTAAAGACAGTACTTGACCCATAGGAGTATAAATCACCCAAGCAACAGAGGCTGAGTGTTGAGTGTGATGGCTTGCACCATCCGTGAATCCTATGTAGGTGGAAGATTCCATTGACATCTGCCAAAAGAAATGGAAACTAATCATAAACCTGATCACGATAAGAAAAAGACCTAACTATGCAAAGCTGTACAATAATATACAACAAGCAGCCTTGGCTAAAGATTATGCATAGAATTTTTTGAGATAGAGCCCATTTCTAGGCTCCGCCAAAGCTATTCCTTCGTAATCCACTAACTCATAAGCACCCTTCTCTAACACACGCTTGACCACGTAAGGACCGTGCCACATAGGATTAAATTTCCCTTCCCCCAATGGTTCTTTCGGTTGATCCCACAAAAGGACCAAGTCTCCTTCACTAAACACTCTTGGATGGACAGACTTATCATACTGGACATTAACGCGACGCTTATTAACCTCTAGAGCCACCAAGGCATCCCGACGCTGCTCATCGAGTTGCTCAAGGTGAACCAAACGCTCCTCCAAAGGTGAAGTGTCTAGTAAGAGTTCCACAGCTAGCTTCAACGAAGGAATTTCACATTCAACCGGCAATATCGACTCCACTCCATGTACAAGCTGATATGGAGAAAAACCAGTGGCAGTCTTAACCACGGTTCGACATGCCCACAAAGCAGGATATAACATAATGTGCCAATTATTCTTGCTTTGTGTGATGGTTCATTGGAGAATGGATTCGAGTGATTTATTCACTACCTCTACTTGTCCATTCGCTTGGGGGTACTAAGAAGAGGATTGCTCTTGCTTATACCCTAACTTCGATGCCAACTCTTCTATCATACGGTTCTGAAAGTGTGAGCCATGGTCAGTGACAAGCTCTTTCGGAATCCCGAACAGAGTAATAATTTGGTTGAATACAAAGTGAGAGGCTGTCTCACCGTCATATTTTACTGTAGGCATAGCCTCAACCCATTTCGTGAAATAATCAACAGCCACTATAATGTGATGGTGCCCCCCAGCCGAAGCTGGGTTGCAATCCATAAAATCGAGCCCCCACTTAGTGAAGGGATCGGCAGTGATAATGGGATGTAACGGGGCAGTTTTCGAGCACATATTATGTGCGAACACCTGGGAAGGGTGGCACCTCTTGACCGCATCAACACAATCCTTAAAGATTGACGACCAAAAATAACCCGCTCTCAAAATATTTTGAGCTGTAGAAAGCCCAGATAAATGACCACCACACGCCCCTCTGTGGCAATCATTCAGCACAACCTCAACCTTGTCATGAGTTAAACAACATCGTAAAATGGAATCTACCCCATGGCAGTACAAAGTATTGTCCACTATGAGGTAGTTCTTAGAGACGTGACGTAATCGTTGTCGTTCATCTCATGAGAGGTGAGTAGGGGTCTTCAGTGTTTGTAAATATATTATGATATCCCCATACCATGGGTCTAATGTAGATATTAAGAAGATGTGTTCATCAACAAACGTATCTTCACAAACCAACTCCTCGGCCTCGCTCGAAAAGTCCAATATAAGCTCTGCAAAGATTAAAGACTTCTTTGATTTTGTCGAAACAAACTCGAGATCAAATTCCTGCAGGATGACAATCCATTTATTATACTTTCCCCCAATCATCCTTCGGGTGAGGACAAATTGAAATGGATTGACATGGGCTACAACCAAGGTTTGGTGAAGGAGAATATAATGTCTCAAACACTGAACCGCATGTACGGTAGCTAAAGCAAGCTTCTCGACATGAGAATAACGAATCTCTGCGTCAATAAGGTTTCGGCTCAGATAATATATGACATGCTCTTGGAGCTCCTCATCCTCTTGAACCAAGACCATACCAATCATCTCTAAAGATGCGGCCACATATAATAAGAAATCATGGCTATAGTCCGGGGGACTAATCACCGAGGCCGATGCTAGGGCTCGCTTAAGTGCATCAAAGGACTCCTGGGCTCGCTCATCCCAATAAAAGGGAGTATCCTTCTTCAAGAGATGCATGAAGCCTCTAGTCAAATTGGAAAAGTTGACAACAAATATTCGTAAGAAGTTTTCCATGCCTTGCAAACACTGAAGATGACGAATATTCTTTGGGGGAGACAACTGAAGTATTTCCTCAACCTTCAAAGGGTCGACTCTTATACCCTCTTTTGAAACAATGAATCCTAACAAACGACCTGAATTCATGCAAAAGATGCACCTATGAGGATTTAATCTAACTGAGTAGTGTTGGCATCTTTAGAATACCAATCTCAAGTGATAGGGATGATGCATTCTCATACGAGAATGAGCAGCGAGATCATCCAAAAATACCTCGATAATTGACTTGAGATCGTGGAAAATCAAGGTCATTTCCCACTAAAATGTAGCTCCGGTGTTTTTAAGGCCGAAAGGCATTTTCTGATATGCGAACGTTCCCCAAGGACAAATAAATGCAGTCTTATGTTAGTCCTCAGGTTTAATCTGTATCTGATTATACCTGGAAAAGCCGTCCATAAAGGAGAATACCTCGCTACCCCCACACTCATCCAAAATCTGATCTATAAATGGTGTGGGGAAGTTATCCTTAGGACAGGCACGATTCAAATCACGAAAATCAGTGCATATGCGGATCGTTCCCCGCTTCTTATCCACCGGAACAGGGTTTGAAACCCACTCCATCAAGGGAACGAGATAGATGAAACCGACTTTCAACAGTTTCTCTATCTCTGCCTTAATGTCGGGTGCTTTCCTAGGATTCACCACACGTAAACGTTGTCGAACAGTCTTAGCGTTGGGGTAAGTCTTAATATCGTGCTTAACAATATGAGGGTCAATACCTGGCATCTCGTCATAAGACCAAGCAAAAATATCATGAAATTCCTTGAATAGCTTGGTATATTCCAGAATCTCAGCATGGGAACATTCTGCCCCAATATAGACATTCTCTATCGTGCCAGGATTGCGAGAGATGTTGATAGGAATCGTTGAAGATATGTTTTCCATGTTTCCATCGGCCATCGGACCAGGAAAGATTAATGGAACCACAGGACTACCAACTCTCTGAATAAGAACCACCCTAAAATCCTCACGCTCCAAATGGTCAAGCTCTGGAAGAAAGTACAATCTATGATGAAGTTCCTCCCATGGTGGCTCAACTCCCGACATAGCCTCAATAATCGCTTCATCTGAAGGGAAAACTGTATCAAGGTAGTTGTGGGCATGAGAAGACTGTACTGCCCATGTCGGAAGCACATACAGGTCCTCCTCCTCCATCTGTGAAGAGGAAGGAATAGGCTCTGCAACACTTTTGAGATTAGCTTGATAAGCTATCATGGCTTCAGGCAACGGCACACTCGTCTCGATAGGCTCACTCGAAGTACTTGGTGTAGGAAGAATCCAAGGGTCTTCCATATGATTCGTGCAAAAAGACATCGATGTCGTAGAAGTCAAAGCCTCATCGGAACTAGATCCTATCATGAGGATTGATGCAGGACAACTAAATCTTCCCATGAGGGATGGATACATGCCTACACCCACACTCCCAGTTGCCGGCTGAGAGTGCTCAATGACCAGGATCGAAGCTCCCGAGGATGCGGTAACAGACGGATTCTTGAATGTCATTTGATCAATCGTTATGATCTTCCCGTTATGTGGAAATCATACAACGCGGAACAAGGAAGAAGAAACGGCTTGCATACTGTACATCTAGTTCCTACCCAGCAAGAGATTATAGTCAAGGGGTGCATCAACCACCTCAACCTCTATCACAACGGTCTTCCCCCCCAAACAGAATTTAAGGGAAGGAAGGATGCCGTGCAGCCTAAAAGATCTCCCATCAAATGCAGTTAACATAGTCGCTGATTTAGATAGCTCAGGAGAACCGAGACCCTTCCAACAAGCCAAAGACATCACAGAAGCAGTAGCGCCCTTGTCAATCACAGTATGTTTGACGGTCATACCAAGACATTCTACGTGCACCAAAAGAGACACATAGTAGGGCAAGCGAGGCTGAAGTCCCGCGGTTTCAAATTTGATCACAGAGGAAGAATCATCATCGTTCACACCAAGGGCAGAAAGCAATGCCTTCCTTTGCGAAGGACAACTCTGAAGCACTTCCAATGCAGACATCGCACAAGGAGTATGGCCCAAATCCTCAACAACTGAATAATTCTAGGCGGCTCGGGCATTTGGATTATGCCCTGAACGCTTAAGGACTCCCTTAGGAATGCAAGGTGCAGCCTCAGGTTTATCCATAGGTTTATCAATGCGCAAAGGGGACCTTAGTGGATCAGGCTCTTGTCTTGGGCTGGGTTGTGACGAACTATAATCTTTCGCACGAGTCACAACTTTCGTAGCATGAACCATGTTAATGCACCCATGAACACTCCCCTCTGGTGGATCATCATCACTAGACTGGTCATGGGACTTCGAGTTCATATTTTGATTATGCGATAAAGCGTTAGTTAGCACAGCTGGGCCTTGTGCTAAGAATCTCGAAGCTTCTTCAATCTGAGGGCACAAGTAAGTGAGGTTATCGTCCTTACATAGCTTGCAAGGGAACTTAACCTTATGTTTCGCTTGCTTGTCCCCCCCAGCATTTCTACCGTTCTTGTCACTATTGTTAGCATTCTCATTCTTATTCCCACCCTTTCGATTATTATTTTACCCTTTTTTCTATTCCGTCTGGGCTGCTGGTTACCCTTCTGGTCCGATGATTGCACAGAAAGTACATTCGTCATTTGGGCAGGTTGAGACGAAGCCATAGCTTGTCCCGAAGCAAATTGTTTGAGTGACAATTGACTAACTTGTTTTGCAACCAAATCTGCAGGTTTCGCACTTGCACAACCCACAATGCCATCAGCATGTGGTCCAGGTTTGACTTTGGGATTGAAACTAGAACGAGGAGCATTGGGAATAATCTCATACAACAAACCGGAGTGAGCATAGATCAAGTCTAGTTCCTACGCCCTAAAAATTGCGTGTTCCTCATTCTACACTCCGGATGTGGAAACATCCTTCGCTATATATGGCAATAACGACTTGAGGAACCACTCGAGGAGGAATTCCAGCGATATAAAAGATTTAATTAATCTGTTCCGTCTACACCACTCTTGAATATGATCAGAAATATGTGTGGCTTTATCTTACCGAAATTTCGACAAGAGTTCAGTACCAACGTCATAGCGCACTAGTAGCTGGAAGTGATTAAGAAAAGTCATCGCAAGGTCGTCGAACAAAGCGAAATCTCCCTTAGGTAACTCTATATACCATTTCACAGCAGGCCCTATGAGGGTGTGCTGAAATAGTCTCAAACGGAATGAGTCCTGATGTAATGAATTCGAAGAGCACCAAAGGTGAAACATAGTGATGTGTTCGCTCGGATCCTCTCTCGGTTTGCCTTCGAACTTAGGTATGTCTGAAGGAAGCTTTGTAGGGACAGCCGGCCAAGCCGGGTCAAGAGCCATAGGATCGTTCGTCAGTCTCGATAAGTCAGGAAGATTAAGTGTCCCAAGGAAAGGGAGCCTAGGATAATGAGGTCGATGGACCTCTCCCTGGTTCATATAGGGTTGATTACCACCATGGCCATGGCCATAGTGTCCTCCTCCCATCTGACCCATATAGGGTGGCGTGGAAGTACCATAGTATGGTGGACCTTGACTAGTAGGAGCTACAAAGCCATAATTAGGAGAGTAAGTAGGTTGTTGATACCCGCCTCCATAAGGTGAAGAAACATGTCTATACTGCATCCCATAATAAGGTCCATAGGTCATCGCATGCGATGCCCCATGAGACACTCTGTAGGTAGGAAGATATGCTCCAGAAGTAGGGATATACGCCCTGGAAGTAGCAAGATGACCTATAGAAGCATGAACATAGCCTCCCGAAGCAGTGGGTGGTATGTGAACTTGAGACACAATCGGTCTAGTAACCGCAGTATGGACCTAACTCGTAGCCATATACAAGCTCAAAGGACCACGTGAATAAGGTGGAGGATGTACATTTGAAGAACTAGGGACCAAGGATGAAGGAACCTGAGTAATAATATATGTACTACCGCCTATCGTTACTCGTCTCGGATTTGGTATCCTAATTGGATCGCTAACCCTAGACCTAGGAGGGAGATATGATGTAGCTTCCACCACTGGGATGGAAGGTGCAATGTGACTAGTGCTCCCAAACCTCTCTGCATGGTAAGGAATGAGAGTGCCCCCAGGCATAGTGTTAGGATCGAAATTGGTTTCGACATGAAATGTCAAATCATGTGTAGGGAAACCAGATGTAGCTTAACTACTGTAGTTAGTGCTGGTAGGTTCAAAATGAGTCTCGACGTCCTCCGACATTCCATACCGGTAACGCGTCAATGGGGAATCAGACCTGGTGTGAGTAGGCCTATCGTGCAAGGTTCCTATCTCAGAAATCACAGGACCTAACTCAGCTAAGTCGGGTGAAGGATCATAAGTAGGAGTAAATTACCCATCTTCTACAAGAATGGGAGGAGGTGGTTCAGGAATATCCTCTAAACGGTCTCCCATGGTGTGTGAATCAATGTGTGAAATAGTCCGCCTGGATTGTCTAGGTCTCTCTCCCAAAGGAGGAGGAGAAGTAGAAGGCGAAAGTCCTGCTAAACGATGAGAACAGCGAGGAACCACAATCGAATCCACAATGACTCAAAAAATAGAAAAGACTCTCTATTTACGTAAACCCTAGGCCAACTATCGTGCACAGAGCAATCACTAATAAAATATATAGCCAAATGCAAGCAAACAAGGGCTGGATAAGTGAGCTCCCGAATGAAGCAGGTATGTCTCGCCTAGGAGAGGCTTGAGACTCCCATACACAACAAGCGGAGGTACATAACCAATTATTGTGGCCCTCAGCTTCAACACATAAAGCGACTTTGCTGTCCTACCCCAACCTGGCCGGGACACTTGCAGAATAACCCCTGCAAAGTACCCCCTCGATATCCTAGGTAAGGCCACTAAGGTCACCTCAATATACTCAATGCTCAGGCGGACATTCGCAGGAAGGATTGACCGTATGGGCAGGGTAGCAAAGCCCTAAACTTTTGAAAGAGCCCCCAGTTATGAATACAATCCTGGAAATATCTCCGGTGCTACTCAGTTATGACTAGGGGTCATCCCAATCAATAACCGCTCACACTGCCTCATGCTTAACTCCCTTTTGAGAGGAGGATCCTGAGAAACACTGGTTATACCAAGGATTTCACACACTCACCTGGACAGACACCTAGATGTTGTTGTTTAGTGATCTTAGAGAATTTACTTACAATGAACTATTCCAAGATCCTAAAACCTAAACTTGTTGGTGCACCCCATAAAAGAAAAGAGTGTAATTCATTTTATTTAGCGTTGATTTTAGTTGGCTTTATTACTAAAAAAAAAAGGATATATGCATTGTGTCCATGAAAACAGGGTATGCTACTACGTGAAATGCACAATTCTTCTTCAAATGATAAATGCAAATTTTCCTATATGAAGTCCTAACTAGTACTCCAAAGCAAATCTAGTGCAAGTACAATGCAAAGTGCAAAATATAATGCATGATTATAAGCAAATGTTTTTGGATTTTATGAAAATAAGAGAGATGCAAAAAGAAAAAGAATGATCCTATGACCCCTAGACTCTGCAAGCACACCCAAACAGCATTCAAGCAAATCACTAAGGTAAAAGAACTCTAATGCACTAATCTCAAACAAAAAATCAAAAATGCCATGACAAGAACCTTCTTAAAAAAGAAAAATTTAGCCTAAAAAACAATTTTCTGGTCAAGAATAGAGGTCTAAACAGACTCAGGCAGTGCCAAAGGAGACTCAGCAAATATTAGAATTCACCCAGCAACCAACTATCTTCCCCAAAAAGGAAAAATCAAGGGCATACGTGACTGTTCGCAGTAAACCAGCGTGTATACGCGGACATCTCAGAAGAAACCGCGTGTATACGCGACTGTAAGTCAAAAACTCACATATAGGAAGAAAGGTGCATAAAATCAAGGCAAACAGACAGGCTGAGACAAAATTCACACCAGTCAGACTCTACCAGGCATACATGCCCCTAGACCCGACACAGAAACAAGAGAGAAAGAGCAATTCAAATTCATTGAATGCCGAGAAAACAACCCCCAAAGGACAACTACTAGGAACTCCCCAGCGGAGTCGCCAATTCTGTTACGGAGAGAAATTCCTATGGCTTGGGGTACCACAATAGACAGCTTGAATCCAGAAATCAATCCTTTCCAATATGCAATAGAAATTAAATTTCTAACACTAAAGGATCAGACCTCGTACCTTATTCCGGACGGTTGAAGTAGATCCCCGTTGAGCTTTCCAATCTTCAGCTTGAATTGATCTGTTACTTCCTCAACAACAAGTAAACAATACAAGCATTCTAGATATCATGGTGTTAGATCTATTCTAGCATATATAATCAATAATGTATAAGTATTTGACATAATCCCATGGATAAAATATTCATTCAAACACAAATTGGACAAGAAAAGATATTTCTATTAATATAAATCAGAGATTACAAGATACAACCTCTGACGGCATGTCTGCGAACCAGAGAAACTAAATCCCCCACTTGGGCCTCCACCACTTCAATCCTCCATCTCTCGATAGCAAGCTCACAAGCAAAAGGAAAGCTTGGGAAGAACACACTAGTGCTCCAAGGGACAAAGGGATGCAGACTCAAGCATAAGTTCCATCAACAATGGACTATAGTTTCTTTGCTCTCAATTCTCTCTTATGCCTTCAATGTACCAAGGGGTTCCTTATATAGCTTTTCAAAGGGGTAATGAAAGGTCGAATCCAGGCGATCTCAAGGCATAGGGAAGGCCAGGAGTCAAATGAGTTGGATCCATGTCAAGGAAAACTCCAAAAGGATTTGGATTATGCACACATCCCGATGTATGTGGTTTTAGTGGTCAAACCCGCGTATATACACGCTTATAGGTTTAAAAGTCGCGTATATCATTTTTCATATGTTTTTAGGGATGATCAAGGAAACAACAAAGGACAAAAAGTGGTCCATAGGGTCTAAGGAGTTTGTAGTGGGATAGGGGAAGGCCATACAAAGTGTGATTCACCTAGAGTGGTGAAATCCGCTATAACAGCTGTGAATATGAACTATAGGGATGCAAGTACCCCTTTTTTGAGTACCAAGCACACAATAAGTGTCAATGTAGTTCTTAACACTTAGAAGGTCACCGCCCCGACCAGTACCTTCCAAGTTTATAGGAGCTCCCCGTCGTGACAAACCCGATATGAAATAGAAGTCTTCCAATGTAATCTCTAGAATCTCACCTTGTAGGTCAAATGCACCTAGATTATGATCCCAGTAGTTTATCAAAAACTCTAGTAAATGGACATTGGATCGCATGGGTGAGGTACAAAAGAATTTAAGCAACCCACTTTGCCACAATGCATGCACCATGGGGGCACTTCAAAGAGCATCTTGGTCCATGTCTTCATGTTCCCTTTCCCTCTACTCCAACACCATGTTTCAACTTGTCAATAAAGCCATTTTCAAACATCAAATTCATTCAAAAAACTTTGATTTTGGCCCTAAATATCCTTTTCCTATGTCGCGTAGTATACGTGACTATCCTTTGGACATGTCGCGTATCATACGCAAGTTTCTTTCAGGAAAGCCGCATATAAAATGTGTGTACGTGATTGTCTACGTTGCATACCCGCATATAGAGCGTGACCTTTTTAAAACTGGCTTAAAACATCAATTTTTTCATAAAATTAAAAATTTGCTTGGATGAAATGAAAGAGCATGGAGAGCTGCTTTACCAAGCACTTGTAGATTGAAAAATCGCCTAGCGGTTTGACCACACCGAGCAATTGAAGGCAAAGGCAAAACTTGTCTATATTGGGTAAAAATGTGAAATGGTGAGTTTGATTTCTATTTTTGCACTATTTATAGAAATTATTTCAAAAAGTTGGTTTTTAACCTATAGTTTGTAATTTTTATTAAAATCAAACTAATGCCATGTCATGTTTACCTAATGAAACAGGTCCAAGGTTATTCAAAGTCATTTTTCACTCATATAGGGTAGGATTTTGATCATTTATATGCATTTTTGCTTTTATACTTAATCCATTTTAACCCTAGGATTACTACTTTGACCACGGACTATGGTATTTCAACCATTAGTACCTTGTCTATATCATTGTTCTTCCGTGGATAGGGCTTTCCTAACATGAGTACCCTAGCTTAGAACACATTTATTGTCTTTTGGTACTCATGCCGCATTTTTCATACGTTCAAGGGAGCTTTCTTAGCTATTTTTCACACCAAATTGAGCCTCATTTTGGTCTCTTTTTACAAGTTATCCCCTTTATAAGGCTCCCCACCCTTATGGAGTTTCTTTAGGCCCAGGTCTAACTCCTCAAAATAGACATTAGAGGAAATTTCAATTTAAAATGGGCCTTCCAAAAATAATACAAATTCAATATCATCATGTATTAGCCAATCAAAATGCTTTAAAATTCAAAAAGGGAGCACCTCTTAAACCATTTTTTAATATAAATTTGGGGATAGGTATCATAAAAAAACTACTTTTTTTGTTCATATTTTCGACATATTTCCTTGTGTTTTTACTCAAATTTCGAGTGGGAGAGCTCGTTGGATGTAGAATTAAATTTTGCATCCAACGATTACCCACTCATCATACTTTTGACGGCCCCCCCAACCCCAAAAACAAGAAATACCTGAAAAAATGTGATGATGTCATCATCACAACTTTTTAGGTATTTCTTGTTTTTGGGGTAGAGAGGCCCATCAAAAGTATGTCAAGTGGGTTCTCGTTGGATGCGAAATTTCATTCCGCATCCAATGAGCTCTCTCGATCGAAGTTTGAGTAAAAACACAGGGAGATATGTTGAAAATACGAACACAAAAATAGTTTTTTCTTTTCTTCCTCCAAAAATAATAAATATTATTTTATTAATTTTCCTTAGGAGGCCCATTTTGAGTTGAAATTTCCTCTAATGCTTGACTGACGAGTAAACTTGTCCATTCCGGATCATTAAGAATATGTGAATTGGCATCCACATTGGTGGTAGGTTATCTCTTTCTCAGACCTTGTGGAATAATACGAGAAAGGATCACTCTCTTTTCTACAGAATTGAGAAGAGTATTCTCAAGCATAGGTTTATCACTTTTTCGGACCTGAGGGACTAAACTTACGGAAAAGGAATGCCCAGTATGAGCTTAGTTTTCTCTTTTTTGTGCTCTGGACCTAAACATGAAAAAGATTTCGAGTGTACTTTATGTCTTTGTCATGCTCGTTAAACAACAAGAACAAAACATCGAGTTTACTGTTGTAAGCCCCATTCCTCGTACTCAAATGGATCTTTCCGAGTGATCTTGCTTTCCTTGACACTCATAAAACTCAAGCTATAAGATGCTTTTGAAGGAGCGTTGGGTAGGTGGTAATTTAACCTTTTTCGGACCTCCCTAACTAAGTACGAGAAAGGTTCACCTTTTCTTCTTCGGAAGTTAAGAGAGTTCTTTTGAGATATCTTTTATACTTTTTTCGGTTTCAGGAGACTAAATTGGATGGAAAAGGACCCCCCTAGAGTCTTCTTTGGAGTTTTCAGACTCTCTAAACATGAAAACACCAAGTGAGCATGTACTAGTTTGGGCTCGTAAAATCCACGAATAAGTGACATTATCAAGCATTATTCCCTCTTCTCTTCAAGCTTGTCAAAAATGAAGAGAGACTTGAGTTGACTTTCCTAGACTCGTTAAAATTTAACAGGAAAGATAAGGAAGAAATTTTATTTTTGGGTTACAGCCAGTGGCAGCATGTCCTCCTTGAACATAGCACTCTCTGAACTTTTCGATACTCATGTCTCAGTGTACACTTTCAGTTCAGATATCACTTCGAGTTTCTTACTCCTCCACTTGTCCTTTATGCCTGGGGAATCTGATCATGTCTCCTACATGACAGATAAGTCTAGTTGTCCTATCTGCAAAGTTAAAAGTTTCCTTGGGTCATCTTTGTGTCGTGCTCACTGTTCAAGGATTTATCCCTATTTCTGCTTATTATCCTGATTCCATCATTATCCTATCTGATATCACTTATGTCTATCTTCCTTTATCCAGTTCCTAGTCACTCTTGTGATCTGTTGAAGGATATATTGCCTTTCTCATCACAGCACGGTTTCTCATCAGTATTTACTAAAGACGAAGACCTAGAGTTTTGACGATGGTACCCTAGGATTCACTTTCATCATTGGTTAATTCCTTGGCTTCAGTTGTCAATTATCACCTATTGATTGACAATCTATTGAATCCTTTCCATGTTCGACTTCGACACATTTATTCACATGGCCTAGATTGTACTGGATCGTTTGGATTTTGATGAAAACCTTAGGTTCACATCTATAACCTAAGTTGCGTAAGATTGTGTTGTGTTCACCTACATAGCTTCCATGTTTTTGAAGACTAATCATTATTGTATATTGTGGCTTCAATCCACCTTTGTAATATATGTGGTCTTGTACCTGTATCATATGATGTACTCAAATATTGTAAAGGAGCTAGTGTTCTAGTATATTGAACATGGCATCCTCAGATATGATTTTGTATATGACATTGATATGTATTTGTTTCAGGTACTTCCTCTGCTTCCTTGGACTTCTGAGTTCTCCAAGATAATGATTATAATGTATTTCGGCCATCGCTTCCCTCTGACCTCACACATTAGGGGGCATATGTTATCAGCTAAAATGGCACTTATCCATTTGAGTACCGAAATTCCTCATGTTATTACACAAAAGGACAAATTTGGATTGAAGTGGCCAAAACACTATAGATGGGCATGACCAAACACTATAGATGGGCATGACCTTTGATGCATTATCCTCAAAACAGCCTTGTATATTTTTATTATGAGTTTTGGGTTGCATACGTGACTATATGCATTGAAACACACGTATAATACACGATTATTTGCATTGCAACCCACGTATACTTGCATACGCGAGTTCCCTTTGAGAAACTCACGTATCATACACAAGTTTCCTATATTAATACCCGCGTATACCTTAATTCAACATTAAAAAATATAAATCTATATTAGATGAGATTAGTTGGGGCCTAATCCATAGCTATCCCAACCATCTCAACCATCCCGACCTTCGAAACCACTCTATTTCCCAAAGTTTAAATAGAGGCCTTGGGGTGAGGGCTAATCAATCAATTTTGGAGAGCAGAGTTATGCTGGTGGTATACCTTCAGAGTCTTGGAGCAGCAGAACTCAGATTCCTTTGGTTGCAGAGGAGTCCTTGTCTTAGAAGTTGGGTTGTATTCTTATCTTATTCATCGATTGTTAATAAAGAGAATTCTTCTTCCAATCTTGTATTGTGTATATTTCATGTGTATTGGTTAATGAATATGTTTGTTTATATCATTAATATGCTTTTCATCTAACCTCTGATATATATATATGCATGAGATATTACTTGAAGTATTTGTTCTTTGTAGGTGAAGAGGTACTTCCCTAGAATCTTTGTAAAGAAGTGGAGCGAGAGAAGATCAATCTTGGATCAACCGTCATTAATCGGGTAAGTCAAGATTTTCTTCCTATTATCTTTCCATTCCCTGTAAAAATCTGATTGTCTGCAAGTTAGTAGTAAGTTGGTAACCCCGGACCCTAGGTTACAAGGGTGCTTTATCCTGAACAACACTGGGTCTCTTCATCTGTCTGTCTCCATGGATTCTAGACGTGCTCGTAGCTCCCTCATTTCCTCATAACTTCTGTGTTCACCGTTGGTCGATCTCTGTCACGACCTCTTGCTCTTCCTATGCGTGCATCCATCCTCTTGCACTAAGCCTCTGCAATAACAGTTCTCTTTCACACTTCTACAACTTACCTCACCAAGCCCCTTCTCTGTACTTGGTATTTTGGTAACGTGGGTCCTCTATCTAGAACCTCTTGTACACTCTTCTTTTCTCCTTCCAGCCTTCTACTTCTACACTTATCTATCACACGAGCTTCTCCTTGATCTGATATCGAAATTGGTGCAGGTCGGATCAACCACAGCCAACCCAACCAGCACCTCTAGGATCTAGTAGCTCCTACACTTCGCAGGATTACCAAATTTAGCCCTCGGCCAAATTTTGCTCTAAAATTACCTCCCCACAATTCTGCTTACGCAACAGGATTTCCCGCAACTCTGTTTCTGCAACAGGCTTTCTGCATGCGAGTTGCGAGATGTGGGATGCCCGACCAACTTTCCAAAGTTGCTCCCCTGCAACTTTCCTTCCACAATTATTTTCAGTCATCAGATATTTGTGTCCTTCTCCACAACCGTCGATCTACTCTTTGATGCAGATCTCACAGATATTTGTAGATCTATTATCGTCGTCACAAATTCCATTGTGGATCTCTCCTGGACTGTCAAATCTTCGTCTTCGGACTCAATCCCCACCGTTCATTCTCTACAAAACTTGTTAAGGGTATAAAATCTGCATGCTACGCTGATTGATCAGAGAATCGATCAATCCAGCCTACAATCTTCAAGATTCATTAGACTAACACTTCTATGCATGCATCTACGACCTATTTCAACTATTCAAACATCGATTTCATGTGTGAATCAACAACTTCACAGAAATACACAATTGTTTAGAAAACCGCTGAAGTCGTCTCTTCACAGATACATCATTCAAACAGTAAATGCATCTAGACTAATAACACTGCAAACACATAGCTAATCCTTCTATTAAGCAACAAAACAAACATACAACTCGGCTCTCCTTCTTCAGTCTTCTCAAAATATTTGCAAGTGGAAACCAGACATAGGTCTGATCTTCACTTCTGCGAATCAAAATTCTAACCCTGAAGAACAGAACCCCCTCTACTTCTCTAATCTACCTATTTAAGCTAAACCGTTACTCCCACCCCGAGTGGTCCTGTAACCAAAAACAAACAACTACAAAGCATGATGAAAACGTCCCTATCACAATAAACAAACTGTGGCTTGATCTCCATGCAGGGAGTCATGATCCGTCATCATTCCTATCGCCGCTAACAAACTATGACTCGTCAAATTGATTGCAATACACATGTAACCTACTCTTAATTACTCCTTCGAGTCATCCCAATGATTCAGGGATTTGTTACCTAGCAAATTGGATCTTTTATGCCTATGCTATCTAGAAATAAACTATTTACAGGATATCTACAATGGTTTTATAATAAACCCCTCCTTGGGCTAATGTCAAGACCTTAGGGTCTGACCAGACTTTAGAATTCTGATTTGAGAGCTAATGCTCCTGCATCAATTTTACGCTCTATTTCTATCAAAGATCAAGTGCTTTTGGCCATGAAAATTTTCTTCTATGGGATCACTATGCATGTCAAAATTAAGAGTTAGAATTAAAGGTCTATGATCTGATTCAGGATAATGGTCATTCTAGATGTCAAAATGTATTATTTCATTATGTAAAATAATATCATATATTACATAATCTACCACACTACTGCCAAGACCATGAATACAAGTCATCTAGCTAGAATTCAGCTACTTCATTAGACCATTTCAAATTAATAGATGTTGATAATTAAAAAGCTTAACTAGCTCAAAACCATTCAAAATTTCACCTAGATCTTCAAAAAAAAAATTCTACCTGCAAGCTAGAGTAAGGTCTTTGTCTAACCAAAGAGAATTACGGTTGGACTAATTGCTTAAGAGAATAGGTTGGTTACTTGTAGTTTGACTATTAAAGTCAACCACTAAGAGGATGTTACCTTCATTTCTTAGGCTATAAACAACCATGCTCTAAGACATTGTCAGGATCATTTTTATCTAAATTATTTTTCTTGTAAAAGTTAGAATTAATAGGGACAAAATAACAAATTGCAATTTACATTATTTTATCATTAATGTGTGTAATCTCCATCTCCATCCAAATGTATTGGTTGAAAATATCTTTCTTTTAATGCCTAACATAAGATCTTCACAACTTCTTGTGTACCTACTAGCTAGAGTAATGCTTTTGTCTAACCAAAGAGGATTAGGGTTGGAGTAACTACTTAAGAGAATAACTTGGTTACCTGTAGTTCGATCATTAAAGTTACTCATTAAGAAGATATTACATTTGTTTCTTAGGCTATAAATAACCATGCTCTAAGCTAGGCTATAAATAACCATGCTCTAAGCCATTGTAAAAATTATTTTTATCTAAATTATTTTTATCTTTGTAAAAGTTAAAATTTATAGGAACAAAAAAATAAATTGCAATATAAATTTTGTTATCATTAATGTGTGTAATCTCCATCTAAATATATTGATTGAAAAATTATTTGTGTAAAGCCTATCATAAAAGAAAATATTATTTTTAATTTAAAAAGATATACCTCCAATGGCTTTCTTGTTTTGTTATTTTTATAATATATCATACACACTTTTTAAAGGTACCAATAAGAAAAAGAAATAGTTGCTTTTCATAGGTCAATTATTTTTCTATTTTAATTCAAGCTATGACATATAGGTCAGTTATTTTTCTATTTTAATTTAAGCATATGACATAAATAAGCATTACGCTTTTTCCACCTTAAAATATAAGAGCATATTACTTTATAATACGATTTTCAAAGGTATAAGATAAAGCACAATAATTACAAGCTAACCTTTATAGTGTGTAAATAAAGAAATTGAATTAATAATTTAGAAAGATGAAAATGTTTATTTTGCACAGAAATTATTAGGATTTGTATAGTATGCATTTTTTTAATAATGATTATTAAAATTTAATTTTGATTTAATGAGGGGTGACAAGAGAGTGTGGGATCATATACAATTCTAAAGGAATGTTGAAAGCTAGATTCGTTTAGCGATAGGAAATTTTACAAATAATTAGTTAAGGATTATTGTTCTTTTCCACAAAAAATTTAGTTAAGAATGATTTGAAAAATCTAGTTATTGTCAGTGATTTATGGATCATTGTTCAAGCCTTTATCTTATCTAGGCCTTCATCAAAACCTTGGTTTGGCACGAATTCATTCAAGGTTATGAAAGATCCTTAACACCTTGGGGAACTATCAATTTTATCACATTCTGCGAGAAAATAGCAAACAAGAGTATTTTCCAGCAAACTTGGCTTCATCCCTACCATAAGGAACTATTAAATTTTTTAATGATGCAGAGGAATACCTAGCAATCCTATAATACCACGACTATGGTTTGGGGAACCTAAGTTGGAAATCAAGTTTAGGGAATCAACATGGGTCACATGGGAAATATCATGTCCCCTCACATCAATTCGACCCATGGAGGTAACATGACGATGTACGACGTGCTAAATTTCCCCCCACGACCATATTACAAATTTCATAAACACTTAAATGTGTGTGCAAATGCAGGTTAAACATACATAGGGGGATTAATCTCTACTAATGCACACACACCATGCAATTACGACCATGATCATCACATGCATAACAACAAAATAAAGCACATACATAAATTCAGTATCATGCTATTCACAGGAATCTAATTAAACAATTCATGATAGGTCAACTTATTCAATTTTACACAATGAACTATGATTCATAACACATAAATTAGGTATAATCAGAGACAATAGTAAACACTTATCTTTTAATTGAGATTGCTCGAGCAACTCGCTATGAAAGAGAAACATTCTATACAACCATAATTCACTATCCAACCTATACTCTTTCAGTTGAGAGGCCATCCCCAAGATGGGATATGTATCCACTAAAAGAGGATTACTCAAGCTCAATCACAACCATAAGGACAAGTACTCATGATATGCCAACACGCAGCTGGGTTGGTCAAGTAAGTAGGTAGATAAGGAGGGAGAAAGTTAAACCAATGAGGTCAATCACAGAGCTACAAGAATCTCAATTAACCTCAGACATCCTTGGCACCCACTATATCTACCACACCCAGCACCAGGAAGGTCCCCTTCTTGGCTACACAGCCCCTTAGACGTCCCTTCCCTCTAGTGCTCTTCAAGGTGGGCATAGAAAGGTCCAAGTTACTAAACCTATAGAAATTCTTGCCTTCATTAGGTTCAGCATTCCTTTCAAACCTCTGATCTCACTCCCTCTTAATCCCCTCTTGGATTTTTCCAGATTCTGTCCATGTGACTGTCAAACACGAAATTCCACTTTCAGGCTTCAAAATATGGGTCTTCCTATGGAATTTAGGATTTTGGCACTCTCAATTTCACCCCATGGTTTTTGTCTATGGATTCCCCACTGGATTTCACTCCTCACGTGAATTTCTGGGTGTTTTTGGCACTTCAAAATATGGCTTCTTTCCAAGTTGTGATATCTGGTTTTTCCACATCTAGAAATGCATAGAAAGCTTACAATTATAATCTGGTTGTTCCAAAATGGAATGGGAATGATGAAAAAACAAATTCCCATGAGGAAAAATGACTTATAGTTCAAGTAAATTGATCCCATACTCAACCATACGAATTTCTGGGCTTTGCCCATGCTCCATTAATTTATGACCTCATTTCTCAACTAGTTTCTTACAATAGAATTAAATTCCATCAAGGAAAGTCAAGATGGGTTCTCAAGATGCCACTTGGATACAATGGGTTCAATCCCATAACCCCCTTACCTCTCCCTAGTGGATACATACAACCCCTTCATTTTAGTTGCTTCCATAATAAGCTCTTGGAATTTTAATTCATTTAAATATTTACACGCTTTTACAATTTCCCATGGCTTGCTAGCACATGGATCATAAATTATAAAATACTTGCCTTTTAAACACCAAGTATTCACTAGCGAGGCCTTGGCCTTGAGCTCCATGCTAGGAATTCATACACTGTATATACACAATATTTATATATCAAGCCAATACATTTTAAGGGACAAAATGGGGGTATTTCATTCCATCCCCCTTAAAATAACACCATCCTTGGTGTTCCAATACTTAGGAATACTTACACATTGTTTATACATCTCCAAAATTCACAAAATTGAGGCAGGTCCTTTCCTGTATTGCATCCTTTAACTTGGATTCCAAGGACCAAGTCCTTCAACCTCTACATGCTGCTCCAGCTGGATTTGACCTTCTAGTTCAACATGTGAACTTTTTATTTCAGCAAACCCTTATTCCTCTTTATTTTCCATCTTATCCACAATTTTGGAAATTTTGTGGTTTCTATCTTCTTTCTTGCTACTCCTTGTTGGACAATTACAGAGGCACTATTTTCCTTTGTAACTGTCCAACAAGGGGCACGAAAGGGGCACAAGGAAGAATATTATACACTTTTTTTCTAACAAGGGGCATGAAATACTTATCTGTTTGCATATGCCTTCTCTGTTTCCTCTCGCAAGGAATGGGGCTCCCTTTTTCAAGTTAATATTCCCTCGAAATCCCTTCACTAACCTAGAACTACCTCGTGTTTGTTACCCTAGTTCCTTTTGCATTTCATCTCTAGTAGTCAACACATGCTCCACTGGCATAACTTTATAATATCATCCATGTTATTTACTAATATGTAGTTCACATGAGACATTATCAGAATTTACAATGGGGTTTCACCTCGAAACCCATTTTAAGCGTGAGGATTTTTTCCATTGAGTTTGTCTTCTACAAGCCATAACGCATAGCTTCTGCAACCCATTCTCCTGACGTAATTCACAAGAAGATAAACCATCAATCATATTTAATAATATAATTCAAATTGGAAGTTATAATTCTATCTTTTACAGAATTGAATTTTTGCGTGCAACCATGATCTTTCTACTCGTATTGCTTGGCTCTAGCAATTGGAAATAGATTTCCCTTCATGGCTTGGATCAACCACTATTTTCCAGGGCATTCCGCTACCATACATACTCTCTGCCAAGATTCATATCAGTCAAGTCATTAACATTAAAATATTCAAGTCTGAATTTTAAATATGTTCCCTACAAAAACCAAATTGCATAAACAAGAATTCATGGCACTTATCCTTATGCATGGTATCTCCCAACCCTCATCACATGATTACACATGTTTCCATATCCCTCTAACGCTACCTGTAATCTTATTTCCAATTAGCCAGCAAGTTGTAAGTAAACATGCACATCATTTCCTCGCTGCATATTTTCAATAGTCGCAATATATTTGTGATCAACTAAATCTTTAATAATTAGGGTTGCATAATCCCACTCCTTTCACTACTTCACAGTCCCTCGTGAGTACATGGAAACCATTCCCACTAGTTATTTCAACACACATAATTCTCAACCATGCATTCACACAATGCATCTAGATCACATGCATACCCATCCATGATGATTAAAGTTATGGTTGAAGGAATTATTACCCAATTCATTTTCAACGCTTATGCAATCAACATAGACAACCACTACCTGCATAGATGCCATCAACACCTTTAGTGTTACCTGTCACTTAACTTCTTACCATGGATTACACAATTCTTCCACCAAAATCTTGGTCATAGGTTTATTGTTCCCAACTCTTTCTTTATGAGGATACTGGTTACTTGCATTAGTATCATCAACATCTTCAACCAAGTCCTCATTATTTGAGTTGTATGACTTAGTGAGGGAATCCCCATCATGTGAAATGCCCCCTAGTGCATGATGAGTAAACATAGGCTCTAATATTGCAATCTCATCATATGTGCCACATTCTTCAATTTCTTTGGCCATTATACTAGAAGAATAACGCGTGCTCACAATGGTGAGTTCTACCCGAGTACTATGATGAATTAGATGACTTCCTTGATTATTCAGTACATACTCGAATATTGTATTTTCATTCTCTGGTCCTACAATCATCACCAATCATAATAATTGTTATTAGTGACTTATTTTGTATGTATAACCATACTATTTTTATTAATATGCAACATCATGCACAAGCACATGCATATTCATATGCATTATGCATTATTTCTTAATATAACTACTAGTGCATATACATTTCAACTATGTAAATTTTTGCTTATGGAATTTCTATGCTATGATATGATGTACATAAATCTTAGAAAATATAAAAATATAAATATATCAGCAAGAGAAGAGTTCAGGAATTGTCCCTTTCCAATTCCTCATGACAACATGGAATTTCCTCTTCCATATATCATAGATCTAATTCATGGCCTCTTTGCTTTTTCAATGTTTCCTTATGGAGATCAATCTCTGATTTCTGCTACAACCACCTAGAATCCTTATGTATCATTCATTTTTAATTACAACAAATATCCATGCGCTCTATTCACAGTTCCCTGCTGCTCCAATTTCTTTGACAATTCTAGTTATGTCCAACTTGACCTTTCTTGGACTTCCTATGAATTGACAATACTGCAATTAATTCCATTCCAGCTCCATATGGAGTATTTTCAAGGTCCATTAAATGTCCTTGGGCCTAATTCAACTATGATACTTGCTTTCCTTCCCATGGATACATTTTCCACAATTCGGAACCACACAATAGATTCGCACATGGCAATGTCTCATTCCTTGATTAACAACCTTTGCATGTCAGCCATTTTGTCACTATCATGAACCACATTCAAGGTTCACATACAGGAATGCAATATTCCCTTCATGACAACTTCTTCTCATTATTATAATTTCATAAAATTTTATTTCCATGTATTCTAGGAACTACCCCTATTAACATTTTTTTATCAAATCAAGGTTACATGCGATTTTCTGCTCAAATTCCAGAGACAGAAGAATTCCTCATTCAGATTTTAATTTTGCATAATTGTTCCCATATGGATAATATTTCCAATTCCTATATTCATGCTTCATTCTAATCTCGAAGATAAAAATTATATCCTACCCAAAATGTTCATTTTGCCCAATTCTACTCTTTTTTCGCATATGCAATTAGCCTTAGAGACCAACTTCAACAACTTGTAGAGGAAGATCTAGCAAGAACTAGAAACAATTTTCTATCAGGAGAAGTTAGTACATATAAAAAGGATCACTCAACATCTTTCATATCTCCGATCCGATGCACCATACAACCTCTATAAAATTATGGGTTGGACCACCTTTAACGTTTTCACTTTTTCCCAAATTTCAAAATTTCATCAAAATTGGCTATCTCCCAAACCAAGCATATCTAGAAAAACTTTTCTTAAAAAAATTGTCTGTTTTGACAAGTAGGTAAAAATGTTGAGTTCAAAATTTTTCATGGTACGACATCTAGGGTCACTTTTACCTCCTTCAAGCTTTTCAAAATCCCCAAAAGTGCTCCTGAATAGTGTTTTTTTCGCATTATTTCACACCTTGATTCCACACTCTTTGGAATTTGGCTCCAAGTTTCCAAATTTAGTTGTGTTCCTAGTCTATGATCACACCATAACAATTTTATCACAAATCAAGCTCCCATCGGGCCTCGGGACATTGATTCATAAAAGTCACTAATTCGAAAATTCAGAAAAATCAGAGAAACATGGGCTCAGTCTTCTCATTGGTGTTTCTATGAGCTTTGTTAATGGAATCTAAACACCTCATGTCTCATCTGTTTCTAAGCTAAACTGATCATGTTATGGATGAAACAATATTCGAGCTCTATATGTGTCGATCCCAACTTTTTCGATCGGAAATCAAAAATCGAAATGCATAGTTGGTATATAATGAACCATTTCTGACTTTTCTAACTCTGACTAGTATATTTCATAAATTGGAAGTTACAAATAGCTCCTCCATAAAGACTTCTCAAACTCCTGACTTCGACTACCTTCTTCTGTATATCGGGAGTCGAAAGTCGGAGTGCAAAATGGTTCCTTCACAAAACCTTCTCGACCTCTCAACTTTGACTATTGTATCACATATGTTGTGAGTCGGAAGTCAACACTTCAAAACTACTTCCATATAAGACCACCCTAACTTCTCGACTTCGACTACTACCTTCCATATGTACAGAGTCGGAAGTCGAAACTCCACCACTATGCTACTTACGTAGTCCTAATCCCCTACTTCTGTCGTTCGCACCAACACAACTATCCTTTCACGAACAACGTACCAATTTTAACGTCGGTACTTTGGCGTCAATACCTCGACACTATCTAAATGGTAACAATCAATGAATCTTCTTCCCTTCTGATTCTGATGTCGAAAGTCGGAATTCGGCAAGATTCCCATGCTACAAACTTCACTGGAAATATATTGACGAGCTCTATACAACAGTGTGCTCCTCTGCAACATCTAAAGATTTTGATGTTTGGTCATCAATTTAACCCATGATTTTAATAAACTCTTATCAACACTTCCTATGCAATTCTGATTTTCTACCTGTAAGTGTGTAATTTGGCCCCAAACAGCCCTGGTGTTGCAACCATTGGCTCTAATACCACTCTGTCACGTCCCCTCCCATTAACATGACCTCGAGAGGGAACATGACAATGTGTGGGGTGTTAAATTTTTCCCCATATCCATATTACAAATTTCATAAACCTTTAAATGTGTCTGCAAATGTAAGTTAAACTCTATTAATGCACACAAGGCATGCAATTACCATCATGTTCATCATAGGCATAACAACAAAATAATGTACAACATAAAATCATTTTCATGTTATTCACAGGCATTTAATTTAACAATTCATGCTAGGTCATCTCATTCAGTTTTACATAATGAATCGTCACTCATAACACATAAATTAGGCATAATCAAAGACAACAATAAACACTTATCTTTTAATTGAGATTGCTTAATAAATTGGATATGGAAGACCAATGTTCCACCCAACCATAGGTCTCTGTCCAGACTATATTCTTTCAACTAAGAGGCTACCCCCTTGATGGGTTATGTATCTACTAAGGGAGGACTACTCAAGCTCACTCACAACCATAGAGACAAGTACTCATGCTAAACCAACACACAATTAGGTTGTTCAAGAAAGTAGGGAGAAAAATAGGGAGAAAGTTAAACCAGTGAGCTCAACCATGGAGCTACATGCATCTCAATTGGCCTCGAACAATCTTGGCACCCATAATATCTATCACACCCAACACCAGGAAGGTCCCATTCTCTGCTACACAGTCCCTAAGGTGCCCATTCCCTCTAGTGCTCTTCGGGGTGAGAATAGAAAGGCCCAAGCTACTGAACCTCTAGATAATATTTCCTTTTTTGGGTTCATCAATCCATTCATACCTCTAATCTCACTTCTTCTTCAATCCACTCTTGAATTTTTCCAAATTCTGACCATGTGACTATCAATCATAAAGTTTCATTTTCAGGCTTCCAAATTTGTGTCTCCCTATGGATTTTTCGGGAATTTAGCACTCTCAATTTCACCTAGAGGGTTTATGTTTATGGATTCCCCACTAGATTTCACACCTCATGTGGATTTCTAGGATTTTTTGGCACTTCAAAATGTGGCTTCTTTCCATGTTGTGATTTCTGGTTTTTCCATAGTTGGGAATGCATAGCAAGCTCAGAATTGTAGTCTAGTTGTTCCATAATAGAATGGGGAAAATGAAAAAATGATTTCCCATGAGGAAAAATGACTTATGGGTTAAGTAAATTGAGCCCATGCTCATCAATTTAACCCATGATTTTACTAAATGCTTATGAGCACTTCCTATGCAATTATAATTTTATGCATGTAAGTGTGGATTTGGGCCTCAAACAACCCCAATGTTGCAACCATTGGCTCTCATACCACCCGCAACATCCTTCCCATCAATTCAACCCACAGAGGGAACATGACGATGTGCATGGTGCTAAATTTCACCTCATGGCCATATTACCAATTTCATAAACACTTAAATGCGTGTGAAAATGCAGGTTAAACATACACAACATGGTTAAACTCTATTAATTCACAAACAACATGGAATTACCAGCACATTCATCAAAGGAATAATAGAAGAATAATTCACATATATAATCTCATTTTCATGCTATTCATAGGCATCTAATTGAATAATTCATGCTAGGTCAACTCATTCAACTTTACACAATGAACCGTCACTCATAACACATAAATTAGACATAATCAGAGACAAAAATAACACTTATCTTTTAATTGAGATTTCTCGAGAAATTGGCTATGGAAGAGAAATGTTCCACCCAACCATAGGTCTCTGTCCAATCTATATTCTTTCAGTTGTGAGGCCACCCCCAAGCCGGACTATGTATCCACTAAGGGAGGACTACTTAGGCTCACTCATAGCCATAAGGACAAGTACTCATGATAATCCAGCAAGTATCTAGGTTTCTCAAGCAAGTAGGGAGAAAAGGAGGGACAAAGTTAAACTAATGAGATCAACCACAAAGCTACAAGCATCTCAATTGACCTCAGGCGGTCTTGGCACCCACAATATGTACCACACCCAACACCAAAAAGGTTCCCTTCTCTGCTACATAGTCCCTTAGGCACCCCTTCCCTCCAATGCTCTTCAAGGTGGGAATATAAAGGTCCAAGCTAATAAAACTCTAGAGATCCTTGCCTTTGTGGAAATTTAACCCAGTGATAGATTAATTTTACTCACAACAATTAACAATTGATCATGCAAAATCACTCACAAAAGAGACTGAAATTGGAGCTGAACACTANCTCTTAAACATGGACTGTAAAACAAAATTTTGGAATCTTGTCTTCACTCATGCTTCACAGCATGATCAGCAATCCCCAGTAGTGATTTGAGATTGCTGAAGTTCTTCTCACAAAATGCTTTGGTGAAGATATCAGCT
>LPNX010468810.1:555265-692299 GCA_001517045.1 Pseudotsuga menziesii
AGAATCCACCATTAAATAGCATTTTTCAGCAAACATAGGATCCTTCATGCACATACCACTCTCAAATTGAGATCTAGTCCTCCTTGGGTAATTGGGATCCCCAGCTAGCTCTCCTGCTGCATGTAGTGTCTTAGCTGCCCATTTTGGCCTTGTAGGGATGTTAGGGTCTGTAATAAACTCATCTCCATCAAAAAAATCAGAATCAGCATGTTCAACAAACTCTTTACTTACTTCTTGAGGTTCAGGTGGTGAAGAGGCTTCACCAACTTCCACTGCTGCAAGGGGTTCTTCTTCAAACTGAACACACCTTTCAATGAAGGCTTTGTTTGTGCTCAAATTTATCAAATTGTACCCTTTTGAATCTTCAGAGTATCCAACAAAAAGGCACTCTTGGCTTTGGGGTTGCAAAGCCTTCCTCTTCTCTGTTGGAATTCTAGCCCAAGCCTTTGAGCCAAAAATCCTGAAATGGGTCACATCTGGCTTGTGCCCACTCCATGATTCGAAGGGAGTCATTCCATCAAGCTGTTTATGAGGCACCCTATTCTGAATATAGGCTGCACAGTTGATAGCTTCGGCCCAGTACTTTGGTGGAAAATTTTTGGCCTCCATCATGCATGTTAACATCTCCTTCAGTGATCTGTTCTTCCTCTCAGCAACACCATTTTGCTGTGGTGTGTAAGGGATAGAATGTTGCATCTGAATACCTGCATCTGAACAATAATTAATAAACTCAGACTTGACATACTCACCACCATTGTCATATCTGAGGGCCTTGAGTTTCCTTCCAGACTGGTTTTCAACCAAAGCCTTAAAGACTTTGAATAGGCCAAAAACTTCAGACTTGTGTTTCAGGAAGTGAACCCAGCAATACCTGGAAAAGTCATCAATGAAATTCAATGCATATTTGGCCTGACTCATGGACATATGAGGGAATGGGCCAGCAACATCACTGTGGATCAGCTCGAGGAGTGCAGAGGTTCTCTCATGACTAGCTTTCTCAAATTTGTGCTCTGGGTGTTTTCCTAGGATACAGCCTTGGCAGACTCCTTTGGAAAATTTTATCTTGGGAAACCCTATGACCATCTCTTTTTCACTAAGATCAGAAAGATATTTGTAGTTTAGGTGGCCAAATCTTTCATGCCAAATCTTGCTTGCTTCATTAGCATGAATCAGAAGAGCAGAGGGGTTTCAGTAAGGTAGGAAGTGTGAGAACATGTATAGCTTTTGAGCATGATTCGCAACTCCTTTTGAAATGACTCTACTAGTTGAGATCTTTGTGATCTTAACTTCATCGGGGGATACTATGACTTTCTTAGGAGACCCAGTGTGGGTCATCTGGTACACTGACAAGAGGTTGGAGGCAAGACCAGGCACATACAAGACATTTCTGAACTGACCATGATCAAGATCAATCCTCCCTTTGCCCAAAATTTCAGTGAGAGAGTCATCTCTCGGTACTATAGGTGGTCCTTTCGACATGTCAAGTGAGAAGAAGGCCTCCTTGGTCGAAACCATGTGTCTTGAAGCTCCAGAATCAATGATAAAACTAGGCGAGCTTGATGTGCCAGCAACCAATGCATGAACTCTCTCTCTGTCATCTGAACTTGATCCTCCCTCTCTCTTCTTTGAGTTGTCTGGAAGGGAGATGCCATTCTTCTCCAGGAGTTGGTTCAGCATGTCTATTTGCTTCTTCATACAAGAGCTTTCAGTATGATTGCCCTTATTGCAGTATGAGCACTTGCTCATTTCTCCTTTGTTTTTCTTCTTCTCGTAGTTCTTCTTGGAACCTTGTGACTCCTCTGGAGACTGTTTCTTGTCTCTCTTTTGCTCAGGTGGCTTTTTAGCTTTCTTTTTTCTTTTTGAATCCACCTTCAAATCTCCAACAATCAAAGCTTGATCTTTGGATGGTTTGATGGTGCCCATCATCACCAGCTTGTCCTGTTCTTGTGTGAGAGATTCCATGAAATCTGCAAGGCTAGGCATCTTCCAGGTTCGAGCTGTCAGTTTTGTGGCATAGAAGGTCAAAACAAACACTGAATAGTCAGGGCCTAGCTTCGAGAGGATGGCTAGGACGAGCTGATCATCTTTCTTTTCGATCCCACACTGTTTCAGCTGCAAAACTAGTGCTTTGAACTTGGAGAAATATAGTTGCAGGGATTCAAAGCTATTTGGACTCAGAGAAATCAACTCATTTTCGATTTGATGTCCCCTCATCTCATCTATCTTTCCAAAAAGATCAGAAAGCTTCTCCCATACTTCATTCAGTGATGTCAATCCATCAAGATGGAAAAGGAGGTCTCTGGAAATACTCAGACACAGGAGACCATAGGCCTCATCCCTCCTGTTGTGCCATTTTATCTTCTCTGCAGCTGCATTGGGCTCTGCTTCTGTTGCCATAGTCACCCTGTAGAGGCCTTTCGCTCTCAATAGTATCTCCATCGCTGCTTTCCATTCAAAGAAATTTAAAGGAGTCAAGATAGTTTTCTATGATTGATCCATAGCTTAGAAAATTTGTCCCGGCTGTCAGTAGAAGGCTCCCAGTCACTGATGTTGAACCTGCAAAACAATTTTGAAGGAGAGAAATCGATCTACAATGGCTCTTATACCATGTGGAAATTGAACCCAGTGATAGATTAATTTTACTCACAACAATTAACAATTGATCATGAAAAATCACTCACAAAAGAGACTGAAATTGGAGCTGAACACTAAACTGTATTAACTCACTGTACAATAGCCAACCCTATAACATAATAGGTTGTTAAATAAATAACATACATCAGGGATTCGAATGCATGAGGAGCAATTCGAATCTAGCATAAAGCAGGCTTACTAAAAATAAGCAAATCCCCCATAGGTGTAAAAAACTGATCCCAAATCTGTCATGGAGCTCACGAATTGGAAAAATGGCTTAGGCAAGCTAAAGAGTGGTGGAATGGCAGCTCATACATGCTTTTGCAAGGAGAAAAGAATGGAGGATGAAGAGGACAAAAAACTAGTTCACCTCACCTAGTCTAGCTTTTCCATTTTCCTTAAAACATTGAAAAAGCAGGGAATAAAGCAGAAAAAGCAGAAGGGCACCTAGGAGGTCAGGAATAAATCAGATTTGATTCCTTGGGCTTTCCCATGCGCTACATGAGTCAAATAAGGCAAGTTTGACCACTATGGATAGGTAAAAGACAACTTGCGCAAGGTGGGACACATGAACTAGGCTAATAAGACAAAAATAATTAAATTAATGTCTAAGTGGGTAAAATTTGGGTTGATTATTCTAACAGCCTTCACTAGGTTCATTAAGCCATTCAAACCTCTGATCTCACTCTCGCTTCAATCCACTCTTGGATTTTTCAGAATTCTAGCCATGTGACTGTCAATCACGAAATTTCACTTTCAAGCTTCCAAATCTATGTCTTCCTATGGGTTTTATGGATTTTTGGCACTCTCAATTTCACCTCAGGTTGTATGTCTATTGATTCCCTACTAAATCCCACTCCTCACGTGAATTTATGGGATTTTTTGGCACTTCAAAACGTGGCTTCTTTCCAAGTTTCGATGTTTGTGTTTTCCATAGTTGGGAATGCATAGCGAGCTCAGAATTGCATTATGGTTGTTCCGCTTTGGAATGGGGCAGATGAAAAAACAAATTCCCATGATAAAAAATGACCAATGAATCAAGTAAACTTATCCCATGCTCAGCCATACAAATTTATGGGTTTTGCCCATGCTCCATTAATTCATGAGCTGATTTCTCGGCTACTTTCTTACAACAGAATTAATTGTCAGGAAGGAAAGTCAAGATGGATTCTCAAGATGATACTTGGCAACAATGGGTTCAATCCCACAACCCCCTCACCTCTCCCTAGTTGATACATACAACCCCCTCGTATTAGTTTCTTCCATAGCCAACTCTTAGAATTTTATTGCATTTAAATATTTACATGCTTTTACAATTTCCCATGGCTTGTTAGCACATGGCTCACAAATTATAAAATACTTACCTTTTAAACGTCGAGTATTCACTAGTGGGGCCTTGACCTTGAGCTCCATGCTAGGAATTCATACACTACATATAAACAATATTTACATATCAAGTCAATACATTCGAAGGTAAAAAATGGGGGCATTACAAGAGATGCACATGACAATAGGTGCGGGAGTAAGAAAGGGGGAAACACTGTAGGTTGTGGTCTCGAATACCCCTCATGTGGCAATGATGTCACACTCAATTGTAGAAAGTGGATAGGTGGGAGGGAGAAGATTTACATGAGGAAATCCAAGCAAGACATAAATGCGATGGGAATTTAGTACAATCTCATTCAAGGGACCATCATGGCTTTCGATGGTGATGAAGATTGCAAGGATGGTTGAGGACATCCACATTTCCTCTTGCATGCAGCACTGAAGTGTTGGATAATCATGTAGAAAGGTGGAAATGTTAATATTATAGGATGGGAAGTCTAGGGAGATGGCATTCGACCTCCATTGGATATTAAGCAGAAGTTCACATTGTAGAGGAAGAGTCTAGATGCAATTGCGATTATCTGGAGCGTAACCGGGTGGGAAAGAAGCCGAGATAGGAAGAATAATAGAAGGTAGAAATGAGGAATAGTTGAACACTTGTGGACATTTAGTCTCCATCGTATGGGTAAAATGGAGAACAAATATTGGAGCGAGGAGGAATTTTGTGTCTCCCATGGCCTGCGCAGGTTAAGAGGAAGTCACAGAGGTTTGAAACACAAGGTTCACAACCTAAGTCATGATTTGAGGTCCATAGACAGACACATCTAGCAGAGGCACGCGAACGAGGAGCATAAACATCTTGTAGAGAGGGGGGATACCAGATATCAGATTGCAATTATGGGAGAACGTACAACTCAGGATCAAGGTCCCAAAGAATCGTGTTGCTCAAGCGAAAACATCCATTGCTTATAATGAGGTACTAGAAAATTAAGTTTCTCACATGGAAGCTGCCCTGCTCCACATGCAACTCAAAATGAATGAGATGGAAGTAGTTGAAAGCCATCCACCTGTCATCTAGCTGTGAAGAAGGAAGACCAGGTTCTATGGAAGCATGAATAACTTTTGTTAATGGCCTTTTTTTTTGTGTGTATTTTTGCTTATCAATTTATTGAACTTTCATGCCAAAGGGCAATTTTTTGTTTCTTTGATGAAATTTTGTAACTAAAGGGTTTCCTCCCTCCTTTTTTATAAATAAAAATACTGCTCATTTTCATTTAAAAAAATTAATAATTTAGATTTATTACAATTTAAAAACTAAATAACAAATAAAAACTCAAAATAAATAAAATAGACCACAAGAAATATAGAAGGAAGGGGAAGATTGTCAAACAGTTTAGTGGAAAAATATTTTAAAAGAATGTAGAAGGAAGGGGAAGATTATCAAATAGTTTAGTGGAGAAATTTACAATAAATCTAATTGTTTATTTTTAGTTAATGAGAAAATTGAAAAAAAAATATTAAAATCGTCATTTAAATATTTAAGTAATCGTTCATGAAATAAATGTATTTAGTGATTATTTTCTTTGTTTGTAAAGGTTTTAGTTATAGTTTAGGATATTGACATTTGCTCCTTGGGAGCTCTTGAATGTAATGAAATATTAGGCTGGTGAGTATGCCCAAGTTCATGTATACTTGCCTAGCGAATATAAGATATTTTCCCAAGTGGATGTAGCCATGGTGTAAAATTGGGCTTCTATGGTGAGCCACTTTTTCACAAAAAATATATATTTCTTTTTGATTTTTTAATTTATTAAACTTATAAAAAGATAATGAATCCTTTAGTTTGTTTTTAGAAAATTTATAATATAACTTTTTTTTATATTTTGAGTTTTAATTTAAAGATTTTTTTAGTATAGATTATAAAAACACAACTATAAAGTATATTTTTTTCTTATTTAAATTTTAATTAACTCAAAGTGGTTTCATAATCATTCAATTTTCTTTTAAACATATTTTATAAAGAGTTATATTTTAAACTTTGTTTTTGTTTATATATTTTTATTTATTTTTAAATATAATGTATTAAAATTAAATGATATTTATAACGAAAATTGAAGCTTCAATTTTCTTTTAAACTTATTTAAACATATTTTATAAAAAGTTATATTTTAAACTTGTTTTTGTTTATATATTTTAAATTTTAAAGAATATAATGTATTAAAATTAAATGATATTTAAATTTGTTGAGAGAAAAATGGTGATAAGTTTTAAGATATTTATATTTAGTTAAGATTATGATTTAATTTTTTTATTTTAATTAAAATAGATATAAATTATTTTTAATAAATTGCTTTTTTGGAAAGTGATTATCTTTTGTATAGAAAGGGATTATCTTTTTTATTAATATAGAAAGGGGTTGTGGTTTATCCATCTAGCCATTATTGCAAAATTGGAGATAAACATGTGGGCAAAAACACATACTTGGGTGATATTATTATTTATTTTTTCTGTAAGAAGGAAATTTGAGATGAAGCTTTGCCTTTTGCACCGTCATATATACTCTTTGCATAGATCATTCTCCTCCTCTGACGCACTCTCCACGTCGCTATTCTGATCACCCCACCTTAGAATTATGGTCTGTCCTTTGATGGCCTCATCGAGGGGGGGGGGTGCAGCAGCCTAACCCATTGCTATTTACCAAAAATCCTAATATTGCTGACGCTCTAAAACCCTCATGCAACTTGGAGGACAAAGAGGGCCCCTTGAACATCATTGCAAGCAATGGAAACAAGAATTATGGAGCCACTTCTGAATTTTTGGCATAGGGATCTAAACAGACCCGTGAGAAAAAAGGGTCCAACACATGCATCCCAAAAGAAGCCATGGTTTCAAGGTATGAAATAACTTCCAACAAGGTTTCTAAGTATATTCAATACATGCATGATAATGCCATCATCTATAAGTTTATGGGTTTGTGGCCATAGGAAAAATTGTTGATCGGATGGATCAAGCGCAAATGGAATCCAAAAGGCCACTATGACGTTAAGCTAGGATCAAAATTTTTTTTACAGTTACCTTCAATCACCCAGATGACTACATTGTAACCTTTGAAGGAGGCCCTACTTTTTCAATGCTATCAACCTTTACATGAGACTTTGGAAAGAAAATTTCAGCCTAGTGAGGGAGGATTTCAAAGATGGTCCAGTCTAGATCAGACCTTTTTTCCTCCCACAGAAATATTGGGACCTTGAAATCCTAGAAGGCATAGTTAACATTCTGGGTTGTTTTGTCAAAGTCTGACAAGCCACCCTGCAAGGACGTTACACCTCCTTTTCTCGAAACTATGTCTATATGAATATCTCGCAACCCCTCCCAGAAGCTATTTGTTTAGACTTTCATGATTTTAAATGGATCGAGACACTAGACTATGAACATAATCCCCTTTTGATGTCGTAAATGTCATGAGCATGGTCACCTCTTCTGAGATTTTCTTCTCAATAAGGTTGCCTCCCCACCAAATTTCTCTTCAGAAACAAGATTCAAAAGGTTTCGCAAAAGTTACTAATAGAAGGAAAAACCACAACAAACTAGTTAATCCTCCGGTTCACAAATATGTTCCTGCCCACAACTAATATGAGTGTCTCTCAGATCTCCCAGATACTTCAGAAACACCCGAAGAAACTGTCCCAAGCCCTTCCCAACCAGCTACCTCTTCTTATGCTACTACTTTAGAGGCAAATATGACAAATTCCCATGAAGACATGGATGATTCTAAATTGGGTGATCTGAACTTATGGGGACTAGAGGAAGCTTGTAAACAAAATATCCCCATCCCAAAACCTCAAATTGAACTCCTTAAGAAATCTCTAATAAAAGAAACAACATCATCAAGGAAAGGCCCCAAAACTACTGGAAACCCCAACCTAGGAATCAAATGGAATGGAAGGAAATATCTAAAAGGCAGCACCAAGCAAACAAAAAGAAAGGACAAAGAACCAACTGACAAATATTGGGCGAGGTTAGCTCTCTCATGCTAGATTTCGGTCAGTATAACTAACTAATAGAGTTCTTCTCCACTTTTCCCCCATTCATCAATGAAAATTATTCCACGGAATATAAGAGGACGAAACGGTCCTTCCAAACAATGTCTTCTTAAAAATAAGGTTATGATGGAAAATCCCACAATACTCATGATCCAAGAAACCAAGTGCACTTTTCAATCACTAGACAAGATTGCTAAATGAATATGGAATAATTCCAGTTTAATGGTTGTTGATGCAATGGAAGCTTTAGGAGGTTTGGCCCTGTTCTGGAACCCTTAGGAAATCATCCTAGATAATTTCATTGCCACCCTCAGGTCTCTCTCTTCCAGATTCCACATGATAGGAATGAATAAGAAGGGTTGGATCACTAATATCTATGGTCCACAAACCCTTGATAAAAAACCCAACCTTCTTGATACCCTACAATGGCTCTGGAACTTGCATCAAGAAGATGATTGGATCCTGTGAGGTGGTTTCAACATGATCATCGATCTACTGGAGAAAAAATGAGTCAGGAAACTAGATAGGGATAGTCAATATTTTAAACAATTCATTAATGACAACCAAATTATAAACACAGAAGAATCCAATGGCACTTACACTTGGAACAATAAAAGAGGAGGATAGCATCATATTGCCTCCAAGATAGATCACTTCTTAGTATGCAACAATATTTATGTCGGAGGGGAAGATTAGTATGCTACCATCCTTACTGCTAACGACTCTAATCATTGGCCCATTAGTATTCAATGGAACATGGGAGGGCTAGAGAACCATAGACATTTTCAATTCAAGAAATTATGGTTGGACCAAACTTAATTTAAACTCAACATGAAGAACTAGTGGAAGGAAACAACCATCCTCTCAAGATCCCTTATGTACAAATTCCAACAAAAATAGGAAAATCTCAAATAGAGACTCAAGATCTGCAACATAACCACTTTTGGCAACATCCATGATGAAAAAAGGAGAATCAAGGATCAAATGGTGGAACTTCAACAATAAATGATTCTCTCAGGACGCACGGAGAAATCTTTCCAAAAAGAAGAAATTATCTCTATCCAACTAGAAGAGTGTCTTAAATAAGAGAATATTCTTTAGAGGAAGAAATCCAAAGCAAAATGGATGAAAGAGGGAGAAAGAAACACCAAATTGTTTCACAACTCGATGCTACAATATAGGCATCATAACAAAATGTTCATGTTAAAAGACGTCGCTGGTGGAATTCTACACCAACATGAGGAGATATCAAATGAGTTGAACTCCTTCTTCAGTAACTTACTTAAGGAACCACAACAGAATAGAATGGATGCCATAAATGATATAGTCAAAAGCATACCCTGTCTATTAACAGAGGAGCAAACCAAAGGGATAATGAGACCCATCACTATGTAATAGGTCAAAATGGAATTCAAATATATGTAGGAAGGAAAATCCCCAAGACCAGATGGGTTCACCATGGACTTCTTCCATGCTTGTTGGGACATCATTAAAGAATAAGTTCTTGAAGTAGTTGAAAAATTCCATCAAACCAAAGGTATTCTCTCTGCCTTCAATGCTACCTTCCTTACTCTAATCCCTAAAGTCCCATGTCCTTCCACCTCGGACAAATTCCAACCAATTTCCCTCTGCAACGTCATCTGTAAAATTATAACCAAGGTCATCTCCAGCAATGCCCAATCCCTCCTACCCTTAATCATCTCTATAGAACAAACATGTTATGTGGAAGGAAAACAAATTTTGGATGACATTATCCTGGACCACAAAGTCATCCACTCTCTAAAAATCACCAAAAAGGCTGGTTTGTTGATAAAGTTGGACATGTCCAAAGCTTTTGACATACTCAACTAGAGTTACATTCCCAAAATCCTTCAAGCCTTTGGCTTCAACCAGATCTAGATTGACTAGATTCTAGGCCTCATCTCCTCTGTGCTCTTTTCCATTTTTGTCAATGGCTCTATGTCTTAATATCCATAGAGGGGCCCCCACATGGTTACTCCAATAGTTTGTTCACGACACCCTCCTGATGGGTCATCCTTCTTTCAAAGAATCCAAATCCCTCAAAAAATATTAAAACACTTTGAAGAAGCCTCTGGGGCATGTGTTAATATCAAAAAATGCCAACTCTTTTTCTTTAATACTGCTCCTTTGATCCAAATACGTATTTCCCATTGTCTAGGATTCACTGTTAACAATATACCTACTAAATATCTTGGTGCTTCTCTTATGGAAAAACCTCTCTCATAAGCTAACTAGGAAAATATTTTGGCCCACCTCGATAAGTGCCTCTCAAGATGGTCCTTTAGAATGCTTAAATTGGCAGGAAGGCTAACTTTAGTCAAGTCTGTTCTTCTAGAAATTCCCATCTACCTTTTCTTTCCCCTTGCAGCATCAAAATCCATCATTAAAAGAATCAGAAACCTCCAAAGAAGCTTCCTCTAGAGAAACAACAATAATAGGCAGAAATGTGATGTAGTCAGCTAGGAAGAGGTCTGCAAACCTAGACTGAAAGGGGGTCTTGGATTGAGATCAGACCCGGACCTTACCAATCAAGTTTTAGGATCCAAACTATATGTGGTGGAATTGTATTACGTACAATCAAGAGCCATAAGGACTCTTTTGGAAAGCAAAATATTGCCCTCGCTCAGAACAACAGGAGCTCATAAGGTTCAATGATTAACTAAATGGCTCCATCATTTGGAATATCACTTGAGAAAACAAGCAATTAATACAAAACCATAGCTATGGAAAATAATAAATGGGAGAAGAGATCTATTATGGGAATATTCTTGGAAACAAGTCCTCAAGATGCAAGACATCCTTACATATGCTCTCCTTAGGGAAGATCTGGAAAGAAGCCACTTCTACAAGGTCTCTCATTTTTTGAGCACTTAAGAAGATGGAACTGAATGGAGAAAATGGTTTTTTAGAATTTGAATGCCATATGATCTTCAAGAAAAGAGTTCTGATTATGTTGCAACAATTGAATGGAGGATGAACATACAAACTAAGCAAAACAAACCACACAGGAAACGAACAAGTATTGCTCATGAATTTATAGTATATTCATCGTAATAATATCCGGTGTACAATAGATTACAAATAGGTAGAATTCGAATGCATGAGGAATGAATTCGAGTTCTCCAAGTGGATAAGTGTCACATGCCCCAATTTGCAAAACAATTTAATGTCATTAAGGAACATTATGTTCTATTTTATGATAAGGTTTGTAATTGATGACCAAGTGGGGTCAAGGATAATTAATGTATTTCAGAATATTTTATTAATAAATAAATAAATGATGAGACAACAGCTTAGGGAAGCTGTTAAATGAGTGTTAACTGGTCACTTGGTGGAGGAGACTGGGTGGAGAGTATACTAACAAGTGGAAACATCCTCAAACTACTTCTAACTATTGCAGGTGGCAACTTCCCTATAATTGTGGTCATGATTCCCCAAGAAAGTGGAATAGGAGTAGGTGGCTCATTAAGTAAAAACTGACCCAGAAGACTTAGGCATGGATATAAAATTTCCCATTGAAGACAGCTGAGGCTGCTCATTCTGGAATTGTGATAATTCTAAGTGAATGAAGTATACATGATAAATTCAATGGAGGGGACTTGTTGACGTGAGTTTGAGGGGTTAAATGCTGAATATTGAACTTGTGTGGCTACTCTAAGCTGAAGTTCTTACTGCTGTGAGCAGGGCTGAATTACTATTGTATATTCAGTAAAGTGATAGAGGATCTCAAGGTTACATCTCTCACCTAGTACTCTACCAGGAGGACCAGGAAACAGGCTCGGGGGTCTTGAGAAAGTGCAGACTAAGATTTCTCCAGGAGTTGGTTGGGAGGAACAACCTCCTTAAGCTGTTGTCACCTCATCCATTTGACAAGTTTTATTTGTTCAGGTTTATTTATAGTTTATCTATTGTTTCAAAAAAAGATTACTAGTTTTCAAGATATGCATACTCTTATTTTATCAGGGTTTATGAAGAAGAAAGAGCATTGTTTATTGATAAAACCAGTGATTAGCGGATTATATTTAAAACAGTAGAGATTTTGCTAAGTGAAAGGTGAATAGAAAAGAAATTACCAAGCTGTATTTTTCCACGCCTTTTACAAGGCAGTACTCTAGTACAGTTGGTTTCTTAAGTTAGATAAGTAGATTTGTTTATTACTCTGAATGTAAAATGCAAAATGATTACTTCTATAGTTTTATGTGATTCATTTATAGAAATCTAGCTGTACTTGCTCTGTCTACTGAAAGTAACTGTATTATCTAATTACAGGAAAATAATAGATTATAGAATAATCACTAGTAATTATAATATTCACAGAATTATCACTAGTATTAATATTTATTATAAATACGATAAATAAAGTTTAATAAACAAATATAGGAACAATAAAAGTAGTACTTAGGGTTTAACCTAGCTAGTACTTCATAGGTCATTATAATAATTTATTCAAGTTTACAATTACACTCTGTTTCTGAAAACACAGATGTTTTTACTGTAACCCTCCAGAACCATCAAGGGTTTATAAGAGATAGGATTTATCTCTGAAACATATTTTACTTTTTTATTCTTAACACAAAAACCTAATAGCAGTAAATAAATATTATTAAAAATAAAATAAATACAGAGCTAAATTTATTTATGAAAAACCATTTAAATATAGAACTGTAGGTTATCCATTAATAATAACCTTTTTAAGAGAAACATAACATTTTATTCACCCAATAACACTGCAAATTTAAATAATAACCATTATTGTAAACTGTTTATTCTAAGTTTGTAAATTAAATTAAATAACACTGTAAATAATTAAGCAGAGAAGAAATAGAATAAGCATAATGGCCTATGGCGTTTACATAACAGTAAACCCAAGCCGAGTCCATGACCAGCATAGCGAAGCTCCCATATATCTGATCACCACAACTTAAATTGCAGGAGAAAACCCTCAGTGATAACCGGGGCTTACCAGGGTTTGCATGTCTGAAGCTTGAAGAAACGTTCTTGCAACCAATACCCAAAGCTGGGAAAAAGGACCTGCACAGAGTAACCATTTTATGGTTATAATCTTTATAATGTAATAAAAATTTCCAAAAGTTATCTTAAATAAAAACCTGGACAGGTCATTACCTATTAGTGATCTCATTTTGAAGAAGTCGTGAAAGCAAAGCCTTTGGGCCAACTTGATGGCACATTGGAGAGTGATGCCCTGGACAAGTTTAATGATCCGAATGCAACTGAAGACCCTAAGCCACGAATCCAAGGAATCGAGCACCACTGTGTTTTCTTAAAACCAACTCATAGTCCTTGAATCAATGGAGAAAAACAACTTCTACGCACACAATACTCCACAGCAGTCAATAAGCATCGAAAACCACCAGATGTCCTCACCAAGACAAGCTCACAGTATTTTTCTGGAAGACATTTTCCAAATCAGAGGTTATTGCAGAGTCATGGTGGCCACGAACTCACAGCTCGGTTGCACACAGTCAAAGGAACCCTCTCACTTGTAAAATGAAGAGTTAGGGAAATCGTAATTAAACTTAACCAAGGGATTAGACACCTCCATGTGTCCACTGAATTATTTCATCGTTGTGGGAAATAGTCAATTATGCAATTTCTAATCTACATTAAAATCATTACAAATCAAGATAGGGTTTTGTTATAGGTCAAGATAGGGTAGATTCTTTTGCTAACTATGTTTTATAAAACATAAGTAAAGGACATACTTTTAATAATAAACTATATTGAGAAAGGAAATCTAATGATTCCTTGAAGTAGTCTTTTGAATATCTGGAGTTGGAGAGTAATAGTTTGACTAGGGCCCGAGCAATTATAAGATCTTTCATATTATATAAACCAATAACCATATCTCAAGAGATGTACAAAAAACTTTGTGATAAAGTGAAGCTTTTAGCGAAAAGGTACACCAGGAATTGAGGTGTAAGATACAAATAAAAAGAATTCAAGGTAGAAACAGTAACAGTTTGAAGAATAATTCTTTCAATTAGGAAGAGAACCTTGGACCAATTCTCTTAATGCATTGTGTAGTTAGGGTTACAAGTGAGTGCAGTCCATATACTTATATAAGAGTCTCAAATGTAATCTTCAAACATCCAAATAATGAGTAAAATGGTTAAGAGTCAAAATAGTTTTGTTTATATATTGAGAAAACATCTAATTATAAAACCCCGGGATAAAGGTATATTTGATAATACATCTAATGAGTATGATGACTTAAGAACCCTTAGAAAACAAAACTCTTGGATAAGATAGACTAGATTTATAGTTCAACAGCATAGAGTATTTCTTCCATGTTTACAAAAGGATTCAAATACTTATGATCAAAACTAAACTCTAAATGTTTTGACTGATCTAAGCAAAAGTCAAATTTCTATATTTCTTCCTATTTAAACTTTAGATCACAATTACTATAAGCAAAAGTACGAGTATTCTTTAGAAATAATCTTAATCATCCAGTTGATTTGATTCCATTTTGAAAGTATTTTGGTCATGCATTTTAACCCATGCATATGCAGTTTTGTTTTAACATTTTATGGAGTTTTGACAACTATAATAAGATCAACGTTACCTCTTATGGAGACAAGCTATAATTAAACATTCTAATTCTAGCATCATATTTATGCTAGTGAAGTATCTTTCTTGACCTGGATATATATATACATATATATATTTACTGGAACAAACACTTACTTGTTAGAACCTGTAAAGAACCATCAGTGCCACTGTGTTAGCTATAAGCTAAGTAAGCCCCGATCACACCTAAGAAAATTTTCCTACTTGACAAAAGAAAATAGTAACATACTTAGCATTAGTAAAATACAGATTGCTTTTCTACTTTCTGGAAAATGCAACTGCTAGGTTGAAACAGTACTAACACAGTATTTAAAGATAAGCCTTTAAGTTATACAGAACCTTATAAAGAAGTAATCTTTGTTTCTCTTGCAAATTGTTAATTATCTGCTAATAGTTAGTGGTTCATTAGCATTGACATTTGACATTTTATGCAACATGAAAATTTTTAAATTTTTACGAATTTTTGAGTTATCACATGTGGTATCAGAGAATAAGGTTCAGACACTAGTCTTGAATGTGGCTCAACTTGCATAAATGAAACAGTAAATTCACACAAGTATACTGATGTTATTTTATTTTGAATGATATATCTATAGAATTTTGTTTTTTGAGTTAACCATAGGTATGGATAGATTGGAGGAATATGCGGATGAGGAGTCTCCTTACACTGAACAAAATAAATTTCAAAGAGAGCATATACAAGAAGTATTAACTAATAATTATTCCGAACTACTACAAACAGTTAAGGATCTAAAAACAGAGATGGAATCGATCAAAAAAGAAAATGAGAGAATTCTGAGAGCTCATGAGGAGCTAAATCATATTTTGATGAAAAGATTTCATACTGAGGAAAAAGATAAAAGAACTGTGTCTAAAGATATGGGTTATCAGCATAAAGATAAAAAGACTAAACAAATTAAAATTGAAAGTATCTCATCTTCTAAAGTGTATGGTGATTCACATAAACAAAAGTTCCAATATACTAGTGACAGTAGTGAAGATAATCATCATACTAGGAAAATAAAGTTTAAACCTTATGAAGAAATCTCTCGGGAATTCAAGAAAATCAAGCCACCAACCTTTAATGGTGAAACTGAGAAAGAGGCAGAATTCTGGCTATCCGGGATGAAGAAATACTTTAAAATTTATAACTACTCTAACCAACTGAAGGCCAGGATGGCTATTTATAATCTTACAGGGAAAGAAGATATTTGGTGGCAGGACCTAAAAAGAGTAAAAGGTATAAGGGAGAAAAATATTAATTGGAGTACATTTAAGAAATATTTCAAGAAGAAATTTTTATCTGAATAGTATTATGAGGATAGGGCTAAGGAATTTTACAAGCTAAAACTGGGAACAATGAATATGAAAAAACTAAATAGTAAATTTCTAAGTCTTCTTAGGTATGTGCCGTATATTGTGGATGAGAAACATAAGGTACATCAGTTTCTCAGTTGTTTACCTTATCATATAAAAGACAGAATTGAGTATGACAATCCGAAAAATTTAGAAGAAGCAATGAGAAAAGCGAATTTCTGTTATGAACAGAATCATAAAAAGGAAAGTATGACCAACTGGAAGGCCAAAATAAATAATAACTTTGAATAGAAAAAGAAAGGTTTTGTACCTAACCGAAATTTTAAGAATAGTAACACCATAAATTTTCCTAGTAAAAATTTCCAAGGAAGCAAAAGTAATTCACAGACCAATCCAAATAATCAAACAAATAAAGAATCTGCTAACACCCACAGTAACTATACTAATAATTTTGAATGAAAGGAACCAATAAAGTGTTGGGAATGTAATGGTATGAATTATGCATTAGTTTTCCCCAATCGAAAGAAGACTGTTAGCAACATACACACAATACAGGAGGAGGTGACTGTTGGTGATCTAGTGAGGACAATGCCCAGGATCAACGCAGCACTGGAGAATAAGAAAGCAGATTATCAAACTTCCATGGTGGAAGTGGAAGGTAAGCTAAATCAAATACCTATATCTATTTTAATCGATTCAGGAGCTAGTTTAAGTTATATTTATCCTAATTTAGTAGAAAAATGTAAGCTTTCAGTTGAAAAGTTTGCAAGATATTGGTTAGTTCAGCTAGCTACTAGTGCAAAGAGAAAAGTAATTAGCTTTGTTAAGAATTGTGCAGTAACTATGGATCCGTTTGAAACCTTTGTTAAGCTCAATGTGTTACCTTTAGGTTCATATGACATGTTAATTGGTATGGATTGGTTAGAACAGCATAGGGTAGTCCTGAATTGATTTGATAAAACTTTTACTTGCATAAATAATGATGGAAAATTAATAAATGTAAAAGGAATCCCAAGGAAAACAGCCATAAGGCAGATTTCTGATTTGCAGCTTAAGAGAAATGTTCGGAAAGGATGTAAAGCTTTTGCCGTAACAGTAATTAATGAAGAAGATACTAATAACAGAGATAAATTAACACTGGAAGATATTCCAATCCTAAGGGAATATTCAGATGTATTTCCGGAAGAAATTTCGGGACTGCCTCTGAAACGGGAATTAGATTTTACTATTGAGTTGGTACCTGGTGCAGTTCCCAGCTCAAAATCCCTTTATCAAATGAATATACTGGAATTAAATGAACTTAAGTCACAGTTAAAAGAGCTCATTGATAATAATTACATCAGACCCAGTGTGTCTCCCTTGGGGGCACCTGTTATCTTTGTTAAGAAGAAGGATGGAACTCTACGACTATGTATAGATTACCGTCAATTGAATAAAATGAATATCAAGAACAGATACCTGTTACCCCGCATAGATGATCTGTTTGATCAGCTACATGAAGCAACGGTGCTCTCAAAGATTTATTTATGATCTGGATACCACCAGGTCCGAATCAAGGATGGAGACATCTTTAAGACAACTTTCACGACTCGGTATGGTCATTACGAGTTTGGCGTTATTCCATTCGGGCTTACTAATGCCCCATCTGTTTTTATGTGTCTGATGAATAATGGAATGCATAAATATCTGGATAAATTTGTGGCCGTATTTATTGACAACATCTTAATATACTCAAAGTTTGAAGAGGAACATAAAGAACACTTAAAAATTGTCTTATAGGAGTTACGATAACATCAACTATATGCAAAATTTAGGAAATGTGACTTCTTTAAGAATAAAATTCAGTATTTGGGTCATGTGGTGACTAAAGAAGAAATTTTTTTCGACCCTGAAAAGATAAAGGCAATCGAGGAATGGCCAGTCCCAAAAGACGTAACTGACGTCCGATCATTTATGGAGATTACTGGTTATTATTGAAGATTCATCGAAGGGTTTTCAAGAATTTCAAATCCTATAACCTCTTTGCAGAAGAAAGGGAAGAAATTTGATTGGAATAAGAAGTGTGAAGACAGTTTTAAAAAGTTAAAAATGTTATTAACCACCGCACCAATTCTAAGAATTGCTAACCCTAATAAAGATTTTATAGTATGTACTGACGCATGCAATGACGGGTTAGGTGGAGTTTTAACTCAGGAAGGACACGTCATTTCTTATGAGTCTAGGACGCTGAAGATTCATGAGAAAAATTATGCGACCTATGACTTAGAGTTAGCTACTGTCACACATGCCTTAAAAATGTGGTGTCATCATTTAATCGGAAGGAAGTTTATATTAATTGACAAATAATAAAGGATTGAAATATCTGTTGGATCAACCTAACTTGAATGCTAGGCAAGCTAGGTGGCTAGCTTTTCTTAGTGAATACGATTTTGAAATTCAACATATTAAAGGAAAGGAGAATAAGGTTGTTGATGCATTAAGTAGAAATGAAAAATTGAATTTTACAGCAGCCATCATCACTTATAAGACAGAATTGGAAGAACAGTTAGAATATGAAATAGAACAAGATGAAAATTATCGAAAATTACAAGCAAAGGTAAGAGAAAATTTAATAGAAATTCTAAGTAGAAGGTAGAGCTTGAATGAAAAGGGATTATTATTGTATAAAGATAGATTATACATGCCTAATGTACCTAAGATTAAGCTGCTAATTTTAAGCTAAGTTCATAAAACTCCTTATTCAGGGCATCCGGGTTATCGGAAAACCATAACCATGCTAAGAAAGGCCCATATTTTTGGCCAAACATGAAAAATGAATTGGCAGAATACATTGCTAGGTTCTTCGAATGTCAACAATTAAAAACGGAACATCAACATCCAGTTAGGCTACTTCATCCATTGCCTATTCCTAGCTGGAAATGGGAGATAAGTAGCGTTGATTTTATCACGGGACTACCTAGAAATCAGAACTTAAATGACTCAATATTGGTAGTTGTTGATAAATTGAGCAAAGCAGCCCACTTTATACCCGTAAAAACTACTTATAAAGATGCAAATATTGCTGATATTTTCTTAAAACAAATTTTTCGGTTGCATGGAATAGCGAAGGTGATAATTTCAGACCGAGACCCTAAGTTTACAGGAAACTTTTGGAAATCCTTGTTTAAAGGGTTAAATACTACGTTAAACTTTAGTACCTCTTTCCATCCTCAAACCGATGGACAGACTGAAAGAGTAAATCAGGTATTGGAGGATCTACTCAGAATGTATGTAAAGGAGTAGCCAGGTAAATGGGAAGATTACTTACACCTGGTAGAATTTGCTTACAATAATCATTATCAAGCTTCAGCTAGATATAGTCCTTTTGAAATTCTGTATGGAAAGAAATGCAATACCCCCATCTCTTGGAGTAATCCAGTTGACAAGTTAGTATTAGAACCTGAATTATTAAAGGAGATGGAGTTAATTGTAAAACAGGTACAAGATAACTTGAAAGCTGCGCAAGATCGACAGAAAATCCAAGCAAATCTTAAATGAACTCCAAAAGAGTTCCAGGTAGGTGAATATGTTTTTATCAAGGTGAGACCTAAAAAGAGTTCTTTGAGGTTAGGTAGTTGTGCTAATTTAGCACCCCGATATTGTGGTACTTTTGAAATACTGACCAGGATAGGACAGGTATCATATCAGTTAGCTCTACCACCAAATTTAAGAGTTCACAATGTTTTTCATATTTCTGTATTAAAAAAATATGTACATGATGCTACTCATGTTATTAACTGGAATGATGTGCAAGTGGAACCCGAGGGAGATTTTCTAGTGGAACCGGATTGTATCCTTGAAAGGAGGGAGATCTCTCTTCGGAATCACACCATTGGTCAGGTGAAGGTGCGAGGGAAGCACCTTAGTCCAGAAGAAGCCACTTGGGAATTGGAAAGTCATATGCAGGATGCATATCCAATTCTATTTCAAGGAAATTCTGAGGACGAGGAATAAATAACATCGAGGACGATGTTAAAAATTAAGGGGGTGTGTATGTCACATGCCCCAATTTGCAAAACTATTTAATGTCATTAAGGAACATTATGTTATATTTTATGATAAAGTTTGTAATTGATGACTAAGTGGGGTCAAGGATAATTAATGTATTTCATAATATTTTATTAATAAATAAATAAATGATGAGACAACAGCTTAGGGAAGTTGTTGAATGAGTGTTAACTGGTCACTTGGTGGAGAAGACGGGGTGGAGAGTATATTGAAAAGTGGCATCATCCTCAAACTACGTCTAACTGTTGCAGGTGGAAAATTCCCTATAATTGTGGTCATGATTCCCCAAGAAAGTGGAATATGAGCAGGTGGCTCATTAAGTAAAAACTGACCCAGAAGACCTAGGCATGGATGTAAAATTTCCCATTGAAGACAGCTGAGGCTGCTCATTCTAGAATTGTGATCATTCTAAGTGAATGAAGTACACATGAGAAATTCAATGGAGGGGACTTGTTGAAGTGAGTTTGAGGGGTTAAATGCTGAATATTGAACTTGTGCAGCTACTCTAAGCTGAAGTTCTTACTGCTGTGAGTAGGGTTGAATCACTGTTGTATATTCAATAAAGTGACAGAGGATCTCAAGGTTACATTGCTCACCCAGTACTCTACCAGGAGGACCAGGAAACAGGATCGGGGGCCCTGAGAAAATGCAGACTAAGATTTCTCCAAGAGTTGGTTGGTAGGAACAACCTCCTCAAGCTGTTGTCACCTCATCCATTTGACAAGTTTTATTTGTTCAGGTTTATTTATAGTTTATCTACTGTTTCAGAAAAATATTACTAGTTTTCAAGATATGCATATTATTATTTTATTAGGGTTTATGAAGAAGAAAGAGCATTGTTTATTGATAAAACTAGTGATTAGCGGATTATATTTAAAACAATAGAGATTTTTCTAAGTGAAAGGTGAATAGAAAAGAAATTACCAAGCTGTATTTTTCCATGCCTTTTACAAGGTGGTACTCTAGTACAGCTGGTTGCTTAAGTTAGATAAGTAGATTTGTTTATTACTCTGAATGTAAAATGCAAAATGATTACTTATATAGTTTTATGTGATTCATTTACATAAATCTAGCTATACTTTCTATGTCTACTGAAAGTAACTGCATTATCTAATTACAGGAAAATAATAGATTATATAATAATCACTAGTAATTTAAATATTCACAGAATTATTACTAGTATTAATATTTATTATAAATACGATAAATAAAGTTGAATAAACAAATATAGGAACAACAAAAGTAGTACTTAGGGTTTAACCTAGCTAGTACTTCATAGGTCATTATAATAATTTATTCAAGTTTACAATTACACTCTGTTTCTGAAAACACAGATGTTTTTACTGTAACCCTCAAGAACCATCTAGGGTTTATAAGAGATAGGATTTATCTCTGAAACAGATTTTACTTTTTTATTCTTAACACAAAAACCTAATAGCAGTAAATAAATATTATTAAAAATAAAATAAATACAGAGCTAAATTTATTTCTAAAAAACCAATTAAATACAGAACTGTAGGCTATCCATTAATAATAAACTTTTTAAGAGAAACATAATATTTTATTCACCCAATAACACTGCAAATTTAAATAATAACCATTACTGTAAACCGTTTATTCTAAATGTAAATTTAAATTAAATAACACTGTAAATAATTAAACAGAGAAGAAATAGAATAAGCATAATGGCCTATGGCCTTTTATAACAGTCGTCAAGGCTTAAGCCTGATCAAAACAATTTATACAAGTATAAACAGAAATAGTAAACCAAAAATTTTAACCATTACAATTCATAATAAGTAAAAATCCTTCATATGTTTACAAGTCTTGTTCAATGAACAATCTTTTCATTTCCTACAAAAGCCACTTAAAATTTCAAGTAACCACTCAGTGGTCAAAACAGTAATGTCATGGCTTAAGCTGAGTATGTAAACCAAAAAGATTTTACATCTTCCTAGGCTGTAAAGGATCTTTCACAAAAACCCTAAGTCACGGCTGCAACAGCCTTTAACCTTTTTTCTACACAGCTATCTTTAGCGTTTTAAAAAGTATTTAAAAAATTACAAGAAGCAAATACATAACAGTAAACCCAGGCTGAGTCCACAACTAGCACAGCGAAGCTCCCATATTTCCAACCACCACAACTTAAATTGCAAGAGAAAACCGTCAGTGATAACTGGGGCTCACAAGGGTTTGCATGTCTAAAGCTTGAAGAAACGTTCTTGCAACCAATACCTAAAGCTGGGGAAAAGGACCTGCACAGAATAACCATTTTATGGTTATAATATTTATAATGTAATAAAAAATTCCAAAAGTTATCTTAAATAAAAACCTGGACAGGACGTTACCTGTTACTGATCTCGTTTTGAAGAAGTCGTGAAAGCAAATCCTTTGGGCCAACTCGATGGCACATTGGAGAGTGATGCCCCAGACAATTTTAATGCGTTGAATGCAACTGAAGACCCTGAGCCATGAATTGAAGGAAATGAGCACCACTGTGTTTTCTTAAAACCAACTCACATTCCTCGAATCAATGGAGAAAAACAACTTCTATGCATACAATACTCCACATCAGTAAATAAGCATCGAAAACCACCAGATGTCCTCACCAAGACAAGCTCACACTATTTTTCTGGAAGACAGTTTCCAAATTAGAGTTTATTGCAGATTCATGGTGGCCATGAGCTCGCAGCTCAGCCGCACACAGTCGAAGGAACCCTCTCACTTGCGAAATGAAGAGTTATGGCAATCGTAAGTCAACTTAACCAAGGGATTAGACACCTCCACGTGTCCACCGAATTATTTCATCATTGTGGGTGGCATTTCAATAGTCAATTATGTAGTTTCTAATCTGCATTAAATTCATTACAAATCAAAATAATAATCATTTAAACAGTGTAATTCTTTTTTATTGCTAATAGTGTAATATACCCTTGATCATTTCGATGCCTAGTTTATCAACCATAGAAATAAGAAATGGAATTTATTTTAGGGTTCTGTTATATGTCAAGATAGGGTAGTTTCTTTTGCTAACTATGTTTTATAAAACATAATTAAAGGACATACTTCCAATAATAAACTATATTGAGAAAGGAAATCTAATGATTCCTTGAAGTAGTGTTTTGAATATCTGGAGTTGGAGAGTAATAGTTTGACTAGGGCCCAAGCAATTATAAGATCTTTCATATTATATAAACCAATAACCATATCTCAAGAGATGTACAAACAACTTTGTGATAAAGTGAAGTTTTTAGCTAAAAGGTACACCAGGAATTGAGGTGTAAGATACAACTAAAAAGAATTCAAAGTAAAAACTGTAACAATTTGAAGAAGAATTCTTTCAACTAGGAAGGGAACCTTGGACCAATTCTCTGAATGCATTGCGTAGTTGGGGTTACAGGTGAGTGCAGTCCATATACTTATATAAGAGTCTCAAATGTAATATTTAAACATCCAAATAATGAGTAAAACAGTTAAGAGTCAAAATAGTTTTGTTTATATATTGAGAAAACATCCAATTATAAAAACCTAGGATAAGGGTATATTTGATAATACATCTAATGAGTATGATGACTTAAGAACCCTTAGAAAACAAAACTCTTGAATTAGTATAAATAGAGAGTGAGCCTCTCTATTTATCACACACTCACTCACACTCAGTTGTAGCACATAGCTGAGGAAGAAGAAGTTGTTGGGGCCAGAAAGAAAGAGGCTGCTGCTGTCAGGATATCATCTTACTGTTTTAAGGGATTTGCTATTTGGTGTTGATTCTATCTCTGAGGAAGTTGCGGGGTTTTCTCCTTTATGGTTTCCCCAAGGAAAATCTTTGTTTTCATTGTCTTATGTGTTTGATTGTTGTGCTTGTTATTCTCTCAGTTAAGATCCTAAGTTATTGCTAGCTTAAATGATAAAAATCTAACATGGTATCAGAGCTAACCTGAGAAGAAGACACTGTGCAGCTGCGGGAACTAGTGCTTCCTACTTTTTGGATCTCTCTCCATATATTTTTAGTAAAATAAGGTTGGACTAACTCTCCTCCCCAAGGCGCATCTTTCTGTCGAAGTAGAATTTGATTCTGAGCATTTTCAGTTTTTGACCCGACACTAGAGCCGAAAATTAGGGCTTTCCACAGAAGTCGAATTTTTTATTGAGCCCAGGATTGGATTGATCTCCTCCTCAAAATCGAAGTTTAGAGATCAAGATCAAATCATTTGGTTGGACAGAACTCCGGAAAATCCAAACCCTAATCTGCTCCTGAACCAGCACTACAGAAATTGAGCTCCAAATCCAGATCCGACATCTTGACCTGGTAAGATCTAAATATTTTGTATTTCCATTTGAGGTTCTCAGTTAATATGTCTCATCATACCAATCTTGATGAAAATATTGAGGGAGCTTATAACTTCTGAGCCTGGAAGTATAAGATCTCCCTGGTCCTAGAAGAGAATGAGTTGGACTCCTACACCAATAAGGAGATTCCAGTTCCAGAGGGAGATGAGTCTAAGGCCTTACACAAGAAGAAGTCGGTTATGGCTAATTGGACTATTGATGATTCAATCAAGGATCACCTCATACCATAGGTGTCCTCCCTAAAGACACCTAAAGCTATGTTTGATGCCCTAACCAAATTGTTTGAAGGAAAGAACATAAACCGGAAGACGACCTTGAGGAACCAGTTGAAGAATGTGAAGATCCAGAATGCAGAGACCATACAGTCATACTTCACAAGGGTCTCCCATATCAAAGAACAAATTGAATTAGTAGACGAAGAAGTGGAGAATGCAGAGATTGTAATGACCACCTTGAATGGCCTCCCTAGGACATGGGACTTGTCACTCTTTCATTCAAGGGATCTATGCCAGAAAGAAGTTAGTCAAGTTCAGCAGACTATGGGAAGAATGCTCTCAAGAAGAAGCTCAGATAGCAGCTCAAGAAGAAAATATGGGAAGTGAAGATCAAGCTCTCACAGTACAATCCAAGAAAACCAGATCTAGCCACCACAGAGGTAAGTACTCTCATCAAAGGAATAACTTTAGAAAGCCTAGAGATAAGTCTAAGTTCATTTGCTATACATGTGATGAAAGAGGACACTTTGCTAGATATTGTCCTAGAAACAAAAGTAGCTCTCACAAGAAGAAGGGAAACAAGAGAAGACATCATGCTCATGCTGCAGAGGATGATGAACCTTCCACAAAGAGAAATAGACAAGATAGTGATGATTCTTGAAGTGATGAAGAATATGTTCTGATTTCCACTCTCATGGGAACTATCACATATGGAAGCAATGATTGGCTTATAGACAGTGGTTCTTCCAAACATATGACAGGATTCAAGGAATCCTTTGTGAAACTATCTGAATATGAATCACCTCACAAGGTGAAACTCGGAGATGAATACCAGTATCCAATAAAAGGTAGTGGTGAATCCTCATACAAGCTAGACTCTGGAAATTATATCAAGATGAAAGATGTATTGTTTGTACCTGGACTAAAGAAGAACCTCCTCTCCATATCTACATTGGATGCAAAAGGAATTAGGGTTGCATTTGTAGATGGCCAAGTCCTCATGTGGCCAAAGGGAAAGTCTTTCGATGATGCAGTAGTGATTGGGGAACAAGAAGGAGGAATATACAAATTGAAGGGCCAACCAGAACAAGCTTTGGTTCATGACTCGGTAGAGCCAAATGAGCTTTGGCATAGAAGTCTTGCACATGTGCATTACAGAGCACATGTGCATTGCAAGCAAAGATGTTGAAGGTCTCCCAGAAAAGTAGAAAAAACATGAAGGTGTATGCAAAGGATGTGCGAAAGGGAAGAACACAAAGAAGAAATTTCCAAGTAGCGAGAGCAAGGCAAAAGGAATCTTGGAAATCATCCACTCCGATGTATGCAGCCCAATGTCATCCAGTTCACTAAACGGGTATGTATACTATGTTTATTTTATTGATGATTTTTCTAGAAAGGAATGGATATACTTTATGAAGAACAAAGATGAAGTATTCAGCAAGTTCAAGGAATTCAAAGCCTTGATCGAGAATCACACAGAAAAGAAGATCAAGACCTTTCGATCATATAATGGTGTAGAATTCACATCAAATGAATTCAAAGAGCTATGCAAAGACTCATGGATTAAGAGAAAGTTATCCACTCCATATAATCCACAACAGAATGGGATTGCAGAAAGAAAGAATAGAACGATCATGGAAGCAGCAAGGGCCATGCTTCATGATCAAGATCTGCCCATGCATCTATGGGCAGAAGCTGCTAGAACATAAGTGTATGTACAAAACCGTACTCCACACAGAGTACTCAAGAACAAGACACCTGAAGAAGTCTTCTCTGGCAAAAAACCAGAAGTCAGCCATCTTAGAATATTCGGTTGTCCTGTATACATACACATTCTGAAAGAAAAGAGCATGAAGTTAGATCCTTCAGGAAAGAAGGGTATATTTGTGGGATACTTCGAAGGCTTACAGAATATAATTCCCAGGGTTCAAGAAGATTGACATTAGCAGAGATGTAACATTTGACAAATATTCAACCTACATCAAATCCAGGAAGAGACCGGCTGAAGAACCTGAAGAAACAAGAGCACCCAGAATTCATGATACAACCATGAACGAAGAAATTCAAGAAGAAGATCGAGAATTAGAAGAACCTCAAGAACCTGTAGATCCACCTCAGGAGAAGAATCCTCACAAGAGGAAACCTGCTTGGGTACATGAAATTATCCAAGGTGCAAAAATATATGGAGCTTCAGAAGAAACACATAGAGGAAGGAAGAGAACTAGGTCCTGCTCCAGTTATGTAGCCCTACTATTTGACATTATTGATAAAGAACCTTCCAACTATGAAGAAGCGGTAGAAAGGAAAGAATGGAAGGATGCTATGATAGAAGAGTATCAATTGATCATGAAGAATGATGTTTGGGATGTTGTCCCAAGACCAGAACGGAAGTCCATTGTAACTTCCAAATGGATCTACAAGATCAAGCATGTTGCAAATGGCAGCATAGAGAAATATAAAGCAAGATTTGTGGCTCGTGGTTTCTCCCAGAAAGAAGGAATAGATTATGAAGAAACTTTTGCACCTGTAGCTAGATACACTTCCATTAGATTAGTACTTTCTTTGGCTGCAGTGATGAAATGGAAGATACACCAGATGGATGTCAAGACTGCTTTCTTGAATGGTGTAGTAGAAGAGGAAGTGTATGTGGAGCAACCACTCAGTTTTGAGACACATGACAGGGAGTCTCATGTGTGTAGATTGAAGAAAGTCCTGTACGGTTTGAAACAGGCACCCAGGAAATGGTACAGAAGAATTGATTTCTTTCTATCCAGTTTGGGCTTTACCAAGAGTAAAGCAAATTCCAACCTTTACTACAAGGTTGAAGATGGAAACCCAGTGATACTCCTACTATATGTAGATGATCTATTTGTAACAGGTATGGATGGGTTGATTGCTGATACGAAGAGGAATATTGCTTCTGAGTTTGAAATGAAAGACTTGGGTATGATGCACTATTTCCTAGGCATGGAGGTGTGGCAGAATGCAGATGGAATCTTCCTTGGACAAGGAAAGTATGTAGTATTGATTCTAAAGAGATTCGGGATGATGGACTAAAAAGCCATAACCACACCTATGGCATCAAACTTGAAGCTATTGAGTGATGCTTCATCAGAAGAGGTTGATGCTATGATGTATTGTTAGATGATTGGGTCCTTGATGTCCCTGACGAACACGAGACTAGATATTTGCTTTGTTGTGAACACCTTGAGCCAGTTCTTGACAGATCTGAGACATGTTCACCTGATTGCTGCAAAGCATATTCTGAGGTACCTGAAGGGTACAGTTGATTATGGGCTCAAGTCTGAGGCAAATCAAAATATTAACCTGGAGGGTTATGTTGATTCAAATTGGGTAGGCAGTGCCATCGATAGGAAGAGAATTTTAGGATGATGATTCAGTATGGGATCAGGTGTGATCTCTTGGTTTAGCAGGAAGCGGTCCTATGTGGTACTGAGTACAGCTGAAGCAGAATATGTTGCAGCTTGTTCAACTAGTTGCGAGGCAGTGTGGGTGAGAAAGTTACTGTCTGATTTAATTGATCTCCAGTTAGATGCTACTTGTATATATTGCGACAACCAGAGTTGTGTGAAGTTGTCAGAGAATCCAATGTTCCATGACAAGTCGAAGCATATCGAGATCAAGTATCACTATATCAGGGATATGGTACAGAGAGGAGCAGTGAAGCTCCAATATGTTGCGACAGACAAACATATAGCTGATGTGTTGATGAAGCCATTGGACAGAGTGAAGTTTGAGTACTTCATAGAGAAGCTTGGTGTTCTCCAGATCGAGGTTCCCTGCAAGGGGAAATGATGAGACCTAGATCCATTCTGACATAGTGAGAGGATTAGGTTCCTTCCATGGTCAGATGTAAGGGCTGAGCCATCCTATCATGGTGAGAGGATTTGGTTCCTTCCATGTCAGATGTGAGTGTTGAGCCATTCTAACGTGACTGTAGGATTGGTTCCTACATGATCAAATATAAGGGCTGAATTCCATTCTTGGAATGGAGGCACTTGGTCAGTTACCAGGAATACTCAATCTAGGACTGATGGCCATTCTGATATGACTGAGGGATGTAGTCTTACATGATCAGATATGAGTGCATGGCCATTCTGATGTGATTGAGGGATGTGTTCCCACTTGATTAGATATAAGGGCTGATGCCATTCTCTGGGAGAATGGAGGCACCTTGTCAGTTACCAGGATTACTCAATCTAGGAGTGAGAGCCCTTTCGATGCCATGTGTTTACACATGGTCAAATGTAAGTGCAGATCCTTTCTAACAAGATGAGGTCGGATGTAAGTGATGATCCATTTTGGCGCGATGTGTTTACACATGGTCAGATGTGAGTGATGCGCCTTTCTGACAAGATGAGGTCGAATGTAAGTGCAAATCCTTTCTGACAAGATGAGGTCAGATGTAAGTGCTCAGCCATTCTAGCGCAATGTGTTTACACATGGTCAGATGTGAGTGCTAGGCCTTTCTGACAAGATGAGGTCAGTTGTGAGTGTTGGGCATGCCTTTCTAACAAGATGAGGTCAGATGTAAGAGCTGGGCGGGCCATTCTGACTTAGGGTTAGATATAAGTGCTGAAGACCTACATGAAGGGTAGGCCTACAACTAGCATGAAAAAGGGATGGCTCTGTAGAACTTCCTGTGATGAGAAGAATCGAGAGATAGCAACATTCTGAGATAGCACCAATGATGATGATCCAGACCTGATGATGATCCAGATCAAGTGATGATCCAGATGTGATGATGATCCAGACTTGATGATGATCCAAATCAAGTGATTATCCATATTTGATGATGATACAGTGATGATGATCCAGCGGTGATGATCCAGCAGTCGTGATGATCCAATTCTTGTGATGAAGAAGACTTGAAGAAGAGATGACTTAGAAGAAGACTTGAAGATGAAGGTGACTTGAACATGAAGAAGACTTGAAGATGATGATGACTTGAAGATGAAGAAGACTTGAAGATGAAGACAACTTGAAGATGAAGACGACGAGATGATCAAGTCAATACAGAGAAGAAGACCAGTGCTAAAAATTGTGTCGAAAGAATGCCTTCCTAGTTAAGAGGGAGTGTTGATGTATTTGTAACTTCGGAATGTATTCACTTGTATATCTTATGTCTTGTACCCCGATGTTTATTTCAGGAAGTGTATACAATGTATTTGAGTCATGTCATGCCCCGATGTTCCTATTGGTAGGTTCTATAATGTAAACAAGTCATTTCAAGTCATTGTGGGTAACCCTCCTATTGTTCAAGGGTTAAAGTCCCCACAGTGCCGGGGCACTAGGGTTATTAGACTCTCATAGAGAAGTTGGCCCTAGCGAGTCATTGTCAAGTTGGAAATTAGTATAAATAGGGAGTGAGCCTCTCTATTTATCACACACTCACTCACACTCAGTTGTAGCACATAGCTGAGGAAGAAGAAGTTGTTGGGGCTAGAAAGAAAGAGGCTACTGCTGTCTAGATATCATCTTACTATTTTTGGGGCTTTGCTATTTGGTATTGATTATATCTCTAAGGCAGTTGCGGGGTTTTCTCCTTTATGGTTTCCTTGAGGAAAATCTGTGTGTTCATTGTCTTATGTGTTTGATTGTTGTGCTTGTTATTCTCTCAGTTAAGATCCTAAGTTATTGCTAGATTAAATGATAAAAATCTAACATGGCTAACTAGTGATAACTCCAACTAACTAAAGTAGGTTGGTGTCGGGACTCCTAGTGGCTCTTAAAATGTAGGGATTGGTCTAGGAGGTTCCTCCACTGATGCATGCACATGGAGTAAGTGGCAGTTAACCTCTAGCATTGTCCCCCACACTTCAATGATTGGTACATGTGGCCCCATTGGGCCATGTGGACCCAATTTCACTAGTGAACTCATTTAATTAAATGAGGCTCCTAAGTTAGGCTAATTAATCTAATAGAAAGTATGAACAAGGGAGGATTAATAATCCTAACACCCCCCCTGAATCCTAACTTGGACAACTTGTGGGCCCTGGTAACGAGACCATAGGTCACCCAATATACAATCTAAGAGAGATAATACAAATGAGGTAGGAAAACCTCTTGGGAAACCCCCCCTCAAGATAGGAACTAAGAATCAAGCCTTAATGCCCAAAAGAGACCTGAGAAAGGAAAATCTATTTTCAGTAAAAGACTCGGTAAAAATATCTGCAATCTAATCCTCTGCCAGACAGTAGTGCAGTGTGATGGTTCTGTCATGCACTAGTTCCCGAATGTAGTGCATGTGAACTTCTATGTGCTTTGTCCTCTACTTCTGAAGAGGATCACTAGAGATCTTGATTGTACTCTGGTTGTCACAATAAATATCTATTGTGGATGAATTCTGAATCCTAAACTCTGTCAAGATGCCATGCAGACAAACTGCCTAAATAGTTGCATTCACAGCTCCCCCATACTCTGCTTCTACTGAAGATAGTGCAAGGGCTACTTGCTTCTTGCTGGACCAACAAATTGGTCTAGATCCAGTCATGAATACAAAACCCAAGGTGGATTTCCTATCATTTCCATCTCCTTCCCAGTCTGAGTCAGTAAATCTTGTGAGATCTAGCTATGCTCTAGCAGCATAGTGAATCCCATAATCAATAGTACCCTACACATAGTGCAAGATCCTCTTAGCTTCCTTCCAATGTAGCTCGTGTGGCTCCTGCATATATCTGGTAGCAACACTCAAATCATTGGATATGTCTGGTCTCGAATGGATGAGATACATAAGGTTTCCAATGAGCTGTCTGTAGAGATTATTGTCCACCAAAGGTGTGGAACCACCTTCTTCAAGCCTGATGCCTGATAAGAAAGGGCAGGGGGCTGCCTTGCAATCCTCCATGTGGAACCTCTTAAGCATATCTGATGAATACCTGGACTGTGAGATCATGATTCCTGAAGTCTTCTGACTTACTTCGAGACCAATGAACTGTCTTAATAGTCCCAAGTCAGACATGGAAAATGCTTTATTAAGAGAAGAATTGATGCTGCTCATTCCAACAGCAGAGCTGCTAGTAATGAGCAATTCATCCACATACAATACAACTAGAAGCAACAACCCCTCCTTCTTCTTCATGTAGACATTACAATCATATTTGCACCTTTCAAACTTCTGAGAGATGAGGAAAGTATCCATCTTGGATTACCATGCCCTTGGGGCTTATTTGAGTCCATACAGTGATTTCCTCAGTCTGCAGACTAAGGAAGGATCATCAATAAACCCATCAGGTTGTTTCATATAGATCTCCTCCTCCAAATATCCATGGACGAAGGCACTCTTCACATCCATGTGGTGTACTTCCCATCTCTTGGAAGCAGCAATGGCCAATACCAGCCTAATAGAGTCCATTCTAGCTACTAGAGGGAATGTCTCATTGTAGTCCAAGCTTAGGACCTGAGAATACCCGTTTGCAATCAACTGAGCATTCTACTTGGTTGTGGTCCTATCAGCAGCTATTTTGGTTTTGTAGATCCATTTGCACTGTACCAACTTCCTTCCTAGAGGTAAGGGGACAAGTTCCCAGGTCTGGTTGTCATGTAGTGAATCAAAATACTCATCCATTGTTGCCTGCCATATAGGATCATGACAAGCCTCCTTGAAGGATTGAGGATCTGACCCAAGCATCATAAAACAAATCTTAGCAAGAAGAGGATCTGTGTAATATAGTGTTGCACTCTACTTATGATACTGGGACCTCGTTCTTCTTTTTTCATCTGGATCCCCAGTACCATCTCCAGCTTCTTCTATGAGCTGCTTGGCCCATTTAGGCTGCTGGAATGAGGTAGATGCTAGATCTCGATCTAGATCCCTTTGAGTTGTAAGCTCAATGTTTGGATCAAACTGGGATGACTCCTCTTCTGAATCTGAATCAGAAATGTCAGGATTTAAAACTGAAACTGCAATAGGAAGTGAACGAATGTTTATACCTTCATCAGCTTCGAACGGAAATTGTGATGATGTTGGAACTAAGAATGGCATGAAGTGAGAGAAATAGTATGCCTTGGAGGAATAATCAGCAATCCCTTTCACTACAATCTTCCCAGTTGAGATATTGGTGTTCTCTAATGAGTCAGGTCCAAACAATACTTGCTTTGGAAAGCCAGTTTAGGTCATCTGATAAACAAATAACAAATTAGCTACAAGTGAGGGCACATATAGGACTTCTTTGAACACACCATGCTTCGTTCTGATGGTGCCCTTCCCTACTGCTGGGATTTGGGAATCATCTCCCATGTGAATAGTGGGCCCTTCTTTGACACTAAGAGAGGAGAAGAGATCATTGGAGGCAACCATGTGGTTGGAGGCTCCATAATCAATCAAATAGGCTGTAGACAGAGGTATTCCTACTTTCAAAGAATGGCATCTTTCATGTCCATTATCAGACTATTTTTCTCTTTGAATGTTATGCTGCTTGAGAAGAGTAGGCATTTCATGAAGTTCCTTCCTCATACAATGATCTTCAAGCTGATACCCTTTTTCACAGTAGGGACACAATGTTTTCCCAAATTTCTTCTTCGTAGAGCCTGAGGCCCTTTTGGAAGCTTGCTGATTTGGTTTAGGCTTCAAATCACCAGTCTTGGGATCCTTCTTCTTTGATTTTCCCTTTGCTTGCGCTTTGGAAGAGTTAGTAACCAATAGAGCTTGATATTTGGAAGTCTTGATGACTCCCATTCGAATAAATTTGTTTTGTATTTTGATTAAGGACTTGGAGAATGAATCTAGAGAAGGTAGTTTCCAATCACGAAAGATTTCCCGCTTGGAATGAAACATAGAGACATAGACAGAGTACTTAGGACCTAGTTTTCTAAGTATTGAAAGGACATTCTGCTCATCCTAATGCTTTATCCCACACTGTCTACATTGTAGCACTAGAGACTTTAATTTGGAGAATAATTGCTCAATGGTCTCGAAACTGCTGGGATGTAAAGATACCAACTCATTCTCCAGAATGTGTCCCCAAAGCTCATCTTGTTTGTTAAAGAAGCTATTAATCTTCTCCCAGGATTCTCTGGGAGTCCTCAATCCTTCAAGATGGAAGAAGATCTCTGGAAATATAAGTTCATAAGTACCCAAATGCTTCATCAGAATGGTTTAGGAACTTGTTTCGCTCTACCCGCTGATGAGGTTCAGCCTCCCATCCATGTATAATCCCGTGGTAGCCATGCTTACGCAAGGCCAACTGCATATCAATCCTCCAATCAAGGTAATTGGAAGTTGTAAGGATTTGTGGCTCAGGAATTTGAGAACTCATAATTGCTCCGGCAGGGAGGAAACAAATACTTCTTTCAAGCTACGTAGCACTTGTCAATTTCACTGCAAATAACACTAAAATATAATAACTATTAGAATCATTCTTTTCCTCTAGACATGAACATGCTTTCAGGGTCCGTCACTCCCTCTCCGCTGCTCTGAATGAATCCAGAGCTAGCAAATTTTTGTAAGGGACTTCTATGGAAACCCAGCTACTTCTGATGTTCGATGAGGAGAAATAAGCATGAAACCCGCCTGAGAAGGCTATGATACCATGTTAGAATTTGAATTCCATATGATCTTCAAGCAAAGAGTTATGATTACGTTGCAGCAATTGAATGGAGGATGAGCATACAAACTAAGCAAAACAAACCACACAGGAAACAAACAAGTATTTCTCAGGAATTTACAGTATATTCATCATAATAATATTCGATGTACGATAGATTACAAATAGGTAGAATTCAAACGCATGAGGAATGAATTCGAATTCTCCAAGTGGATAACACTATATCTAACTGAATCTCTAACTCAAGGTCTCCCAATCAATGTCGGAGTCCAACAAATCAACTCTTCGATGACCAATAACTTCAACATACAGTAACAACTGAGTGTGGTAGGTGAACAAAAGTGCTCCTCCAAATGCATGCATGCATTATCCATGCAAATCATGCACTAGCTAACTAATAGTGAGTCATCTGAAGGTAACTCAAGGCTAACTAGTGCTAACTCCAACTAACTGAAGTAGGTCGGTGCCAAGACTCCCAATGGCTCCTAAAATGTAGGGATTGGTCTAGGAAGCGCCCCCACTGATGCATGCACATGCAGTAAGTGGCAGTTAACCTCTAGCATTGTCCCCCACACTTCAATGACTGGTACATCTGGCCCCATTGGGACATGTGGACCCAATTTCACTAGTCGACTCATTTAATTAATTGAGGCTCTGAAGTTAGGATAATTAATCTAATAGAAAGTATGAACAAGGGAGGTTTAATAATCCTAACATCCCCCCTGAATCCTAACTTGGACAACTTATGGTCCCTGGTAATGAGACCATAGGTCACCTAATATACAATCTAAGAGACATAATACAAATGAGGTAGGAAAACCTCTTGGGAAAACCTCCCTCAAGATAGGAATTGACTTAATGCCCAAAAGAGACCCGAGAAATGCAAATCTCTTTTCAGTAAAAGAATTGGTAAAAATATCTGCAATCGGATCCTCTGTTGGTCAGTAGTGCAGTGTGATGGTTCTTTCATGCACTAGTTCGTGAATGTAGTGCATGTGAAATTCTATGTGCTTTGTCTTCTACTTCTGAATAGGATCACTGGAGATATTGATTGTACTCTGGTTGTCACAATAAATATCTACTGTGGATGAAGTCTGAATCCCAAAATCTATCAAGATTCCATGCAGCCAAACTGCATGAATAGCTACATTCACAGCTCCCCGATACTCTGCTTCTACTGAAGAAAGTGCAAGGGATGCTTGCTTCTTGCTGGACCAACAAATTGGTCTAGATCCAATCATGAATGCAAAACCCGAGGTTGATTTCCTATCATTTCCATCTCCTGCCCAGTCTGAGTCTATAAAGCCTGTGAAATCTAGTTGTGCTCCAACAACATAGTGGATCCCATAATCAATAGTACCATGCACATAGTGCAAGATACTCTTTGTTGTCTTCTAGTGCATCTCATGTGGCTCCTGCATATATCTGGTAGCAACTCTCACAGCATAGGATATGTCTGGTCTCGAATGAGTGAGATACAGAAGGCTTCCAATGAGCTGTCTGTAGAGATTGTTGTCCACGAAAGGTGTGGAACCACCTTATTCAAGCCTAATTCCTGATAATAAAGGGCAAGGAGATGCCTTGCAGTCCTCCATGTGGAACCTCTTAAGCATATTTGATGAATACTTGGACTATGAGATCATGATTATGAAAGTCTTATGACTTACTTTGAGACCAATGAACTGTCTTAACAGTCCCAAGTCAGACATGGAAAATACTTAATTAAGACTAGACTTGATGCTGCTCAATCCAGCAGCAGAGCTACTAGTAATGAGTAAGTCATCCACATACAATACAACTAGAATATAGAACCCCTCCTTCTTCATGTAGACATTGCGATCATATTTGCACCTTTCAAAATTTTGAGAGATGAGGAAAGTATCCATCTTGGAGTACCATGCCCTTGGGTCTTGTTTGAGTCCATACAGTGATTTCCTCAGTCTACAGACTAAGGAATGATCATCAATAAACCCCTCAAGTTGTTTCATATAAATCTCCTCCTCCAAATATCCATGGAGGAAGGCACTCTTCACATCCATGTGGTGTACTTCTTATCTCTTGGAAGCAGCAATGGCCAATACCAGCCTGATAGAGTCCATTCTAGCTACTGGAGTGAATGTCTCATTGTAGTCCAAGCCTAGGACCTAAGAATACCCTTTTTCCACCAACCGATCCTTGTACTTGGTTGTGGTCCCATCAACAACTATTTTGGTTTTGTAAATCCATTTGCATTGTACCGGCTTCCTTCCTAGAGGTAAGGGGACAAGTTCCCAGGTCTAGTTGTCATGTAGCAAATCAAACTCCTCATCCATGGCTTCCTGCCATCTAGGATCATGGCAAGCCTCCCTGAAGGATTGAGGATCTGACACAAGCATCATACAACACCTCTCAGCAAGAAGAGGATCTATGTGGGACAGTGTTGCACTTTCCTTCTGATACTGGGACCTCATTCTTCTTTTTTCATATGGATCCCCAGCACCATCTCCAGCTGCTTCTATGAGCTGCTTGGCCCATTTAGGCTACTAGAATGAGGTAGATGCTGGATCTGGATCTAGATCCCTTTGAGTTGCAAGCTCAATGTCTGGATCAAACTGGTATGACTCCTCTTCTGAATATGAATCATAAATGTTAGGATTTAAAACTAAAACTGCTATAAGAAGTGAAGGAATGTTTATACCTTCATCAACTTCGAAAGGAAGCTGTGATGATGTTGGAATTGAGAATGGCATGAAGTGAGATAAATAGTATGCCTTGGAGGAATGATCAGCAATCCGTTTTGATACAATCTCCCCAATTTAGATATTGGTGATCTCTACTGAGTCAGGTTCAAACAATACTTGCTTTGGAAAGCCAGTATGGGTCATCTGATAAATAGATAACAGGTTAGCTACAAGTGAGGGCACATATAGGACATCTCTGAACACACCATGCTTCGCTCTAATGGTGCCCTTACCTACTGCTGGGATTTGGGAATCATCTCCCATGTGCATAGTGGGCCCTTCTTTGACACTGAGAGAGGAGAATAGATCCTTGGATGCAACCATGTGGTTGGAGGCTCCAGAATCAATCAAATAGGTTGTAGACCGAGGTAGTCCTGCTTTCAAAGCATGACATCTTTCATGTCCATTATCAGACTATTTTTCTCTTTGAAATTTATGCTGATTGAGAAGAGCAGACATTTCATCAAGTTCCTTCCTCATACAATGATCTTCAAGGTGATACCCTTTTTCACAGTAGGGACACAATTTTTTCCCAAATTTCTTCTTCTTAGAGCCAAAGGCCCTTTCGGAAGCTTGCCGATTTGGTTTAGGCTTCGAATCAGATGTCTTGGGATTTTTCTTCTTTGATTTTCCCTTTTCTTGCACTTTGGAAGAGTCAGTAACCAATAGAGCTTGATCTTTGGAAGTCGGGATGACTCCCATTCAAATCAATTTGTTTTGTTCTTTGATTAAGGACTCAAAGAATGAATCTAGAGAAGGTAGTTTCCAATTAGGAAATATTTCCTACTTGGAATGAAACATAGAGACATAGACAAAGTACTCAGGACCTAGTTTGCTGAGTATTGAAAGGACATTCTGCTCATCCTTCTGCTCTATCCCACACTGTCTGCATTGTAGCACTAGAGACTTGAATTTGGAGAATAATTGCTCAATGGTATTGAAACTGCTGGGATGTAAAGATACCAACTCATTCTCCAGAATGTGTCCCCGAAGCTCATCTTGTTTGTTAAAAAAACTATCAAGATTATCCTAGGATTCTCTGGGTGTCCTCAATCCTTCCATATGAAAGAGGAGATCTCTGGAAATATAAGTACATAAGTACCCGAATGCTTCATCACAACGGTTTAGGAACTTTTTCCGCTCTACCGGCTAATGAGGTTCAACCTCCCATCCATGTATAATCCTGTGGTATCCATTCTTGTGCAAGGCCATCTGCATATCAATTCTCCAATCAAGGTAATTGGAAGTTATGAGGATCTGTGGCTCAGGAGTTTGAGAACTCATAATTTCTCCGACAGGGAGACAACAAATACTTCTTTCAAGCTTATATGTAGCACCTACCAAATTCACTGCAAATAACACTAAAATATAAGAACTGTTAGAATCATGCTTTTCCTCCAGACATGAACATGTTTTCAGGGTCTGTCATGCCCTCTCCGCTGCTCTGAATGAATCCAGAGCTATAAAATTTTCATAGGGGACTTCTGTGGAACCCTGCTACTTCTGATGTTCGATGAGGAGAAACAAGCATGAAACCTGCCTAAGAAGGCTCTGATACCATGTTATAATTTGAATGCCATATGATCTTCAAGCATAGATTTTTTATTATGTTGCAGCAATTGAATGGAGGATGAACATACAAACTAAGCAAAACAAACCACACATGAAACAAACAAGTATTTCTCAAGAATTTACAGTATATTCATCATAATAATATCCATTGTACAATAGATTACAAATAGGTAGAATTCGAATGCATGAGGAATGAATTCGAATTATCCAAGTGGATAAGACTGTAGCTAACTGAATCTATAACTCAAGGTATCCCAATCAATATCAGAGTCCAAAAAATCAACTCTCCGATGATCAATAACTCCAACAGACAGTAACAACTAGTTAACTCAGTGCAACGTAGTGTGGTAGGTGAACAAAAGTGCTCCCCACATGCATGCATGCATTATCCATGCAAAGCATGCGCTAGCTAACTGATAGTGAGTCATTTGAAGGTAACTGAAGGCTAACTGTGGCTAACTAGTGCTAACTCCAACTAACTGAAGTAGGTTGGTGTCGGGACTCCCAGTGGCTCCTAAAATGTAGGGATTGGTCTAGGAAGTGCCCCCACTGATGCATGCACATGCAGTAAGTGGAAGCTAACCTCTAGCATTTTTCCCCACACTTCAATGACTAGTACATGTGGCCCCATTGGGCCATGTGGACCCAATTTCACTAGTGGACTCATTTAATTAATTGAGGCTCCTAAGTTGGGCTAATTAATCTAATAGGAAGTATGAGCAAGGGAGGATTAATAATTCTAACATGGTTACCCATCGATAGGTGTCCTACCCAACCCCATCTAGATATTGCCTCAACAATTTTAGAAGAATTACAAAATATACAAATCAAAATCAGGGATAGAGATGACAAACTCGGATGGGGATACTTACCAAAAGACAATTTTTATATCAAAGAAGGTTTCACTATTTCAGCTGGCTACCAAGATATGCTAGGTGATCGATCCTATTTGGAATCAAGTCTGGAACATCAAGCGCTGACCAAAAATGTCAACCTTTATATGGTTTTGTTGAGGCCTGGAAATTCGCAGGAGGCAACAGTAAGGGATTCTCCCCAATCAATGTTCCCAACTAGCCCGTTGACTGTTTGGAATAGGGAATCCGTCTGGTTTGTGGTCTGGCTACCGTAGGTCAAGAAACAAAACAAAGGCTTTACCGGTTGCGGCCCGGCCCACCGAGTTTTTATATTTTGACTTTAAGAAATGAGATGCAAGTGCCTAACTAAATGCAGAGCGATCAAGATGCAGGGAGCGGTCACAATGTGATGCGCAGGTTCTTACCTATCGTCTTATGCTCGCCAGCAGCCAAATCAGATATAAAAGCAACAACTAACTATTTTAACTATCCCTAGGGAGCAAGGTTATCATTTTGGGTGAGCAATACATTTTTTGCACATGTATTATGAAGAATCACAGGTAGCTGATATTTCTTTCAAGACACATGAACACTTCAAGATATTCAAATAACTAGATAGCCGATCATTTTATAACAACATTCATTACTCATAGTGAAATCAATATCCCAGAAACTACTGAAGAACATTCAACAAGAACATAGGTTCATAACATTAAATACTCTTACAGTAAATGAAACACAGCTGAAAACGAAATAGTTCCTCTTCAACATTATTCATTGCGTTGCATTGATACATTCCACTTTTTACTCTCTCCAACAGGCAAAAAATTGCAGTTTCCTTTGCAAAAAGAAGTAGTTCCTCTTACAAGCAAACATTTACAACATTTTCCCTGGGGAAAAAAGCCCTTTCTTCTTCCCACTTTCGAATATTTAAACTACAACTACTGAGTGCTTCGTTTTCCTCCCCAGATGCGTCATCTTTCAGTTTCTTCAACGCTTCATATTCCGATCTTTTGTCAGTAGGTGATCATGAAACACTTGGTAACTGATCCGTTTCTGGGATCATGCCTTTACAACTCCGGACTTCATTCTCCATTTGCCTCGTTTCAGTCATACCTCCGCCAAGTGGGTTAGTCTTTCTTCTTATCATGGTGGATTGACCGGTCTCCTTGAAACTGCCTGTAGTCAATTCACGAGCATGGTTCAACAACAAATATTATCAATTAACCACCATCTTACAAGGAAATGGCCGGGTGCACCACATACGGGCCTGGAAAAATATCCTATGGTCACCGGCGGGAAAAAAAATCAAGTCGGTAGTCAGAAGGAAGTGAGCTTCGGGGGCCAGGAGGATCTGCCAGCTGCAACGTCGGGAAAGGCTTAATTCGCAGCCAAGCGAAACGCGGGCGGGATATGCCATAAATCGGATGTGGGACGGTTTTTTAGTTCCAGAAACCACAAGACTCTAGGAGCCGCAACGGTGGAGGAGGAAAGCTAGAGGATACGCGGAGCGGACAGGAAAACTTAGTCGGACGTAGGAAGACACTCGGATCGGGAGCGGAAGAGATCACCCAGCCGCAACGGCGAAGGAGGAGAGGCTACGGGCAAGCGATCGAAGGCTAAAATGAGTCGGGCGTCGGGTGGATTCAGACTTCGGACGAAGAAAAGATCTTGGAGCCGCAACGGCGGAGAGGCTAAGACTTTGCAGCTTCCGATCCAACAGCAAAAAGAGGCCTGATTACGGGAAAACTCAAGGGTTTGAGCAGCATTAACAACCAAAGTCGTTTTCTTCGCAAAGGTTGCCCTGAAGAACACAATTTTACTTCTTCACAGCCAGAAATCCACGACTTAACTGAAATTGAACATGGCATGAATAAACCTGCTGGCATCCAATCTTCAAAGTAAAATGAAAAGAAGATATTCCCGAGAGGCTCAAGCATTTTAACGATCCAACCAGGCAAAATGATGAGGAGGGGCCCAGAATTTAAAAAAGAATAAATTTGGGGAGGACAGTTGCGGCAGCAACAATTAGCGATTTCCTGGTCAACCTAGGTCTCTGGGTGATTATACTTTGAGCAACAGACTGTTTAACCATAATGCTTCTAATGAATTCTTCCTTCCATATGGATTCCTCGACCAACAGAGGTGTGTACCTTAATCATTGATGATGGTCCCTTTGGGGGAAGTGGAAACCGAAACCTTCAAGTCCAGATAACTCTGTTGGGGCCAGAGGATGAGTTTCATTATTACCTCTGTCTTTAGGTAGTTAACAACGTGGTCACCACAGGATCGCAGCAGATAGTAAATAGCAGTATTCCTTTGTTCCTCGTTCCCATGCCATTTTAACACTCTTGTGCTTTTGGACTTTTGTCCCTTTCATTTGAGTCTTTCTGTGCGCCTATCTTACTGAATTTTAATTCAGGATCCTCTATCCCATAGTGTCCTTTTGTGTGAGTGGTATCTTTTAAGCTTCAGCTCACGGACGGAGAGGATCTTTTGGCCTTAAGTACTTATGATTCAGCACTTGCTTTGATTTATGATGCTTTTATAGAAGTCTTGACTCTTTATTCACCTTTTGGCATTCTTCTCTTGGCATGGGATCATTTATATTTAATACACTGTTCACCCTGCTTCTTTTCGTGGGTCCTTTACTGTTGCTCCTTTGACATTTCAAGTGTGATATAGATGGAACCCCGACATAGTACTCTAGACCCCTCTAATCCAATTTAATTCACAGGGGTTAAGCAGGACTTCAATGTATACAACCTTTTATTCGAGAAAACTGTTAGGCTGGAAGAAATCTTTTAGCAATACACAGGCTGACACTCAACGTATTTGCTATTCTCAAAAACCTTAATTTCCTCCAGACAACCGCAAGTTCGTTCCCCTTATTGAAAATCAAAACTAAAATTAAATAAAATGAAAGCATGACTCGAAAACAACTCTACAACTTATTTAGATACAAGGTAGAAAAAATCAAAGACACTCAAGAAAAGTCAGGCTTGAGAACCAAACCATTAACTGGCAAGTTCTCCTCCCATCCCTGTAAATCTTGCAGCTTATAAGTAGCAGGGCCAAGTTTGGCTACAATATGAAAGGGGCCTACCCATAACTGCTGGAATTTGGTATGCTTTCCTTTCTCATCATGGGGGTGGTCCCATTTGAGGACTAAGTCTCCTACTTCAAAGTCTTTTGTCCCAGCTTTATGCTTGTCAAACCATCTCTTAACTGACTCTTGCTGTTGTTAAAAACGTTCTCTAGCCTTGGATCTGGCCTCTTCTGCTTTCAGGAGATTATATATTCTTATTTGTAGGACTTCATCCTCCGACCCTCTAGACTCTTGGGCTAGTATGGAGGCTGGTAGCATGAGAATGGGAGGCAACATAGCTTCCTTACCATACACAAGGGTATAGGGTGACACTCCTATTGTAGACTTGGGGGTGACTCTGTCAGCCCACAGGGCATTAGGTAAGGCTGAGTGCCAACTTCGCTAGTTTTCTATTACGGTCTTCTTCAGGATTCTAATGAGGTTTTTATTGGAGGATTCAGCTAGGCCATTCCCTTGCAGATAGTAGTTAGCAGAATAATGTAATTTTATTCCTTTTTCATGAGCAAATGCAGTTAATTTAATTGATGAAAAGTATTTAGAATTATCAAAAACTAATGAAATTGGAACTCCAAACCTGGTCATGATATGATCTTGTAGGAAGTTGATGACTTTGTCTTCGTTTATCTTGCGCAATGGGATAGCTTTGACCCATCGAGTGAAATAATCAGTCGCGGTAAGAATGTACTTGTCCAGCAGTGAAGAATTTGGCTTTATTTCTCCAATGATGTCCAATCCCCACTGTTCGAAAGGTTCTGTGATCATAACAGGCTTTAGGGGTGCGGCTGCTTTGGGCTGTCTTCCACCACACCTTTGACAAATATCACATTTCCTGAAATGTGCGTGTGCGTCCTTGAAGAGTGTAGGCCAATAGTAACCGGCTCTAAGGATTTTGTGGTCTGTAGTGTTGCCGGAATAATGTCCCCCAGCCGAACCGTCATGTAATTCTATCATTACTTTCTTTGCATCTTCCTTTTCTAAACACTTAAGGAGAATCCCGTCATAATTATTTCTGAATAACACTCCTTCAACAAGATGATAGGAGGCTGATTTGAGACGCAGAGCTCTTCTTTGTTTGGAATTCCAATGTTCTGGTAATATCCCCGACTGTAAGTAATGCACAAGGTCCCTATACCAGGACTCAGGAGCTGTAAACAGAGGGCATACATCCATTACATGCAATTCGGCTTCCTCTTCCCATGCTTGTTCTTCGTTGTTTCTACTTCCAGTCATCAATTTACATAGCCCTTGAACTTTCACTATAGTAGCCGGTTTGAATTCAAGGTCGTATTCTTGAAGGGTTGTTACCCAGTTGCCCCTTCTTTCTCCCAACTCTTTCTGAATGAGAAGAGATCTTACCGCTGGGTAAGGGACTATTACCTTGGTCCGATTTTTTAATATATAAGGCCTGAAAAGCTTCACTTTCTTAAATACTGCGTAAGCCTGCTTATCAATGGCTAGGTAGTTTACTTCAGCCCCTTGAATCCCAGTGCTCATGAAAGAGATTGGGAATTCATCACCCTCATCCTCCTTTTGGGTAAGCATGGCTGCCAATGAATCATCAGATGCAAATGTGTACATAATGAAGTCTTTATCAAAGTCTGGACTTTTCAGGGAGGGCGCATGGGCAACATCAGTCTTGATTTTGTTGAATGCGGTCTTTTCAGTTTCAATCCACTTAAACTGTGCATTTTTCTTGACCATCTGCTGCAGCGGCTTGACAGTCTGAGCAAAATCAGGCACAAACCTTCGTACGAAATTTATTGTCCCCATGAAAGATTGCATTCCTTTTTTATTATGGGGCATAGGAATTTGTTCAATGGCCTTGATTCTTTCTGGGTCTATAGATATACCTCTCTTTGACACTATATGCCCCAGTAATTTGCCTTCTGTGACCGTGAATACGCACTTCTTAGGATTGAGGGAAATGCCATACTTTCGACAGTGCTCGAAAATTTGCTTTAGGTGGAACGCGTGCTCCCCTCTTTTCTTCGAAAATATTGTGATATCATCAAGGTAGACCACCACACTTCGTCCAATCAGTCCACAGAAAGCTATGTCCATAGCTCTCTGAAATGTCACGCCAGCATTAATCAGTCCAAAAGGCATTCTTCTATATGCAAAAGTTCCCCATTTAGTTCTGAACGTTGTCTTCAATCTATCTTCCTCGGCCACTAACACTTGGTTGTAGCCAGAGAATTCGTCTAACAATGAAAACAATTCAGAACCAGAAACCATCTGTAGCAATTGCTCCATGGGAGGCACCAGATAGTTGTCTTTGTCTGAGGCGCGGTTTAAGTTTCTGAAATCCACGCACAGTCTGATTTCTCCCAAATTTTTCCTGACCGGCACCAAATTTGACACCCACTCTGAGTGCCGGACTTTAAAAATAATCCTAGCGTCCAGCAGTTTTTTCACCTCGCTTTGAATCAATGGCTCCAACTTGGGGTGCATCTTCCTTAACGGCTGCTGATATGGCTTGACACCTACTTTAATAGGGATGATATGCTTGATAATGCTGGTGTCGTAGGTTTTCAAATCTGTGTATGTCTAGGAAAATACATCTCTGTACTGCTTGAACAAACTGACAAACCTATCCCTTTCGGCAGGTGAACAGCATTTGCCGAGGTTCACAAACTTAGGATCCGTCTCAGTCCCCAAGTTTATCAGTTCGAACTGTAGAGTTGAACTGTGCGTCTTCACATTAGCGGGTCTTCTAAACTTTTCGTTCAAGTCAAACATCTTTTCTAACATTCTGACCCCTTTGGGAATGAAATTGTCATATTTCATCTCAGCCTGATGTTCCTCATCGTCGATAATGGCCCCTTTAAAGGTCTCATCATTAGTCAAGCATTCGATTATTTGTTGATCATCGTCAAATACTCGCAAATTGGTGATCATGTCGGGTACTGATGGCCTAAAAAGTAATTCAATAGAGCATTTGTTATTAGTGGGAACCACCCGGGCAGCTGATGTGGCCAAAAGATCGGCGGCCGCGTTTTTTATTCTTGGGATTGAAACAATATTGAATGCATGAAAACATTTAAGCAAATCCCATACCTCGCTTTGGTAAGCTTTCAAATGGGGGGAAACACAATGTATTTGATTTCTTATTTGCTTTACAACTATTTCTGAATCCCCAAAAACTTTTAAATTACTAACCTTTAGCTCAATCGCTTTCTTGAGTCCCTGCAGTAGTGCTTCATACTCAGCCGTATTGTTAGTACACTCAAACTCTAATCTACAGGACAGGAAGTGTTTATTTTTTTGTGGATCAATGAGGATGCAGCCGGCCCCTGTCCTTTCTAATGTTTTAGATCCATCAAAAAATAAAGTCCAAAAAACATTATCTACTGAAAAAGAATCTACTTCTACTGCTAAATCTACTATTTTACAATCAAACTCATCAGCCTGCGAGAAACGAAGGAGTTTAGGCTGGGCGTCAGATATGTCGTTGGCCTCTTCCGCTTGATAGTTCCCTGGTTCTAGTTCGAGAAAGTAGTTTCCCAACACAGGTTCGACTGGTATATTCTTCTCGTCCAGCTGGGTAACATTGTACTTCATGTGAGGCTCCCTAAAAACCTTAATCTGATTGGGGCTTGCTTTGTATGGCAACCACAGGTGTGACCAATCTGAGGCGAAATATCCATTCAATTTAGCTGACCAATCTCTGCTCAGGACCAGGCCATAAGCATCTGGTATATCAACCACCACGATGTTGATAACTTGGCATACTTTTTCATTTGATGCTAGACGAATTAGAACGTCCTCCATTTCACCAATTACCTTAACGTCGGTCCTATCCAATTGCACCACCCTCCATGTGGTTGGCTTAAACTACCCATTGATTTTCTTACATACTGATACGGGCATGACATTAATTGACGCCCCTGATTCTACTAGACAATTGTGAACGTTATGATTAAAAAATTCAAATGTCAGGAGGAAGGGCGGCTGTTTAGTTTTAGACTTACCTCCAGCGCTAGCTTCTCCGATTTCTTCTCCATCCCAAGGCTAATTGACAGCAGGTCGCTCCTCTTCTGATGTTTCCAGTGCTTTCAACAACCTTTCTTTCTGTTGAGGTACTTTGCACATTTCAAACAGCGGGATGTTTGCCTTTATCTTTTTTAAGTCTTCGACAATGTGATATTCAAGTTGTTGTTTTATGGACATAGATTTATCTGCATTCACCTTTTCTTTGTCTAGTTCAGGTCGCATTCTGTCTTGCTTAGGATCTTGGCTAGAAATAGCAAATTCCGGAACCTTATCAGCCAAGTATTTATCTTGAAATTTCTTCTTGATGTTTCTTTGCAGCCTTCTGATCTTTGGGAGTAAAAGACTGTCATCACTAACTGTCTCTTGGCTTCTAGTTGTCACATTAGCATCCCTGACATTCTTGTGTCTCTGAGAATCTTCCTCCTCTGCATCGAGTAAGGAGACAGAATTCCATAATGTCATGGTCTCCTCCTCCTATCCTTTTGTAGAAGTGGAAGCAGCACTTTCTTTCTGTTCATCATCATCTTCCTTCGTTAACCTTGAATCCAACATCTGATTCATGACTAATGTCATTGAATTTATCCATTGCGGACAGTTCTTTTCGGAATGAGCTTGTTGGTGAAAGGTACAGAAATTTTCCATCCCTATCTCTGTCAGATTCATGGATGCAGTCTTTTGAGGCGAAGGTTGGGGCTGATTGTTGTCCTCTCCTTTCTTATAATATGGCCTGAAGAACTTTTGTACTTCTTTTTCTTTTTCTAATTCTATGATCTTATTAGACAGTTTTTGCATCATTTTAGCCATACTTTCGTAATCTACTGACTTTTCTTCCTTAGGCTTTGTGAACAATAAGGTTTTTCTTCCCGCACCTTTCTCTCCTGATTATTCTGGATAGTCTTCAATGCTTTCTCTTTCCACTTCCACCACTTCTGCCTCTTCATAGGCCTCTGTCAAAGTAGTCTTTGCCCTACCTTTTGCAAACATGGCCAAATCAGGGCCCAAAGCTGAAGTATAGTATTCAATCAGTACTTTGTCTGAAGGCTTATTTGTTTTAGAGAAATTTTTAAGATATGCTGCAAACCTTTGTGTGAAGCTATGCACTTTTTCTTTTTTTTCTTTCTTTAATGCACACAGTCCTTTCATGAGGGCAGCGTGAGTCTTTTGGACTGCATACTTGCTCCTGAACATTCTTTCGAAGGTATCCCAATCTGGGATAGAGTTGGAAGGCAAACCAAAATACCATGAGGCCGCAGCTCCTTTGAGGGTATGCAGGAATAGTCTACACACCACATCTTCGTGTTCTACAGCCCTCAGACCTTCTATTGCCAAGTAGAAACTTTGTAGATGATCATCCACTAGGATCTTCTCATTGGGGTCAAATTTAGGCAGTAACTTCTCAAAGGCTTGAGGTAGGTCATGCAAAGGTGGGGTCAGATTTAGAGGTGACCTGGCTTTCCAAGCTGGTGGTGGATTTGGTGGATTAGGTGGAGGTTGATTTGCGTTAACGCCGGCCATGAGTTGAGGTGGAGAGTGCAGAGGGGAACCAACAGGAGTGTGAGGAGGTGAACCAACAGGGGTGTGAACAGGAGAGCTATAAGGGGTGTCTAGGCCTACTTGGTTCAAAGGCAATTCAACTTCCTGTAAGGCGGTTTCCACAAGTTCTTCCCATTCTCCAACCAACAGTGAATCTTCTACTATAGGACGGTCTTTCTTCTTGTACTCTCTTCTAGGCAATTCGTGGATAATCGGCAACCCTCCAATCTTCTTTACGTAAGCACGGGTATGTCTTCTCAGGTCATTAACAATTTCGTTGCGAACAGGATATAGATGTTCCCTGTTTTCTTCTTTCGGAATTGGATTGCGCAGTCCACTACTTTTAGAACTGTGACCAGCGGAATAATCTTGGTAAAACGGGTTTCCTCGGCCAGCCATGCACTGGCGTCCCTCCTTCTAGCGCCAAAACTGTTGAGGCCTGGAAATTCGCAGGCGGCAACAGTAAGGGATTCTCCCCAATCAACGTTCCCAACTAGCCCGTTGACTGTTTGGAATAGGGAATCCGTCCGGTTTGCGGTCCGGCTACCGTAGGTCAAGAAACCAAACAAAGGCTTTACCGGTTGCGGCCCGGCCCACCGAGTTTTTGTATTTTGACTTTAAGAAATGAGATGCAAGTGCCTAACTAAATGCAGAGCGATCAAGATGCAGGGAGCAGTCACAATGTGATGCACAAGTTCTTACCTATCGTCTTATGCTCGCCAGTAGCCAAATCAAATATAAAAGCAACAACTAACTATCTTAACTATCCCTAGGGAGCAAGGTTATCATTTTGGGTGAGCAATACATTTTTTGCACATGTATTATGAAGAATCACAGGTAGCTGATATTTCTTTCAAGACACATGAACACTTCAATATATTCAAATAACCAGATAGCCGATCATTTTATAACAACATTCATTACTCACAGTGAAATAAATATCCCAGAAACTACTGAAGAACATTCAACAAGAACATAGGTTCATAACATTAAATACTCTTACAGTAAATGAAACACAGCTGAAAACGAAATAGTTCCTCTTCAACATTATTCATTGCATTGCATTGATACATTCCACTTTTTACTCTCTCCAACAGGCAAAAAATTGCAGTTTCCTTTGCAAAACGAAGTAGTTCCTCTTACAAGCAAACATTTACAACATTTTTCCCCAGGGAAAAAAGCCCTTTCTTCTTCCCACTTTCGAATATTTAAACTACAACTACTGAGTGCTTCGTTTTCCTCCCCAGACGCGTCGTCTTTCAGTTTCTTCAACGCTTCATATTCCGATCTTTTGTCAATAGGTGATCATGAAACACTTGGTAACTGATCCATTTCTGGGATCATGCCTTTACAACTCCGAACTTCATTCTCCATTTGCCTCGTTTCAGTCATACCTCCGCCAAGCGGGTTAGTCTTTCTTCTTATCATGGTGGATTGACCGGTCTCCTTGAAACTGCCTGCAGTCAATTCATGATCATGGTTCAACAACAAATATTATCAATTAACCACCAACTTACAAGGAAATGGCCGGGTGCACCACATACGGGCCGAGAAAAATATCCTATGGTCACCGGCGGGAAAAAAAATCAAGTCGGCAGTCAGAAGGAAGTGAGCTTCGGGGGCCAGGAGGATCTGCCAGCCGCAACGTCGGGCAAGGCTTAAGTCGCAGCCAAGCGAAACGCGGGCGGGATATGCCATAAATCGGACGTCGGACGGTTTTTTAGTTCTGGAAACCAGAAGACTCTAGGAGCCACAATGGCAGAGGAGGAAAGCTAGAGGATACGCGGAGCGGACGGGAAAACTTAGTCGGACGTAGGAAGACACTCAGATCGGGAGCAGAAGAGATCACCCAGCCGCAACGGCGGAGGAGGAGAGGCTACGGGCAAGCGATCGAAGGCTAAAATGAGTCGGGCATCGGGTGGGTTCAGACTTTGGACGAAGAAAAGATCTTGGAGCCGCAACGCCAGAGAGGCTAAGACTTTTCAGCTTTCGATCCAACAGCAAAAAGAGGCCCGATTACGGGAAAACTCAAGGGTTTGAGCAGCGTTAACAACCAAAGTCGTTTTCTTCGCAAAGGCTGCCCTGAAGAACAAAATTTTACTTCTTCACGGCCAGAAATCCACGACTTAACTGAAATTGAACATGGCATGAATAAACTTGCTGGCATCCAATCTTCAAAGTAAAACGAAAAGAAGATATGCCCGAGAGGCTCAAGCATTTTAACGATCCAACCAGGCAAAATGATGAGGAGGGGCCCAAAATTTAAAAAAGAATAAATTTGGGGAGGACAGTTGTGGCAGCAACAGGTTGTTAATCAAGAATCAAGTGATCACCTAGGAAAAATTAACTTAAAGAGGATTCATGGGGCTTGATCTTTGTCTCTTGTGTTATCAAGCTGTGTAAGATAAGGAACACTCGTTCAATTCATGTCCCTTTATAAATGAATTATGGGATAAAGGGGATACTATATTTAGATCAAATAAAAGATACAGGGCCAGTATCAACTCCACCATCCTCAATTGGAACTGCAAGCCTTTCAACCGCCCCATCCTCAACAAAATTTGGCAGTTATTCCCTCCTTTCCTTCTTTGAGTTACTTGGAAAGAGAGAAATAAAAGGAAACAAGGTACATTAGAGAAGTTTTGAGGTCTAGAATGGGCCTCCTAAGAAAAATAATAAAATAATAGTTAAATAATAAAATAATATTTATTAATTTTGGAGGAAGAAAGAAAAAAACTACTTTTTGTCTTCGTATTTTTGACATATCTCCCGGTGTTTTTACTCAAATTTCGATCGGGAGAGCTTGTTGGATGTGGAATTTGATTGTGCATCCAACGAGTACTCACACTGCATACTTTTGACAGACCCCGCTGCCTCAAAAACAAGAAATACCTGGAAAAAAACATGATGATGATGTCATCATCACGTGTTTTTTAGGTATTTCTTGTTTTTGGGGCAGCGGGGTCCGTCAAAAGTATGCAGTGTGGGTACTCGTTGGATGCACAATCAAATTCTGCATCCAAAAAACTCTCTCGGTCAAAATTTGAGTAAAAACACAGGGAGATATGTTGAAAATACGAACAAAAAATAGTTTTTTATGACAAATATGTCAATTCAACCTTTATGGTTGACTCATTTATTGAAATTCTATTGGTTCTTGAATTCCAACTCACAAGAACTTATTGTTGGCATGTTTTCTTATAAGGCCCATTTTAGACCCCAAATTTCCTCTAATGGATGCAAAGGGAAGGGATCTATGGGACAACTTTTGGGTTTTCTAGCATCTACAACATGTAGAAAGTCTTAACTTTTGGGAACCTAATCCAGGATCCACATGCTCAAGACAAGCCCTTTTTTATCGCACCTTAATTGCCTTCTAGAATGAAAAACTTGTCCTCCATCAAATTTTTGCGAACAGGGAGAAAAGGCAAGTTCTAGAAAATAGGTTGAAGAACATTATCAAAGATCTATACCGAGAAGATACTATCCTAAATGATAATGTTACGAGACTGGATAGAAGATTCAATATATTGTTCATTCCTGGGAAGACCTCCCAAGCCCTTTCCCTGGAAGATCAAGCTTAAGGGAGTGGGGAGCAGATTGGCTACGATCAGGGATCCCCTAGAGATGCTTTGATAGAAGACCAGGAGAAACCCCTTGCAACATGGATACAAAATATGAGAGGGATTATAGGCTTTGCAATGAATTATGAGTGTTTGACTGCTTTAAATTCGGTTCTTCATACTCATATTGATAAATTGTTGATTCTTGAAAGCTCAACTAGTAGCTTGGGAGGGGAAATCCTTGATTTAGTGGAAGATAATAAGTGCATCAACTGCTTGACGGCCTCCAAGATGTCGATTTCCATTGAACATATTGAATCCAGTACCAATCGAATAAATACTCCCCCAAGAACCTCCATGAATTCCCCCATCATCAAGATGACGTTGATCCCAATCAAGGATAACCAAGTTCTCATTTTTTATATTATGTTCATGAGTAAAAAAAATTTGTCCTCAATTTTAGTTCTATCTACTATATTAACAGTATGAAGAATAGGTTTATTTTTTCCAGCCATAATGGCAGGTCTGATAGATGCAACTTTAGATATCTTAAGAGTAGGATTAGGACAAAAGGAACCACTAAGAACTTTGTTACTGGTATAGACCTATAGGATCTCTTTTTTAGCCTTGTGTCTCAAAGAGGGAGGATGATCAATGCATGTACTTTGGATCTATGTTTTTTTGTCTCTAATTTGTTATAATATAAATGTTATCTACTTATTTACACACAAAAATCCACAAAGTTGGGTAACTTTTTTTCGAAGTGAGGAGCAAAAGGGAAAATAATCGTGCACAAGGGAACACTCGAAAAAACTCAACATAAACTCTCAGATGAGAGTTTATCTTAAAACTCACAAATGAGAGTTTAAAATATCAAATGAGATTTTATCAAATTCTCATCCTAGAGTTTTAGCCAATGATATCATTGTATTTGAAGAAAAATCGCATCTGAAATATTTTATCGCTCGAGGTTTTTTGGTCGACAAAACCTATAAAATCTCTTATAGTTTTCCGGAACCTACAACTTTGGTAAGGAAGAACCCCAACAAATTTTAAACCTTATTTGTTTGACTTGATACCGATGTATATTTCACCTTCAAATCTAGTTTCCAAGGAGATCAGAATGGTTTCTTTCCATTTTGAATTTATATTTAATAATATTTTTTTTCTAAACATTGCTGCTTAAGAATTTTATTGATATGAAAATCACCTGAAATGAAAATTCAATATTTTCAAGATGGAAACACAAGAAAAATAGAAAAAAAAACACAAGAATCTTCCTCACAGTGTCTATTGAAAAGGGTAGTTTTAGTTTCCTTGGTTATGGTCACATAAAAAGGAAAATTGGTGGGCACAAACATGGTCAATATGACATTATTTTTTTGTTTTACGCTATTTCAAAAAATAATAAAGTATAGTTCTTAAATATGAAAAATCTCAAATAAAGTATAGAAACTAGTAAAATTTGTGTAGATGGTATGTGTGTGTGTGTGTGTGTCCATAAATGAATACCCATCTCTAAAAAACATGAGGGGCACGTAGGTCAATGGTTATCTTTACCTAAAAATGTAAAGTATATGTAATTAATAAACAACAAATTTATCCCACTATATGTCCATAATTTTTATTAATATGAGTACGAAGATAAGGCAATTCTCTATAAATCTTGATTTTACTTCAAAGTGAAATTCACAAAGAAAATATGAATTTAGATTGGTTTAAGTTGAAAAAACATAAATTTTGTAGTTTTCTTTGTAAAAAAACAAGCAAAAGTGTTACACAGCTTCATGTTTTCACCCTCAAAGGATGTTCGCATAGGAGAAGGTAATTAGTTACTATAATGTCCAATCTATCCATATTTCCATTGTTTTGCTATAGGGTCCCTAGAACAACAAACAAAAAATGTCCTTGCAGTATAGGAGCAAGTGCTGAGAGAGATCCCTATGAAAGTAACCCATCAAAATTCGAGCGACAATATGGGAGTGGTCGAAGGGTGCACTGAGTGTGGAGCTGGTAGAGATTGTTAAGGTGGTCATAACTAGACAAAGGTGACTGAAGAGAAACCAAATATTTAGATAGGCTAGGGAGATGATAAAAAGGTAAATGAAATATGAGAGAAGACTCCAAAATTCACAAAGGGAAACCATTGTATTTTCCAATGAAGAGGTTAGAATTCAACTAGATATCTTAGCTAGAGAAACCTTTAACATAAATAAACTATATAAAACTTAACCAATGAGACTAAACCCAATACTAATAGCCAACCAAGGTGTAACGATTATCCAGTTGCCTGGTGAAATGAGGTACATAACAAGATAACCAAAGGAACATAGATGAAGCCAAATCATGAAGAGAAATAATAATGAAAGGCTAGTGTTATAAAAAACAACTCAAACCTAAAACCATGAGTGTGGAGACCATTCAAGGGGTTTCCTTCAGAAGAAACATGTTAAGATCACACACATTGGATGTTTTGGATTTCTGTGTTATCACCATACCATAGGTATCATCAATAAAATAGAGCCTGAGACCGAAGGAAGAGAGAGATAATAACCCACATGCCAGAGTGATAGATGAAATGACCTCCATAAGTCTAAATCTATTGTTGTAGTGGTCACCATTATAGAGGATCATGCAAGAAGAATCTTGAATATCCTCAAGAATGATTCAATAGAGTTTTACCATAATGTGGGATGAGAGGTGAACTTCCATAAGACTTAGGGGATGGGGAAAGCCACAAGACTGGAAGCCATGAGGATCAAACTTTTAACCTTCACAATTACTAGAATTCTCTCAACCCCCAATTATATCAAGAGAAGAAAAATATTGGGATTACTTAGAATTGCATATGTTTGATCAATCTCCAACAATATCATGATAATTACACTGATAATAATCACAAATTACAATTTGTGATTACTGTGTATGACTCTCAACAAAGCACCTAGGAAACACTCCCTCTCCTTCCCCACTTCCTTGGCCATCATCATCGATCTCCATTCAACAAATATGAAGAGAATAAAATCAATAAATATTATTCTAACACCTATCAACATAAATATATAACAAAATCATGTATTTATTCGTTTTTAAACAACAAAATAATGTATTCATTCTTTTTTAATTTTATTTAAATATTTATTATAATTATAAAGAAAATTAAAATTATATAATCATAAAAAAATAAGTTTTATATTTTTGCACAAATGTAAATATACTATAATATATAAAAATATAAATAATATTTTATCCAATCTATTTTCTTTATGGTAGTCATCATATTTATTATTACTTTCCGCGTGCGTGTGCATATAGATATATATAATCCCATCCCTTTAATCTAGTCATCATATGTATGGTTAATCCAACTATTTATTTATAAATTATAAGCCATTTATACTACAACCTGAGTGGGCCTAATGGTTAAGATCAGCATGTGTTTCCTCCTATGAGGTCACAGGTTCAAATACAAATGAGGGTAGGGTATGTACACCTATGTAGACTTTAGCAATTAAATCGATGTACAGAGGAGGGTCCCTTGACCCATAAACAAGGGGGTCTCATACACCAATTGGTGTCTCGCTTAGCGGTGACCTCAAAAATATATATATGCGCTACAATTATTTATTTATAAATCATAATATATATATATNTTTTATTCAAATTTTCGAAATATCTAAATTAAAAAGAAATATTTTCAGCATATCTCTCATTCAAATTTTGAAATATCTAATTTAAAAATGTTTTCATTATATCGCTCATTTAAATTTTGAAATATCTAATTTAAATATTTTTAAAATGAAAAATATTTTTTAACATATTTGTTGTTCCTTTGGTTCTTTAGTTGTTCTTTTCACTCGTGAAGAGGTTTAATAGGATCATTTCCCAAGCCAGGTAGAATGGTTCTTTCCATGAGATGTTGATTGGTGATATGATTTGGATCTCGCGCCTATTATTTGTTGATGACATCCTGATTTTTTCTAATTGATTTAGGTTTTATTCAATTTGAAAAGGATGCTTGACTTCTTTGTTGATGCTTCGGGTATGATATATAATGGAAGGAAATCCACAATGTCTTTTATGGACATGGATCGGGTTTCAATTGATTGGCCTTGCTCATATCTGGATTCTTCAAAGGTGGACATTTTGAATGGGCTTAAATATCTGCGATTTATCTTAAAACCAAATGCTTATCAAAGACGAGATTGGGCATGGTTGGTTGTAAAGGTGGAAAAAAGGTTGAATATGTGGTGCAATAAGTGGTTGTCTAGAGGTGGTTGCTTGATCCTTATCAATTCGATTCTCGAAGCAATCCCTATATATTGGGTTTCTTTGGATTATGTCCCTAAAGGCACTTTAAAACTTGTTAGAAGGTTGAGTTTCAATTTCCCATGGAAGGGAAGCTATGAAGGTCCTCGCATCGTTGGGCAACATGGAGCAAGATTGTCTTGTCGAAGGAATGGAGTGGATGGGGATTGAAGAATCCTCATTTTTTTGTAAGGGAATTCATAGCAAGGGGATATAGAGGATTTTAAAGGGTTTTGGTCTATGGGTGAATGTGGTTTATCAAAAATATATTTATCCTTTAACCATTGAGGAATAGTTTAGATCAGAGAATAAGTCACTATGGAATGTCTCTTCTATGTGGAAAGCTACTATGATCTTGGTGTTTAAGGTTAATGGAGAGTGGTTGGTTTGAAGGGTAGGTTCTGGAAGGTTCAATTGGGGTAGGACCCTTGGGTAGGATGCGAGGGTTTACACAAACTCCCTATTCACATGATTAATTTCTTAAGGGATCATAGATTTACCTTCTTAGCTTAGATTGATGACAGAGTCGACTCTACAACAATGAGATAAGAGTTGTTTCAAAGGAAGGCTCTGGGATTTGAAAATGAGGAGAAATTTGTGTGGACAAGTTATATCAATTCCCTTTGTAGTAGTTATCATAGACTTGTTAATCAACAAGACGACCTGTAATGGTATTGGAATGTTGTTGGTGCCTCTTATTCTCCCAGAATTTGCAATAGGGTGATCAGAGAAGAAGATGACTATCCTGGACCGCAATGGTCGTCTTCAATTTTAGGGAAGATGAAATTCCCTTTAAAAGCAATTTTTTTGGTATGGTTAGCTCTTTCAGGTAATGCTCCAATATGGGATACTTTTCATAGGATGTTCTATATGGCTTGGAAGATTCCCTTTGTGTAAGGCCATCAATGAAAGTATCAATCATATTTTTGTCTATTGTTCTTTCATATCTAAGATGTGGGACTCTGCTTCTCATATTAGTGGGTTCAATTCTTATTAGTGGAGTTTAATTTAAATGAATCTCTTCATTCTTGGATCAACAATGGGGCTCATAAGGATTATGTGGCACTTCCAACCATTTTCATCTGGGGGACATGTCTTTCTCACAACAGTTCCATCTTTGATTATTTTCATATCCCTCCAATTATGTATGCTGCTAATGATCTGGTTGTTTTAATTCACTTTCCCTTGAAAGAATTGATAAATATTGAGAGAAGAATTAGGGTGCAAAATATTGATTGTTCTGGCAGCTGGGATTTCTTTGATGGAGCTTCCCAAGGAAACCCTACCTTGAGAGGAGCAAGTGGCATTATATATTTTCTTGAGGCTCATCGGATTAAATTCTCTATAGGTTTGAGGGCCTCTACAAAAAATAGAGTTGAGATGTTGGCACTGAAGCTTACTATGCTGGACGTAATTAGGTGTGGCGTTCACAACCTTCATATTTTTCGATATTCAAAACTTGTCATTGATTGGATGAGTCAGAAGTGACTTCCTAGGAATATGCATCTCTTTCCTATCTATGAGGAGCTGGTTAGGTTGGCATGTCTCTTTTAGGCAATTAAATATGTACACCTTTATAGAGAAAGGAATCATTTGGTTGATCAACTTTTGAAGATGGGATTATAGGTTGGAATAGGAACTTAGAAACATTGGGAGATGTAAGAGAACACTCTAACTGAACATGGCCATGGACCTCATCAGACATGATTACAAGGGACTGTTATGTATGAACAGTCCAGGCAGTCTTTGATGAAGTCTTTTCCAAGATTTTATAGTAGAGTTTTCTAAGAGGAACTATTATTTTTGGATAAAAAAAGATCTTTTATGCAACCAGTAAACTAGTTTTTATCTTTCTATACTGTCATTTTTGCTTCAGATTACTAACATCATTCCTTTTGGATATAGTTTATATGGTTCATATGAACAAGTATTTATATAGGTCGAAAATAGTTTTGTTACAATTTTGTAATTGATGTATGTGCTTTATAGCAGGAAGGCCATATGGCCTATGCACAAAGTGGTATATTTATTAATATAAATGCAAATCTTTTTCTTACGAAAAACGAATTATTTTCCTTCAAATTTTGATACAAAAAAATAAATTATTTTCATTCAAATTTTGATTATCTAATTTAAAATAAATATTCAAAATGAGAACATTAAAAGATATACATGTAATATATTTTTATAAAATTTTATTTTTATTAATTTATATATAAACATATTTTATAAGTAATTTTATTTTTAATAAATTACTTTACACAAACAATGCTGAGTGATACTAAAACTTAGAAAATATTAATATAATACAAACACCCACATTTAATCAAGAGTTTCAAATTTACAATACTACAAATTTACAACACTACACTCCATTAATATGAACTCATAGAAAACAAGCTTAACTATTCCTCAAAAAAAATCACCATAAATTCTTGTATGATTTTGTCACTTCACTACCTCCATAGTCTTTGCTCAAACAAGAGGCATTATACATTTGAAAAAATTATTCATTCCACAAAAGGATCTTTCCACACACGAAAGAATGAAGGAACATAATACATAGATAACTCCATACATTATATATATGTAATTTGGTGAATAATTATTCAATACAAGGAAAAAATAATAATGCTTGTCGAACTTCAAACCGCCGAAATGGTCTTTCAATAACAATGATGTAGGTTTGGTCCTTTAAAGTATATAATCCCTCTGGGAAATTACTACCATTTATATCATGCATATATGGTCCATTGAGATGCTTTGGAACAAGTGTCGATTATGTCATTTATCGAGAGTTGGACTCATTTCATATTTTCTATATGGTTTAAGTTAGAAATTTTCGGTGGTTCTATTTTATAATAATAATAATAATTTATTATCAAGGTTACCGTCAAGCGAGACACCAATTTGGTGTATGAGACCCTCTTGTCTGTGGGACAAGAGACCCCTTTGCGCAATGATTTAATTGCTAAATTCTATAGAGGTGTACGTACACTACCCCCTCTGGATTTGAACATGTTGCCTCCTAAGAGGAAACACATGCTCCTAACCATTATGAACTTGTGTTGATCATACATTTTACTAAAACTTGGAAAATATCAAACATCTTCAATATTTTTACAAAACAATCAATATTGGTGTAATGTTTCATAATGATGTTTAAAATTATTTTGTATTTTTAAGTTAACTTGGTACTTAACATTGTTGGTAAGATTATAATTATCCATATTATTTTTTTTAAATTAAAATGTATTATTTTCAAGTAATTGAAGCTATCATGAAAGGTTTCAATTTCTCTTTGGAGATTTATCTTCTCTCTAGACCTACCAAGTATCAAAAGGGATCAAATCCCATAAGGTGCAAACCTTTACTTATTTTTTCATTTTAAAAAAGGTTTACATCTCAATTGATTTGATCCCTCTGGACACTTGAGAAATCCAGAGTTAAAATGGATTTATACTGGTGTATTTTATTATAGCAGTCTTCTTCTTTTAGCTTTTTAGTTTTTTTTATTTTACTTATGTCACTATTTTTAAATTTAATTAATTAATGTTACATTTTTATAAGAAGAAGGACCACTACATTGGAATTTTAGAATTTTTGACTTTTTGAGATCAAATTTGGGTTCATCGTCGGGATAAAACAATCTCAAAGTTTACTGAAAAGTACATCATCTTATTAATTACTACTTAAGGGCCTTCATTTTATTGTTGAGAAGCAACCAACCTTCTTATATTATTTTTATTTATTATTTTTAATAAGTTAGATAACCGGATGCCAACACTCACTTAATTTTAACCCATCATCTCTATTTAAATTAACAAGAAACCTCTCTATTTCAATTGCTTCACAAATTTTTATTCTGCTATAATGATATTCTTTTCCAATTGGCCTAGCGTCCTCTATACAAATATGGTGGCTTGAGTTGTGGGCATGGTCTTTTAAGGTCGATTACTTGAAACGATTATACATTACGTCTGGAGAGTGCTCCTTAAGTCTAACCTAAATCGAACAACTTGTTTCTCTAATGTAGTTTTTGTCGCATGAACATGAGATACTATATGCAGTTATTAAAAATGGCTATACAAGCACCTAATTATTCTCCACAATGTATTGTTATAGATTCATCTAATTATTCTTCACAACATATTGTTATAGATGCACCTAATTTCTCTTTATGCAATGCTTGTACAAAAGCATTGATGACAAACGACAAAAAGAAACAATGAAGACAAATACAAATGAGATTCAAACATCATCATTATTATTATTACTTTATCTCTAGATTTTTAAAATATTATGTTGGCCAACATATGGGGATAGATGTTACAATCTCTTAATATAGAGCTCTAAACATTAATGGATATATTCTGTAATAGTATTTATCTATTCCCAATTAAATATATATTTATTTATAATTTTAATTGAAAATCTGTATTATATATTTTTTAAGAAAGCCAAGTGATTCCTTACCTTTTTTAACATTCAAAGACAAATGTTAGCCTTTGTGGACATTAATATCCAATATTATCATCATCATATATTTATATTATTTTTTTAGTAGACGTGGTACAAATGTGACACATATCACCTACCGATGTTGTAGAAAGTGTCTCTTACACAAACACAAAAACCAATAACAATGACAAAACATTTTGGGCAGACATTACTAACAATGCAAAATGTAGGGCATGAAAGTTTTTGCTCTAAATCAACAGAATGAAATGGAGGTCATGGTTTCACTTCAAGTACAAAGGGCAGGAAGAACTACTACGTTGTATATGACTTGATGTGATGATGGGATGGAGGTCATGGTTTCATTTCAAATCCAAACATTGTATTGGTTTATCAAGCTCTAAAACTTTTGCACATTTAATTACAATTGATGCTCCATACATAAATTTTGATATGACTTCACTAATACATAATCTTTAATTGTTGCTTTAATAATAATCTTAAATCCAATTTTTTTTTAAACCATCATAGATCCATCTTAAACACGGATCTATCAAGCACCAAGAGGGATCCAATTTCTAGAGGTGTAATTTATTTTTTTACCTTAAGTATTTTACACATTGAGAAAAAAATTACACATGGAGAAATTAGATCCCTCTTTTATTTTATAGGTAGACATGAATTTTTATTATTATTTTCATTTGGTTTTAACTTTTTAATTTATGAGTAGACATGAATTTATTACTTTTTATTTTTTATAATGTAAATAATTATTTTCATTTGGTTTTAATCTTTTATTTTATGAGTTGATATAAATTGTTTTATTACTTTTTATTTTTGATAACATTACATTATTTTACCGCATACTAGGATATAAAGCACTTCACTCTTCTCAATGCAATTAAATAAACTTATAATTATATAATAAAAATCACATTTTAATACAATAAATATTATATTTAAAAACTATCATATTTTCTACCATATCCCTTTGTATAATTAAAAGCAACTACTAGCATATATGTTTGCCATATAAATACATAAGAAACAAATAATATTACAAAAGTACATATGTTTTTCAGATGCTTGTCATATATGAGTTAGATAAATAATTCAAGTGAACATGTCGAGCATGAGAGGGTGAATTCAAAGATATTAATATGGACAATGGTTTCCTTCATATAAAATTAAATTAAAAAAGTTTATGAAAATTTCTACAACACTATGCTATCTAGTTGCATTGAGAGCACATGGACTAAGTAATCATAGGGTGAAAATCATCCATTCTACACTCTTTTTTTCATGATTATGTAGTTAGAAGGGTATTTAAATTAGTTCTTACCCTACTATTAGTATAGTTGCTTCCCAGTTAAGAAAAGCTATGGGTTCAACATCTACCTCAATATTTATTTTGAATAGTGCATATCTATCCATTCCCATCCTAAGATGTCTTATCACATGAAAGTATAAATGTTTGTTGTACAAGGATTTTCAAATACAGTTGTCCAACCCATCATCCATGTTGCACATGCAGAGTTAGGTCGAATTGGTTATAGGTCATCTAAGTTATTGGGGTCCTCCATGTTCTTCATTTGGGAAAGTGGTAACCAATCAACCATTGCGTGCGAACCTTTTGTCTCATTAACGAGTTGTATCTTTCATTTCCTTCACATACGAAGTTAAATTTTATGCTCTTCTAACAAACGTCTTTTCAAGTAAGATGAATTCCATCTAAAATGTTTTGTTCTTTTGGTGTTTTTAGTTTGATGTATGCTGAGCTTCACATTGTAGGGACAAGACAAAAATGAGCATACATCATATTAATATTGGATTTATTTTTTTAAATAAATTATTATATTTGAATTAATAAAATTTAGATTTCAATTATTTTTTACACCTTGTAATATTTTCATGTGTTTACTTTCCAACCTTATAACAATAAAGTGAGGTGAAATATGAATTCTTCAAAGCTTAAGCTTTTCACTTTCACTAACACTTCGACATGAACACTATTTAATGAATCGATTTCCCCAAAGGATATATTGGATATCATACCTAACATTCAAATGAACTTCGCCATGAATGGGGTTATGGTTGATAGTGAGCTAACACTAAATTTTGATGTGCCTCTCCTACACCAGCTAGCTTAACATTACTTACATTTTTTGCTTCTCATTGTTGATAGGGAGTTAAGTGCTAGCTTAACATCACCTACATACGAGGGGGTTTGAAGGTTTATCTTTAACATCTTCTTGATTCATTTTCCTCCTTTTGTAGTTCCCCTCTTTCTTAGTCCTTTCTCTCTTAATCATGGATTCAATCTCCCTTTTTTTTCTAATTCCTTTGCTTCTGGGCCCACTCTTTCCTCCTCCTTATGTCCCTTCTCTATGTCAAATATTGCTTAGGTTTATGTGCTCATATATGTTTCTTTTACAACTTTAAAATGATTTGTTGAAGTTCATATTGGGAAACAAAAATTATTTAAACCAGGAGGGTGGCTTTGCAGGTTGTACATGCTTCCTTGTGTTAGTTTTTCATTAGGATTTGAAATGATTAATCCTTTGTTGCAATATTTTCCAAAGTGAACACACTTATGGAAAATAATTCATTCAAATGGAAGCACAAGTCTTTTAATATGTCATTATCCATCTACATTGCACTGAATGGATTTCTAAAAGCCTCTTCTCAAACTCTACCTCAACTCAAATCTATCAACAATAATATTGGCATGCCTTTGATACAACTATATCCAAAAGTCTTCAAATGAAAATACTAATAATCTAGAAGGTTAGTTCAACCTAGAGAATTATCAAGAGACGAAATAAACGAATGTAATACATTGGGATCACCTTTAGAATGTCATGTTTAGGATTAAATCCAAGGGCCCATAATAAGGATCGTTGCAAAACCTCATTCAATTGGAACTAGAAATATACGTACTCACACCCATAGAGGAAGGAAGAAGCTTCATGATTGTTTCATCAACAAAAGTCAATTTCTTCTAGCCAAAGTTCTATAGCCTTATGGTTCAACCATCATCTAATTAATTTGATAATAATAAAAAAATAGCAAATAGAAAGGCCTTGCTCATAGGAGTTGGAGTAATGATCTGACCTTCAACACTTAAAATATTTTCTTGAAAAAATGAGAAATGCCCAGTTGAAAAGAGCCATGCTTTAACGACTCAACTATGATGACCTGGAAAATCACATTTTCATGCTCAATATATAGATTCAAATTAGCCATGGTGAAATGGATTGCATGCACAAAGGTTGAGTTATAAGTATTAAAACCCTACCCACAAAGGAAATTACAAACTTTTTTTCCACAGAAAAAAAAAAAAATTCATAATCTTCCATTAATAATATAAAAGATTACATTCTTCAAATGTTTCATGCTTCCAACATAATCCATCACAAAAAATTCTTAATCTGGTCACAAACTCTTTCTTGGATATTCCTATCCTTACATTTACATTTACATAACATCATATTTTCATAAGATATTTCAAGATTAGTCAAAATTTGATCTCACTCTTTTCATTTTGCATTCCAAATGCAAAATATGAACACGTTTGAAGAGCCCATCCATAGGTATAGTTACTCAATCCATTCAAAACTAGTCTCTTCCTGAAAATTCCTTTGCAAACTTGTATGTTTGAAAATAACCAGCCATGGCTTAAAAAACTCTGTAAAGACTCTTTTAAAACTGAATTTTTAAAATCATATATATTCCATGTACCTCCTGCATGAGAGTTCCTTCTTTTGCTAAATCATCTCCCAAGACATTTCTTTCCCTATTTATATGCTTGATTTCCATTGTTTCCATTTGCTCAATTAACTTGTGAGCCTCATCCAACATAGGAATCAATTGAATATTGTGAATCCTATTAGGCCCATTTATCCAATTTATGACAATTTGTCAATCCCCAAAAAACTACATCTTTTTTTTTAATTTTATGTTCATAAGTCAATCTAAGAAGTAGTTTGATAGCACTAAGCTCTGCAAAATTGTTTGAGTCATTTCCAAGACCAGCTTTAAATCTATACCAGTAATATTTAGAGATAAAAACTCATCCCCCTACACCAAATGCTCTATGGTCCCCCGAAGCTTCCCTTTCAAAGTAACCCCAAGGGTAAGTTCGATCAATAACTTCCTCTACTACCATTAGGGTTTTTATGATTATATTATCTTGTGGGAGGAATATCATTATCTCCAAACTTTGATATGCAGTTTGAATAGGTAGGATAAATTTATCCTCAAAACATCTTGGAGTTCTGACCATTCCAAATATTCCATGACACTATCAAAGGGAGAGATCTATAATCCTTTACCTCCTCCTTTGTACTCTAGTTATTTAAGCTTATCTCCACATATTCTCCTTCCCATGGATTTTTCAGCTGAAGTTCTCTTTCAATTTAGTCCTACATTTTTTGTATAAATACATTCTATCGTCGGATGATAATTTGTTTCTCCAACCTCCTTACACAAATAACATCTTCCATGACCTTCTCTTCCATTCCTTCTTAGTACGCCCCATGTTAGTTCTTTGTTTGAGAGTAAAAAACACATAAATATCTTAGTCTTCAAAGGACATTTAAAATTCTAGACTACCTTCCACCACCATACATGTTTCGATTCTTCCCTTTCCTTCATCAATTGTGAATATCCTTCTTTGGGAGAGCATTTCCCATCTTTAGAAAAACCAAGCTAGTTTATCCTCATTTCCATTAATTGTTATATTTCTAGCTTTCAGTAAAGCATTGTATGCCTTCCATATAATACCATCATTTTTTTCCACCATACTCACATCTTCCGATAAGAACCATCTTTGTCCTAGTAATGTTGTGTTCCCAAGATCAACAATATTATTCAAGAAAAAAAAACCTTGACTATTTAATAGTTCAATAATGTGATGAGGCAGTTTATGTCTCCATTTACATTCTACCCAAGGATCAATTTCTATTCTAATAACAGAGCCTTTCCTGATCTTCCAGGATAAACCATAACCAATCAAATCAAATGACTATATCACCACTTTCCAACAAATTGAAATATTCGTACGACCTTTAGATGAACATCTTATCCATTACAATAAAGACAAGGGATGTATATGCTGTTAAGTTTTAAATGGTTATACAAGATCTAAGAACATTTATCATCATAAAATCATAACCATATATTAAAGGATCATTGAAAGAAACAAAAGCACAACCACACAAAAAAACACAGAGATTTATCATGAGAAAACCTCGCGGGGAAGAAAACCCAACAAAACTTCATCGATATAGAATTAAACCAAGTATAGTGTAAGACCGAAATATAAGACTTATAAGACACCAAGAATAATATTGGACTGCTTCCTCTCTCCTAGATGGGTTGTTCCTTCTCTCTCTAGCGCAACTATTGAGTTTTGAGTGTGTCCAAATGAGGGAGGTGCCTCCCCTATTTATATTGATCAGTGGAGAGGCCTAATAACCCAACAGGTTTGACCTCTCCTCCCAATTAGGGTTGAATTACCTTGGGAGACTCAAAATTACATTTTAATAATAATTTTGTGGGTACTACTGACCCGACTTACAATGGAGGTTTTACCTCAAGACTTTACATGACCAATTACATCAATGAAATCCCTAATCGGAGGATCGTCATCTCTAGAAGGGGTAATGACAATAATAATACAAAATAGAATATCTTCCGCAGTTACATTTCTTTAACATATACTTTTGTTTAACAATCTACCCCATAAACCATAACCATTTGTGATATTCCAAACACTTTTTGTTGATAGAACTTTTGAGAAAATAGCAGGTATTTTCAATCCCCATCCACCGTATCTCTTTGGTAGATCCAGTTTTTTCCAAGAGATCCAAGATAAACCTTGATGCTCTTGGTCTTTCTTATTTTCTCAATTATGCCTAGTGGGATCTAAAAATGCATCCAAAAGATAGGAATTGCTTCTAATACAGATTTTATCAGAACCATCTTACCACCTATTGACAACCATCTGTGACTATAATATTCTATTTTGTTCTCACATTCAACCACTAGCCAATCCCAATCCTTATTGACGTACCTACAAGGTTTTAATCTGAATCCTAGATACTTCAAACCCTCCTCAATCTTATCAATGGAATACAGAAACACATTCCTGATAAATTTCACATCTTTCTCTTCTAGACTATTAAGATTCAATATGTTAAGATGGTAACATTAGTATTTAGTTCAATTTCACAACAATAGCATATACCAGATCACTGAAAGAAACACAATCACAAGATAAACACCTATTTATCCTGGGAAACCCTCTAAGGGAAGAAAACCCAACAAAACTTCCTCAATATAGATGATCAAAAGTACAAAGACAAATCCCAAATAAGTGCTCCTTCTCCTTGCATATATCTCTCTCTCTCTATCCTATGCGCATTACACAAGTGAGTGTGTGTGTCCAAATGAGGAGCACATCACTCCTATTTATACTTTATCTTCCACTTGACTTTTTCCCTAACTAGGTCGGCCCCAACAAACTTAACTGGGCCAACTTACCTAGGAATAATCAAAACAATATAATATTACTTTCTAAAGGGTTCTATCAACCCGAATTACAACAGAGGTTTTATCTCATGACTCTATGATGACCAAATACAATAACAACATCCTGATGGAGGAATAAAACATCTCCAAATAAATTACAATAATAAAATACAATAGTATATTCTTTGAAGTTACAATATTTCAACACCCGCACTTAATGAGAAGGGCATTCTACTGGCAGCAGCATCATCAATTGTAGGATCAAGGAGAGATAGAATCATCAATAGTAGGAGAAGGAGAGAGAGCATCATCAACAACATCAAGGTGATACATCTATAAATCATTAGAAGTTTTCAACAACATCGACAACTAGAACAATGACTAGAACATCTTCAATATCTTCAGTACTAGACAATCATCTTCTAGAGCACTGAGTCTTCATCTTTGATCTTCATCTTCTGCAGCACTCGATCACTCGATTAACAACAACATCATCTGCAACAACACTTGATCTTTCAATCAGCAACAACATCATCTACAACAATACTTGGTCTTTCGATCAGTAATAATATCATCTACAACAACATAACCTGCAACACACATGATCCAATTATGGGATGATCAATCCATCTCACTTTAGGACATAAGTCCAAGGATGATGTAATCCTAACCACATCACTGATACAAAAATATGAGGATCACTTTAAGACTAATGTCTGGGTATGATACAATCCCAACCACATCACAGAGACAAAGGTTTGTGGATCACTTTAAGACTAATGTCTAGGGATGATACAATCCCAACCACATCATGGAGACAAAGGTCTGCGGATCTCTTTATGACTAATTTCCAGGGATGATACAATCCAAACCACATCATGGATAAAAAATTATTTGGGTGAATTTAGGACTAATGTCCAGGGATGATACAATCCCACTGCAGCATCATCATCACAGAGACAAAAGTCTATGGATTACTTTAGGACTGATGTCCAGGGATGATACAATCCCATTGCAACATCATCATCACTACTCCCCCTTTGAAACCACACCAAGCTTGTCACGGAAGTATTCACACTTTACTCAAGACAGAGGCTTAGTCAACACATCAGCAACTTTCTCACCAGTGCTCACATACTGGAGCTTTATAGATCCCTTTTGTACCATATCCCATATGTAAAAATACCGAATTTCTACGTCCTTTGACTTGTCATGGAACACTGAGAATCCACTGTACTGCTTTCCAATGCTCTTTACATGGATTATTCATATACCTGCTCACAACTCCCATTTCATGTGCAATATCTGGTCTTGTGCACACCATGGCATACATCAAGCTCCCAACTGTTGATGAATAGGGAATCTTGGACATGTAATCTATCTCTTCCTGTGTCTCTGGACACATATGCTTGCTTAGTTTGAAATGGCTTGCCAAAGGTGTGCTGACTGGTTTTGCATTCTGCATTCTAAACCTCCGCAACACCTTTTCTATGTACTCACCTTGAGACAATGTCAATTTGCAATTTTTCCTGTCTCTTGTTATTCTCATACCAAGGATTTGCTTTGTAGCACCCAAATCCTTCATCGCAAATGATTTAGCTAGTTTTCTTTTGAGCACATTTATATCCTGCATGTTAGACCCTGCAACAAGCATGTCATCCACATACGATAACAAGATAATATATCTTATGTTATCTAGCCTCTTGAAATAAACACAATGGTCAGAATGACATCTATCATAACCTTGTTCTGTCATAAACTTATCAAATTTTAATTACCACTCCCTTGGAGCTTGCTTCAGGCCATACAAGCTCTTATTCAACCTGCAAACCAAAATTCTCCTTCCCTTTGACCTCATACCCTTGTGGCTACTGCATATAAATCTCTTCCTCCAAATCCCCATGGAGAAAGGCCTTTTTTACATCTAATTGTTCAAGATGCAAATCTTCTACCGCCACTAGACTTAAAATAGTTCTAATTGAATTCATTTTAACAATAGGAGAAAATATTTCATCAAAGCCTATACCTTTCTTTTGTGTAAACCCCTTTACAACAAGTCTAGCCTTGTACCACTTCTTTCCTCCATCTTCTTCCTTCAACCTATAAACCCATTTATTCTGCAATACCCTTTTTCCTGCAGGCAACTTAACCAGATCCCAAGTCCGGTTTCTTACCAATGAGTCCATCTCCTCATCCATGCCTTGCTCCCACTTCTTTCTAGTTTCTACCTGCATTGCTTCTTCAAAACATTCTGGTTCACCAGAATCAGTCATCAATAAATAATACAGTGAAGGAGAGAATCGTCCAGGGGGTCTACTTAACCTGGTAGACCTTCTTACAGTTGCAGGAGTTTTAGGTACCTGCTGCTGCTCTTGATTTTCTGGTGCTTTTAGAACTTCATTTTCTTTGATTTCATCAAGCACTGTGTACTCTGTGTTTTCCTTTTCTTCTTTCTTTCCCTACAACTGATCTTTGTACATGACCTTTTCATTGAATACTACATCTCTACTCCTAATGATTTTGTGATTTTTAAGATCCCAAAAGCGATAACCAAAATCATCAACCCCATATCCAATAAAGGTACATTTCTTGGATTTAGCCTCAAGATTTGTTCTATCATCTTTATCAATATGGACAAATGCTTCACAACCAAAAGTTCTCAGAAATGAGTATTTTACATGTTTACCTATCCATGCATCCTCTGGAATTCCACCATCCAAAGTGCTTGAAGGCCCTCTGTTTATTAAATAAACAGCAGTGTTTATAGCATCAGCCCAAAACTGTAAGGGCAACCCTGCATTCAATCTCATACACCTTGCACGCTCCATGATCGTTGTGTTCATTCTTTTTGACACACCATTTTCTTGGGGTGTTCTAGGGACTGTCTTCTCTCTGCGAATCCCATAGTGTGAATAGTAACTGTCAAACTCCTTGCTGCAGTACTCACCTCCATTATCAAATCTGAGACATTTTAACTTTTTCATGTCTCATTCTCAGCCAAAGCTTTCCACATCTTAAAAGTATCAAACACATCAGATTTCTGTATAATGCAATAAACCCAAGTTTTTCTAGTTGCATCATCAATAAAAGTAACATTGTCAAAACCCCAAAAATTTTGAAAAATTTAAAACTTTAAAATAGCATATAATCACATTTAATGCAGTCATTAATTGTTTGATTAGTTTATGTAATTGAATGACCTTTTGATTATACTTCAATTTTAAGAACAGATTTTTTTTCAGTTACTGACTGTTTTTCTGTTTGCGACACAAGGTGGGTTTGTCGTGAGGGACTGGGCTTACTTAGCTTTCAAGCTAACGCGGTAGTTTCCTTCTATTACAGGTGTACAGGTAAGAAGTATGGTTCGATGCTAACAAGTCTCAAAGGTTTACAGTACGATTTGTTGCATACAATGTGATTAGTAAAAGTATATACATGCTAGTCAGAATTACCATGCTTCTTGAGGTACCATTTTTACTAAATTTTTCTTTGAAATTTAATACTAGAGAATTGAATTCTACACATATAGATGGTAGAGAACTATTATGTATAGAAACATAGAGTTTTAATAAGTCTACAAGTACGAAAATCATTAAATGTCCATACTGAAGATAAGTAATAGAATGTAATAATTATTTCTTAACTTAACAGCTAGCATGGTAGAAAGATCACAACTTCACAGGTTTACTTCTATAAATCAAGTTACAGTATTATTCCATGTTTAGATTGCACCCTATTCAGATTTTTAACTGATAAAGATATTACCAATATCGATCCTTAAATTTTCTTACTTAAGCATTTATGAGTTATGGTTTGAAACAAGTATTCCTTTAATAGTTTAAGAGTTTGCATTCTTTTAGAACACTAAACTCATTCTAAGAGTACCATTTGGATGGAAACCAACACTGCTAGAATCAGTACTAAACTTATCATATATGATCCCTTTATGAAGTCTCAAGACTACATTGACAAACAAAGAAGGTTAAGAGAATAATCAAGTTATCTATCATATCTTAACTTATGAAGTCTTTTTATAAATCTTGAGTTTGGAGAGTGACAAGTTTTATTTGTCACCAAAGGATGTTATGACTAAAACAAGGAAGAGTTATCTCTCTATCCCTAAGTATCTAAATTATATACTAGAGTAAACCAAATCAAACTATGAATAACATGATAGAAATACCATTAATTATATACTCTTCAAAGAGTAGTTATGTTCTTACCTTCTTTTGAAATACCAAACAATTGGCATTGAAATTGTGGGTTGTAACAACTAAACTATAACCATAATCTATTATTCTACAATCCCTTGGTAACATAAACAAATCTCTATACTTATGTAAAGGATGCTATACAATAAACAATATGTAACATGCAAGGTTTTAGAACGTTGGACTAATGTGCGTGGTTGGCATTATACTGTAGGTTATGCTATGGTATAAAACCTATTATGGAACCTTCCAGCGATGATTTGGTTGGGAAACAATTATCGATCGTGGACTTTAGAATGATAACCCCTGCAGCAAATTATTTAAAGTGTTACGTGGTCGCTTTGTGGCCATGCATTGGCATTATATAGTCGACGACTTAACCCTAACTGGTCATTTCTCTTTTTCCCTCGGGCCTTTGGCCGCTCTGCAACTTTTCTGGACCATTTTGTTGTTGGGTTGCCGCCATTTGTCCTCCTGCTGCTTCAGGTCCTCGTGAGCTTAGCTACTGCGTTGGAAGGGTGCTTGGAATGTTTCATATTCTTGTTGTTTGCTCCTGCAATACTGCCATTGCTTGGCTTCAATGTCGGGTCGATCACAGTCCTACCTTTCTCTGTCCCATGAGAGAGATTATCCCTTCAAAATAGCGTGGCTTGGGCTACCTGCTAGCTGTGTAAAAACTGAAAGAAAGAACGTTGTTGTTGTAGGTTTTTACCCTCTCCATTGATTCGCTGGGGGTTTCCTTTTTCTGTTAGAGGTTGAGAAATTTAACTCCATTCCTCCCCATCGACTGGTAGGTTCTTGTTCAGGCTGGCTGCGGCATCATTGTTAAGGGTTAACAACTGATAAGGTAACCTCTACCTCGTTATTTTTATTTTTATGATACAGCAATATATAATTATTAAAATATTTCTTTATCACTATAATGATCGCTGACAGTTGGCTGTGTACTGGTTTTGCAGGTGAACCTGCTACTCTTCTTTGCTTACAAGGGAGAATGGGTTACAGCATTACGGTCCCGGTAAGCCTTGGTCTCTCCACGGCTTGTCAAATTTGTATGAAACCTTAAGCGATTGCACAGGGTTGGTTGTTGCAGCTCTTTGTTGACCTCCAAGGATTTTGGGGTTGTTTGTTTTTAATGTTTAACATTATGGGTAAAAACCCTAGCTCTTATACAAAGCTCTCTGGCTACGGCCGTGAGTGTAAGACTTTGTTTGTAAATATTGTTATGTTTATATGAAGAACAAGGAACGGGCTATAAGCCTTTTGCAAGTTTTTGTTACTATTTTGAGTATTACTGCTGCACTAGATTTTATATGCAGTCTATATACTTGTGCATAATGTGAAGATTTGGGTGTTTATCCTGGGTTATTATACCCATAATTATTACTGCAATTTCTTCTACAATTCTTTCCTTGCTTACATTATAGAGATTCTAATGCTTATTATATTTTGTTCTTTTTATTTTTCTTTATACATATATATATATATATATATATCTGTAAGTAGAACACTATTATTTTTTACCATTTACTAACTTAATAGTGATTTATAGGGTTTAACCCTAGATGGCGGTAAAGGTTAATAATACTGTTTTTCTTCTTTTAAATAAAATTTTAAGTTAAAGAGACATCTGTCATATTAGGTTACTGAGGTAGTTTAAAACACTTAAGCTCGACTACCGAGCATCATGCATATATAAACATTTGATGTGTAAACTAAAGATTACGTGTTATTATCAGTTTATAATTAAATCTTCTTATTAATGCGAAAATTGTAAATGTTATATAGTTGTACCCTAATAACAATATAGGGTTTTATATATTTTATTTATTCAATTATCTTGGAACTGTCAGTAAAATTTCACTTTTAACTTAGATACATATTTCAAGATTTACTTACCAGGTATCGAGATACTCTCTATATTAAAAAAAAACAAGTTCTTATATGTCTAAAATAATTTACTACAAACTGTCTGTAATAACACCGAGTACTTACTAATACATAGTAGTGTTCTTGCCTTTATTGTAATACTGAATTCTCCTTATGAATGAGTAACAGTTCTGTTTTTACTGCTACATGGTTTTACTTTTGAAAGAAAAATAAGATTAAGAACTGTTAAATTACCTGCAGTTCGAACAGTAAGTTCGATTCTGGAAGAAAAATATAGTAGTAAGAATTCTATCTTAAATTAAAAAGCAAAATATAAAGAATACTTTACTATTTTTATAATGTTTATATTATCTATCTGATAATTCTGTAACTTTTATATAAATCCCTTAGTTTATTTTATTTTACTTGGAAATAGTATTTATATTTGATTCTTCTGTATTTACTATACTGTTTACATTCTACTGTAACTAGTTTAATCTTTAAATTAAAAAGTTTACTTACAACTATGCTGTAAGTACAATTACTAACATGCTGGTATTCGATAAATAAAAGAATGTTATTTCTGTATCTTGTTTTTACCTTGAGTTAATTTCTTGAAGTAAAAGAATCTGAACACCAAGAAGAAAACTTTATAGCAATAGTATAAATTCTAATCTAACTTCTACTATCTTCCTTTACAATAGAATTTACTAAAACAAATAAAATACAGTAATAAAAGGTGGTTTTTAAGTCTGAGAAAATAGCATATGCATTTGTACGACATTAGTAGTTACTGGAAGTAAAATACGAAACTCGGTTCAGAAGGATAATACTTCACAATACCTAGGTACTATGCTGGAGTATGATCTGGTGATACCAGATGTGGAAAAACACAGTAACTAACAACATATTTATCTACTGATATTCTGAGATACTAACTTTACTGAAACTAACTAACTCCTTTGACATATAAAATAAACATAACATGTATTCATTCATACTCAGTAACATAAGAAATAAGTGACAGAACCTGTTTAAGCTGTGGAAAACAACAGCAATGGGAGGCCGTTCCTCCCTACCAACTCCCTGAGAGCGCTCAGACAGCGACTTCTCAGGACCCCCGAGCTTGCTCTGGTCTCCCTCGCTGGAACTAGGTGCAGAAATGTCAGATACCAGTCCTCAAACTCAGTATGAATACAGAACTTATCAGCAAGTCCTCCCAGCTAAAGCTGTAAATAAAATCAAGTTACTACAACAATCCACTCAGAACACTTCCTTACTGTTTTCCCCTCTTTCCTCAATGAAATTCCTGAATAACATTCACCTGAATGAATTCTCTCTGGAATAAAATCTGAGCAGCCTCAGCTCTCTTCATTGAGTACTTTTAAAATATTGCCTAGGTCTTTGTTGGGTTAACTGTCATTCAATGAGCCACCTGCTCTGATTCCACTTTCTTGGGGAATCATGACCCCAAATATAGGGAAGTTGCCACCTGCAACTTAGGAAGTGTTTGAGGATGCTACCACTTTTCCTTTTGCCTTTCCACCTAGTTCCATCCACCAGTTTGACCAGTAACCTCTTTTAACAGCTCTCCCATGCTGTTGTCTCCATAGTTTATTTATTAATAATAAAATATTCTGAATTACACTCCATTACTGTTGAATCCGCTGAGTCATCAATCCCTACTTAGGAATAAGTTTAACATAATGTCTCAGAAATATAATAAACCAAATTACATAATTTTACAAAATTGGGGTATGTGACATACACACCCCCTTAAAAGGTAACATCATCCTCGATGTTACTTATTCTTCTTCCTCAGGAACTTCCTGGAACAGATTCGGGTGTGCTTCCCGCATCTTACTTTCCAGTTCCCAAGTAGCTTCTTCAGGACTAAGGTGCTTCCATTGCGCCTTCAACTGTCCAATTGTGTGGTTCTGCAGAGTAATTTCCCTCCTCCCGAGGATACAGTCCGGTTCCACCAGAACTTCCCCTTCTGGTTCTACCTGTACAACGTTCCAATCAATCACAGGAGTAGCATCATGAACATACTTTTTCAGAACAGAAATATGAAAAACATTGTGCACTTTTGAATTAGGTGGTAACGCTAGCTGATATGCAACTTGACCAACTCTAGATAAAATTTCAAATGGACCACAGTAATGTGGCGCTAATTTTGCACAACTCCCCAATATTAGGGAGCTCTTCTTTGGTCTTACCTTTATAAACACGTGCTCACCCACCTGGAACTCTTTAGGAGTTCTTTTTAAATCTGCTTGCCTCTTTTGCCGATCTTGGACAACCTTCAAGTTCTCCTGCACTTGTTTTACAATATGTTCCATTTCTTTTAATAATTCGGGTCCCAACACTAATCTATCTACTGGATTATTCCAGGAGATAGGAGTGTTACATTTACGCCCATACAGAATTTCAAAAGGGCTGAACTTAGCTGATGATTGATAGTTGTTATTGTATGCAAATTATGCTAAATGCAAGTAATCCTCCCACTTACCTGGTTGATCCTTGACGTACATTATTAACAGATCTTCCAACACCTGGTTAACTCTTTCAGTCTGTCCGTCCGTCTGAGGATGGAAAGAGGTGCTGAAATTCAGTGTGGTGTTTAATCCTTTAAACAAGGATTTCCAGAAATTCCCTGTGAATTTAGGATCCCTGTCTGAAATAATAACCTTCGGTACACCATGTAATCGAAAAATCTGCTTTAAGAAAATGTCTGCTATATTTGCAGCTTTGTAGGTGGTCTTAACAGGAATAAAATGTGTTGCTTTACTTAATTTATCTACTACCACCATAATTGAATCATTCTGATTTTGATTTCTGGGTAATCTAGTAATGAAATCTAAGCTGATTATTTCCCACTTCTAGCTAGGAATAGGTAAGGGTTGCAACAACCCAGCTGGATGTTGATGTTCTGTCTTCACTTGTTGACAGTCCAAACATCTAGCTATATACTCAGCTACTTCAGATTTCATATTAGGCCAGAAATAATCTTTTCTCAACATGGTGACAGTATTCTAGTAGCCTGGATGCCCTGAATAAGGGGTTTTATGCACTTCATCCAGAATCAGCAATTTAACTTTAGACACATTTGGCACATACAGTCTGTCCTTAAACAATAAAAATCCATCTTTATTTAGACTATAACTCTTAATTAAACTTTCTGTGGGTTCTTCTTTAACTGTAGCTTGTAATTTTTGATAAATTTCATCCAATTTTATCCCTTCAGTCAGCTGTTCATTTAAATCAGAATTATAAGTACTGATTTCTGTTGTAAAATTCAGCTTTGCATTTCTGCTCAAAGCATCAGCTACTTTATTTTCTTTTCCTTTTATGTGTTGAATTTCGAAATCGTTTTCACTTAAAAAGGCTAACCATCTTGCTTGCCTTGCATTTAAGTTAGGCTTATCTAAAAGGTATTTTAGACCCTTATTATCAGTCATTAAAGTAAACTTTCTGCCTATTAAGTGGTGTCGCCACATTTTTAAAGCATGAATAACAGCAGCCAGCTCTAAATCATACGTGGCATAATTCTTTTCATGGATCTTTAGCTTCCTGGACTCATAGGCAATGACATGCCCATCCTGAGTCAGCACTCCACCTAGACCGTCATTACAAGCATTGGTGCAAACCACGAAATCCTTATTGGGATCCGCTATTCTTAGAATAGGCGCAGTTGTTAATAAAGTTTTTAGTTTCTTAAAGCTTTCTTCGCATTTTAAGTTCCAATCGAATTTCTTGCCTTTCTTTTGCAAGGAAGTGATTGGGTTGGCTATTTTTGAAAAGCCTTCTATGAATCTCTGGTAATAACCGGTGATTCCCATGAAGGACCTAACATCTGTTACGTCTTTTGGTACTGGCCAATATTCGATTACCCGGATCTTTTCAGGATCAACTGAAATCCCTTCCTTGGTCACCACGTGACCTAAGTACTGGATTTCATCCCTGAAGAAATCACACTTACTGAACTTTGCAAAGAGTTGTTGCTCTCGCAGTTCTTGTAAGACTATCCGTAAATGTTCCTTATGTTCCTCTTCATTTTTAGAATAGATTAAGATGTCATCGATGAATATGGCAACAAATTTGTCCAAATATTTATGCATTATGTTATTCATTAGACACATAAAGATGGCTGGGGCATTAGTAAGCCCAAATGGCATTACGACAAATTCGTAATGTCCATACCTTGTTCTGAAGGCTGTCTTGAATATGTCTTCTTCTTTAATTCTCACCTGATGATAGCATGATCTCAGGTCTATCTTAGAGAACATCGTAGCTCCACATAGCTGATCAAAGAGATCATTTATGCGGGGCAACGGGTATCTGTTTTTAATTGTCATTTTATTTAGTTGACGGTAATCTATGCAAAGTCACATAGTTTCTTCTTTCTTTTTAACAAAGATTACTGGTGCTCCCCAAGGGGACACACTAGGACGAATATATTTCTTATCGATTAATTCCTTTAACTGTGATTTTAATTCGTTAAGTTCCATAATATTCATACGGTACGGAGCCTTCGAGCTAGGTACAGCACCTGGTACCAGCTCTATTGTGAAATCTAGTTCCCTCCTGGGAGGTAATCCTGGAATTTCCTTCAGAAAAACATCAATAAATTCATTTAACACAGGAATATCCTCTATTTTTATTTTATCTTTTTCAGATTTACTCGCCTCATCTGTAATAGTTACAGCATAGGCTTTACACCCTTTCCTGACTGCTCTTTTGAGCTGTAAGGCAAAAATCTGCCTCATTACAGTTTTCCTAGGAATACCTTTAACTATTACAGGCTGTTCATTATTATTTACACACGTAAACGTTTTATCAAAACAGTTTAAAACTACCCTGTGTTGTTCTAACCAGTCCATACCAATAAGTATGTCATATGAGCCAAGTGGAAAAACATTTAATTTAACAGTAGTTTTAAAATAATTCATATCTAAAACACATTCCTTAACATAACAATTTACCTTCCTTTTTACCCCTGTGGCTAGTTGAACTAGCCAAGAATTATCAAACTTTTCAACAGTCAGATTACACTTTTCTACTATCTGCGGTGAAATATAACTTAGACTAGCACCTAGATCTACCAAAATAGTTACAGGAGTTTTTTTAACCATACCTTCTACTTCCACCATGGAAGTTTGGTAATCAGCTTTTTTGATTCTCCAACGCTGCATTGATTCAGGGCATAGTCCTTGCAAAGTCTCCAACAGTCATTTCATCTTGTATTGTATGAATATTGTTGTTTGGCTTCTTCCGATTTGGGCAAACTGAAGCATAGTGTGGGCCATTGCACTCCCAACACTTAACAGGTTCCTTCCTTTCGAAATTCTTAGTGAAATTTCCATTATTGTTAGAAACCTCCTTGCTGCCCTTGAAGTTATTGGAATTATTAGAAGCACCATTTTTGCTTCCCTGGAAGTTCTTACGATTAGAATGGTTTCTATTCTTGTTATTCCTGAAATTTTTTTGAGGTACAAACTCGTTTTTCTTGAATTCAGGCTAATTACCATTCTTTTTAGCCTTCCAATTGGCTATTCCTTCCTTCTTTTTATTCTGTTCAAAACAGAAATTAGCTTTTCGCATGGCTTCTTCCAGAGTTTTGGGGTTATCATATTCGATTCTGTCCTTTATATGGTATGGCAAACAACTGAGAAACCGCTGTACTTTAGGTTTCTCATCAACTAAATACGTCACATATCTTAACAGACTTAAGAACTTACTGTTTAAGTCCTTCATAGTCATGGATCCAAGCTTTAACTCATAAAATTCCTTGGCCCTTTCTTCATACTATTGTTCAGACAGAAACTTCTTCTTGAAGTACCTTTTAAAAGTACTCCAATTGACCTCTTTTTCTTTGATCCCCTTAACCCTCTTCAAATCTTGCCACCATATATCTGCCTTTCCAGAAAGGTTATAGATGGCCATTCTTGCCTTTAGCTGATTTGGATAATTATATATCTGAAAGTATTTTCTCATCCCGGATAACCAGGATTCTGCCTCTTCTCCTTTTTCAGTTTCTCCATTGAAAGTTGGGGGTTTTATTTTTTTGAACTCCCCAGAAATCTCTTCATAAGGCCTATATTTTTTCTTCCTTTTATACAACTCGGCCTCACTACTGTCACTAGTAGTGTAATAGCTCTATTGTTCCTTACTTCCTTCTGATGATGAACTGCTATCGGGTTTAGCTAGTTTCATCTTTTTGGACCATTTTTGATGGCTAGCTTCTTCAGATTCTGACCTTCTGTTTTTCCCTCCAGTCTGAAATTTCTCTATCAGAATTTGATTTAACTCCTCTTGAGTCTTCAGAATCCGTTGATTGTCTTTCTTAGCTGATTCTATTTCAGTCCTTAAATTCTGTATGGTCTACATCAACTCTGAGGAGTGAGCAGTTACCTCCTCAATCATAGGTTCTCTGGAGATCTGTCTGGTCTCAGTGTTTGAAGATTCCTCCTCAGCATATTCTCCTAAGTTCTCCATACCTGCCTGTTAGATTCAGAAAAAAGTAATTTTCTGCCTTTCACATAAAACAAAATACAGGTTAGTATATTATTTTTACTGTTCTGCGAAAAGTAATTGGGCCACATCAATGCCTAGTGTTTGAACCATGCTCTGATACCACATGTCAAAACCCCAAAAATTTCAAAAAATTTAAAATTTTAAAATAGTATATAATCACATTTAATGCAGTTGTTAATTGTTTGATTAGTTTATGTAACTGAATGATCTTTTGACTATACTTCAATTTTAAGAACAGATTTCTTTTCAGTTACTGACTGTTTTTCTGTTTGCGACATAAGGTGGGTTTGTCGTGAGGGACTGGGCTTACTTAGCTTTCAAGCTAACGCAGTAGTTTCCTTCTATTACAGGTGTACAGGTAAGAAGTATATTTCGATGCTAACAAGTCTCAGAGGTTTACAATACGATTTGCTGCATACAATGTGATTAGTAAAAGTATATACATGCTAGTCAGAATTACCATGCTTCTTGAGGTACCATTTTTACTAAATTTTTCTTTGAAATTTAATACTAGAGAATTAAATTCTACAAATATAGATGGTAGAGAACTATTATGTATAGAAACATAGAGTTTTAATAAGTCTACAAGTACGAAAATCATTAAATGTCCATACTGAAGATAAGTAATAGAATGTAATAATTATTTCTTAACTTAACAGCTAGCATGGTAGAAAGATCACAACTTCACAGGTTTACTTCTATAAATCAAGTTACAGTATTATTCCATGTTTAGATTGCACCCTATTCATATTTTTAACTGATAAAGATATTACCAATATCGATCCTTAAATTTTCTTACTTAAGCATTTATGAGTTATGGTTTGAAACAAGTATTCCTTTAATAGTTTAAGAGTTTGCATTCTTTTAGAACACTAAACTCATTCTAAGAGTACCATTTGGATGGAAACCAACACTGCGAGAATCAGTACTAAACTTATCATATATGATCCCTTTATGAAGTCTCAAGACTACATTGACAAACAAAGAAGGTTAAGAGAATAATCAAGTTATCTATCATATCTTAACTTATGAAGTCTTTTTATAAATCTTGAGTTTGGAGAGTGACAAGTTTTATTTGTCACCAAAGGATGTTATGACTAAAACAAGGAAGAGTTATCTCTCTATCCCTAAGTATCTAAATTATATACTAGAGTAAACCAAATCAAACTATGAATAACATGATAGAAATACCATTAATTATATACTCTTCAAAGAGTAGTTATGTTCTTACCTTCTTTTGAAATACCAAACAATTGGCATTGAAATTGTGGGTTGTAACAACTAAACTATAACCATAATCTATTATTCTACAATCCCTTGGTAACATAAACAAATCTCTATACTTATGTAAACGATGCTATACAATAAACAATATGCAACATGCAAGGTTTTAGAACGTTGGACTAATGTGCGTGGTTGACATTATACTGTAGGTTATGCTATGGTATAAAACTTATTATGGAACCTTCCAGCGATGATTTGGTTGGGAAACAATTATCGGTCGTGGACTTTAGAATGATAACCCCTGCAGCAAATTATTTAAAGTGTTACATGGTCGCTTTGTGGCCATGCATTAGCATTATATAGTCGACGACTTAACCCTAACTGGTCATTTCTCTTTTTCCCTCGGGCCTTTGGCCACTCTGCAACTTTTCTGGACCATTTTGTTGTTGGGTTACCCGCCATTTGTCCTCCTGCTGCTTCAGGTCCTCGTGAGCTTAGCTACTGCGTTGGAAGGGTGCATGGAGTGTTTCATATTCTTGATGTTTGCTCCTGCAATACTGCCATTGCTTGGCTTGTTGTCGGGTCGATCACAGTCCTACCTTTCTCTATCCCATGAGAGAGATTATCCCTTCAAAATAGCGTGGCTTGGGATACCTACTGGCTGTGTAAAAACTGAAAGAAAGAACGTTGTTGTTGTAGGGTTTTACCCTCTCCATTGATTCGCTGGGGGTTTCCTTTTTCTGTTAGAGGTTGAGAAATTTAACTCCATTCCTCCCCATCGACTAGTAGGTTCTTGTTCAGGCTGGCCGTGGCATCATTGTTAAGGGTTAACAACTGATAAGGTAACCTCTACCTCGTTATTTTTATTTTTATGATACAACAATATATAATTATTAAAATATTTCTTTATCACTATAATGATCGTTGACAGTTGGCTGTGTACTGGTTTTGGAGGTGAACCTGCTACTCTTCTTTGCTTACAAGGGAGAATGGGTTACGGCATTACGGTCCCGGTAAGCCTTGGTCTCTCCATGGCTTGTCAACTTTGTATGAAACCTTGAGCGATTGCACAGGGTTGGTTGTTGCAGCTCTTTGTTGACCTCCAAGGATTTTGGGGTTGTTTGTTGTTAATGTTTAACATTATGGGTAAAAACCCTAGCTCTTATACAGAGCTCTCCGGCTACGGCCGTGAGTGTAAGACTTTGTTTGTAAATATTGTTATGTTTATATGAAGAACAAGGAACAGGCTATAATCCTTGTGCAAGTTTTTGTTACTATTTTGAGTATTACTATTGCACTAGCTTTTATATGCAGTCTATATACTTGTGCATAATGTGAAGATTTGGGTGTTTATCCTGGGTTATTATACCCATAATTATTACTGCAATTCTTTCCTTGCTTACATTATAGAGATTCTAATGCTTATTATATTTAGTTCTTTTTATTTTTCTTTATATATATATATCTGTAAGTAGAACACTGTTAGTTTTTACCATTTACTAACTTACTAGTGATTTATAGGGTTTAACCCTAGATGGCGGTAAAGGTTAATAATATTGTTTTTCTTCTTTTAAATAAAATTTTAAGTTAAAGAGACATCTGTCATATTAGGTTACTGAGTTAGTTTAAAACACTTAAGCTCGACTACCGAGCATCATGCATATATAAACATTTGATGTGTAAACTGAAGATTACGTGTTATTATCAGTTTATAATTAAATCTTCTTATTAATGCGAAAATTGTAAATGTTATATAGTTGTACCCTAATAACAATATAGGGTTTTATATATTTTATTTATTCAATTATCTTGGAACTGTCAGTAAAATTTCACTTTTAACTTAGATACATATTTCAAGATTTACTTACCAGGTATCGAGATACTCTCTATATTAAAAAAAAATAACAAGTTCTTAGATGTCTAAAATAATTTACTACAAACTGTCTGTAATAACACCGAATACTTACTAATACATAGTAGTGTTCTTGCCTTTATTGTAATACTGAATTCTCCTTATGAATGAGTAACAGTTTTGTTTTTACTGCTACATGGTTTTACTTTTGAAAGAAAAATAAGATTAAGAACTGTTAAATTACCTGCAGTTCGAACAGTAAGTTCGATTCTGGAAGAAAAATATAGTAGTAAGAATTATATCTTAAATTAAAAAGCAAAATATAAAGAATAATTTACTATTTTTATAATGTTTATATTATCTATCTGATAATTCTGTAACTGTTATATAAATCCCTTAGTTTATTTTATTTTACTTGGAAATAGTATTTATATTTTATTCTTCTGTATTTACTATACTGTTCACATTCTACTGTAACTAGTTTAATCTTTAAATTAAAAAGTTTACTTACAACTATGCTATAAGTACAATTACTAACATGCTGGTATTCAATAAATAAAAGAATGGTATTTCTGTATCTTGTTTTTACCTTGAGTTAATTTCTTGAAGTAAAAGAATCTGAACACCAAGAAGAAAACTTTATAGCAATAGTATAAATTCTAATCTAACTTCTACTATCTTCCTTTACAATAGAATTTACTGAAACAAATAAAATATAGTAATAAAAGGTGGTTTTTAAGTCTGAGAAAATAACATATTCATTTGTAAGACATTAGTAGTTACTGGAAGTAAAATAGGAAACTTGGTTTAAAAGGATAATACTTCACAATACCAAGGTACTGTGCTGGAGTACGATCTGGTGATACCAGATGTGGAAAAACACAGTAACTAACAACATATTTATCTACTGATATTCTGAGATACTAACTTTACTGAAACTAACTAACTCCTCTGACATATAAAATAAACATAACATGTATTCATTCATACTCAGTAACATAAGAAATAAGTGACAGAACCTATTTAAGCTGTGGAAAACAACAACAATGGGAGGTCGTTCCTCCCTACCAACTCCTGGAGAGCGCTCAGACAGCGACTTCTCAGGACCCCCGAGCTTGCTCTGGTCTCCCTGGCTGGAACTAGGTGCAGAAATGTCAGATACCAGTCCTCAAACTCAGTATAAATACAGAACTTATCAGCAAGTCCTCCCAGCTAAAGCTGTAAATAAAATCAAGTTACTGCAGCAATCCACTCAGAACACTTCCTTATTGTTTTCCCCTCTTTCCTCAATGAAATTCCGGAATAACATTCACCTGAATGAATTCTCTCTGGAATAAAATCTGAGTAGCCTCAGCTCTCTTCATTGAGTACTTTTAAAAGATTGCCTAGGTCTTTGTTGGGTTAACTGTCATTTAATGAGCCACCTACTCTGATTCCACTTTCTTGGGGAATCATGACCCCAAATATAGGGAAGTTGCCACCTGCAACTTAGGAAGTCTTTGAGGATGCTGCCACTTGTCCTTTTGCTTTTCCACCTAGTTCCATCCACCAGTTTGACCAGTAACCTCTTTTAACAGCTCTTCCATGCTGTTGTCTCCATAATTTATTTATTAATAATAAAATATTCTGAATTACACTCCATTACTATTGAATCTGCTGAGTCATCAATCCCTACTTAGGATTAAGTTTAACATAATGTCTCAGAAATATAATAAAACAAATTACATAATTTTACAAAATTGGGGTATGTGACAAACATAATAACAAGAGCCACCAAGAGATTGTACCTGAGCTGGTCCCCATCCATCTGAATGGACAAGCTCTAACTTTTCACTCTTCTTTTGTTTCCCAACCCTGAGAAATCTAACTCTCTTCTATTTTCCATTAACACAGTTCTCACAAAATTCCAAACTTAACTGCTTCAGATCTGGAAGCAGTTTCCTTGAGTGGAGAATCTGCATCCCCTTCTCACTCATTTGGCCAAGCCTATGATGCCACAACGCTGCACCTATTTCTGTGGAAGATACAGAAATAGAATAATCAGTGTTATGAGGACATAAATATAACGTACCTATCCTATCTCCTTTTGCATTTACCATTGATCCTTTAGTAACCTTCCACCACGTTTCTCGAAACGTAAACAAACAACCGCCATCTCCCAACTGCCCTGTTGAGATCAGATTTCTTTTCACAGCAGGAATGTGCCTTACATCCTTTAGCAACCAGTCATTTCCATTATTTAGTTTGATCCGTACCTTACCCTTTCCAACAATTTTACATGTTCATCATCCCCCAATAACACATGCCCAAAATCACCTTGAACATAATCATAAAATAATTTCCTATGGGCTGTAGCATGACATGAAGCCCCTGAATCTACTACCCAGTAATCACTAGTATTATCTAATGCAAGAATCAAAGCATCTTGTAACAGATCACCTGCTACATTAGCTTCCTAGGTAGTCTCTTGCTGCCTCTCACCTTTCTTCTTTGGTGCTCTTCAGTCTTTCTTTAGATGTCCTTTCTTACCGCAGTTCCAGCATTCTATTTTTTTGAATCTGGACTTGGATCTTCCCTTTTTAGACTTGCCACGATTTCCTAGGCTCCTTCCTCTCTCTTTTTGTCTCCCTCTGCTCTCCATGGTCAACGCATTACCTGATGTCTCACTTGTGCTTTTCCTTCGCATTTCCTCGCTAAGAATAACACTAACAACATCATCAAACTTAAGAGTGCTTGAACTACGGACAGAGTTACTTACAGCCATGACCAAGCTATTCCAGCTTTCTGGCAATGAGCACAAGATTAGAAGAGCCCTAATCTCATCATCAAACTTCACTTTTACAGAACTTAACTGACTGGTAAGTGTATTAAACTCATTTAAATGGTCAGCAACATATCCACTTTCTAACATCTTCATATTAAAAAACACGCTTCATTAAAAATACCTTGTTAGAAGCTGAGGGTTTTTCGTAGAGCTTACTCAATGCGCTCATCACACCCTCTGTTGTTATTTCTTTTGAAATATTGAAGGCCACCGACGAAGCCAGGCACAGCCGTATTGTTCCTAGTGCCTTTCTGTCAAGAACCTCCCATTCTTCATCCTTCATAGCCGCTGGCTATTTTGCTTTTTCTCCCAACGGCAGGTACAGATCTTTCTGGTACAAATAGTCCTCCATTTGCATCTTCCATAACTGATAGTTTTGGCCATTAAATTTATCAACCCTAAACTTTCCTTCTTTCACCATTGCTCCAACTTGAACCAGGAACCCTTCTTTCCTGCGAGTTTACAAACCAAATAGACCTTTTGGATTTGATACCAATTGTTAGAAAACAGGACCGCAGAGCAATAACAGATATACAGTTAAATCAATAAACAAGATGCAAAAACACATTAAACATTACAGAGAGACACAAATATAATGTGGTTCACCCAAATGATGGGCTACATCCACAAAGAAATTTTCCAGTCCTTTTATTGTAGTCCAGAAAGATGAAGGGATACACCCTGCAACAAAACCGTTGCACTTCCTCTTCACGCTCTCATAGTCTCTCTTCCAGTAGAATACAATGCCCACATCCAATACAATTACAATGGAGCATCCTCAAGCCTTATAAAGGATTAATCACATGCAATACCATGGGACAATACCATGGGATACAACAAACCATGTGCCCAAACCATGTGCTAGACCTAACCACCTTTGACTCGATCTCAAGTCAAGGTTAACCCTAACACATGGTGCTGTCAACCTTTCTCTATTGGTACAGGTCTCCGCATTAAACCAAGTGAATTCACTCAACTCATCATCTATTCGGTTCTGAATCTCTCTTCTGGATGGCCTCCACAAGCATGAGCTACTTCTTCCAGTTATATATAATCATCTTGTAGAAAATAGACAGCTAAAACAAGGAACTATAATCAAAATTAACCAATGTTCATGAAACATTGTACGTAATATAACGTATGTTCAATTTCCTCTCTCTTTTCCTCTCAATCAGTTTCACACTGCTCATGGATTGAATGTTTGTCTTGCATTCATGTCTAATATACTTCATCTCATAGGGCTATGGCATTGATTGCACTAGAGGTTGTGAAAGTGGATGCAGAAATTATTGGAGATCCTGCACCTTACCACTTACCTATAGCTTCTCCTTCTCAAAGTAGTTGTTCTATTCTACTAAACACTAGCTCAATAAATCAAAACCCTGGCTTAGCTGGATCGACTATCCCATTCACATCACTCTCCTCTTCTACCAAATTTTGGAACATTTAAGGGCAAGTTACTGCCAAGACAAGCATACATGAATATGGAAACCAATTAGGATCTGGGAAAGTGTTTGGTTTTGACCTTATTGATGCTTCACACAATGAAATACATATATCTACATTCAATGAATCGGCACTCTCTTTGTATGAACAAGTAGAAATTGGAATAGTGTACATTGTATCAAATGGCACAGTTAAAGCATCCAACCCAATTTTCAACCATTTGAAAAGCCATAACGAGATTTTTCTAGGTTCCACTTCAACCATTCAAACATGCTTAGATGAATATCCCTTAATACCTTTAAGTTTCTTTAACTTTAAAACTATTAAGGAGATTCAAACTATACCAGAAAATTCCATGGTTTACCTTCTTGGGCTTGTCATTTCAGTTTCACCTACATCCATGATACAAAAAATGAGATGGTGTTGAAACTATTAGGCTAACCATTGGAATTCGTGGCATGTCATGGTACATTATTGACATAACACTTTGGGGAGCACATTGCCAAATTCAAGGAGCTGAACTTGCCAACCTTCGTGGTTTTCCTACTCCTCCAGCAGTAGTCATCAAGGGTGGCCGTGTTACAGATTTTAATGGAAAATCTGTTGGCACTATTTTGAACTCTACTATATTTATAAACCCAAATATTGAACAAACATCAGTTCTCCAAACATGGTTTAATGACAATGTATTTCATTTAGCATCTCCATCTTTGATTCGCAAATCATTACCATCAATGAGCTACAAACTATTAGTCATTACCATCAATGAGCTACAAACTATTCAAGCATCTGAAAAATTTGTTTGGTATTCTTTTGTTGCAATCATCACAAATGTTAACATGGATAACTTTCATTTCCTCGCATGTCCTCTTTTTTTTTTATCATATGCAATGCATGAAAAAGATTGCCGACAAAGTTGGAGACACATGGCATTGTGGTAAATGTGATGGGGAGTTTGATGAATGTGACTACCAATATATCCTAAAGGCTGACTTGGAAGATGTAACTGGAAATATTCATGGTGTGATCGGTTTTGATGATGCTGCAAACCAACTCATGGGAATATCAGCAAAATACCTATGTCTTCTCGCAACTGAGTCAACATCAATTGCCGAAATAGTCTAGAGAATCTGCAAGAAACAATTAATTCTTACTCTTTCAATTAGAATAGAGACGTTCTCCAGAAATGCATGCCTGAAATTTGTAATTGTGATGGTCGAAAATACATCATCAGCAACTTCACTTGATACATAAATATATAAGTTTGTTCAAGTTGTATGTAATGAATGTTTTGATGATCTCGGGAAAAGACATGTGTCTTCTTTCAACTGAATCAACATCAATTGTTGAAATTGGACACCTAAAAGTTGTAATTGTCATGGTTTAAAATATATCATCAACAACTTCACCGCAAATCATTCATACTTCCGATTCCGGAAATCCTATGTTTTTTCAATAACGAACACCCTAAGTTCCGATTTTGCGAAATTTGTGCTTGTTGTTATTAATTTCTCAAAATTTAATAACTATGTTTTCCAATAAGGAACACCCTATATCCCAATTTCTGATTCCCCAATTTCCAAAATTACATTTATATATAAATAATAACTTATGTCTACTTACTTCTTCATTTACTTGTTTTACATAATGAAATTAAAAATTGTTGTTTTAAGCTTGTCAGGTCGATATATAATCAAACCAAGTTTAGACACCAAATTTCCGCAAAATTTACACAGAGACCGATGAAAAATAGCAGAGATCAAATTTAAAATAGGCATGAACTTAGCGGAGGAATAACTTAAGTGAAAATTTCGAATTCCAAAATCTCGGAAATAGGAAGTATCAAATATTGGGACTAGGAACATGGACATGTCTGTATTTGAACACATAGGATTTGTGTATATGTCACAAAATCAGAAATAGGGTCATAAAATGTTCATTATTTTCACACGTAAATTTTCTAGAATCCGAAATGTCAGTTATTGAAAAACATATGACATAGGATTTCTACAATCCTAAATGTTGATACTTGTGGATGTCGTCTGACATACAAATTCAGAACCGAATAAATGATGAGTTGAATGAGTTCACTAGAATAAATGATCCTCACAAGATTTTCTATGACTCCATGTTAATGTGATCACTGCAATCACTAATATCACTATTAACTTGCAGCAACATATTATTTTTTTGTCTTATATGATTTCTTTATCTTATAAATTCAATAATATATTTTTACTTTGTTTTGCATCTGAAATATTCAAGAACATGCCAAGCTATGTCTACACCACTGTTTTAGCCTACTACGTGATAAGGGTTCTTAGCTCATTGGATATAAACCCATAAAAATTACTATTGCTTTGGTTTTTACCTTCTAAAAGAAAAAGAGTGGTTTTGAAAAAACTTATTGAACACCCATTTTCAATCTTAAGTCCGAATGGGCATATAATGAAAACGGTTTTCAGTCTTAGTGAGTTTCAAGGAGTATTTGTATTTGAACACTGAGTCAATTTCCAATAGGAAAACAGAGTTGTATTTCTCCTTGGGGCATGTCATGAAAAAATTCAACTGTATGGCCAAAAAACATCAACATTTTGTCTTCCTTAAAGATTGTCAATTTCCTATTTCCAATTTCTAATTATTGAATATGGAAAACTGCAAATTCAAGATTTTGTTAAGGTTTTTTGCATATCCACTATTTCTGATTTCCGATATTTTCAACATCGAAAACCAAATACTCGAAAACTCATGTTTCTATTGAAATAATTTGTTGGCTTCACGATTTCCGATACCCGATATTTTCGATATCGAAAATCAAGAAGCAAATAAGTTATTTCCAATTTCCCATTATCGAATATGGGAAACTAGAAACCAGAGAAAATATCGGAAACCAAACACTCGTACACTCTTGTTTCTGTTGAAATAATTTGTTGGCTTCCTGATTTTTGATACACAAAATTTTGAGAAAATTACGATTGATCTCATGTAAATTACATTAGGGTTGATTTGCTTATTATTTATTTGTTCTTGGTTACCTACATGCAATGAGTTAATATTTTATTTTTGTCTTTTGCTTTATAGCGATAAACTTTCCAGTTAACAATTTTATGATTTTCTTGTATCCATTATGCCAACTCATGACAATGAACAAGTCAATGCATGAAGAGGAATTGTATATGCAAAGAACAGATATAAAAACAACAAGAAACAACGTATTCTTTACAAAGTTGCATGGCTACCTGTGGATATGTCTTGTCCAGTTTCTCTTCCCGAACCTTCCAATAGACCTTCACTTTGACCATCTATGCTAAATCCATCAAGCACCCGCCTCGATGATGCACATCAACGATTTCTTAAAAAAATGGACCAACTGCGTGATATGCATGTGTGCTCAATTTGCAAAGAATGTTATCCTAGTATTGTAACGAAAAAAATCCATGATGCATATACTTGTTCCCATTGTATTCTAGAACAAAAATGCCATTGCTTTTCATTCGAAAAAAATATGGATCCAGGCATCCAACCACATGTACTCGTAGCACTTACACAGGTTGAATAAATGGTGATTAGTCGTGCTAACCCAGTTTTACAAGTTACACATGCTCATGGTGGTCAATATAAATATTATGGACATACTATTTGCTTCCCCTAGGACATTTCCAATATTTCCAAATAGTTGCCCCATTTAATATTAGAACTTGACATCGTTGTTGTTCGCAAATGCAACTCTACAAACAATCCATATGAACTATTTGTAATTTGTACACATGTTCTTGCTTCCCTTGAATACAAATTGGCAAACGACCCATACTACAAGGATGTACAGGCCAACTTAGTTGCATTATCTTCACTACCTCTTGTCTCAACAAATATTTCACCTTGGATTCTGCCTGTTAAAAGCAATGATACATTATCTCATCAGCAAAGCTTGTCCTCTACAGTTGAACTGCCAAATTTATTTCAACCCTATGATATTGAATCCTCCTCATTTATTTCAACACCATCTAATTCTAGAACTGAAGTTGAAGAAATTAGACAGTTGTTACATATACCAAATACTCCACTACCACCTTCAATTGATTGGCCTCCTATAGGAATTTCACCTATCAATGAGTACAACACAGAAGGACTTCTTTCCATGGATTTTCCAACTTTGTTCCCCATTGGTGCAACAATGCTTAAACAACCACACATTCATGAGGTTGATATGCACGAATATGCACTTCACCTAATTCGCTATCATGACAACAGATTTGGGCAACATCCTCGATTTCGCTACTACATATACAATGTAATTATGCGTCATCAGAGTAATGCTACAACCTCTGTTTTTGTCAAAACTAATCTTGAAGATACACTACCTCCGACAATACTTGAACTTGTTAACCAATTGCAAGACATGCCTAATCAGAAAATTGGTGAGCGAGTCACAAGGTTTGGATCTTCATTACATGGAACACACTCATATTGGAACAAAATTAGGGCTGAACTAACTAATATGATCAATCAACAAGGTACACCAACTTTCTTCTTTACCCTAAGTTCAGCTGATACAAAATGGACAGATTTGCATGCTCTGATTCCTGCTGCATGTTCTACCGGTTTAGCTCAATACTACCAATGCAAAGTTCACAACATCATATCAAATCCACATATTACATAACAATACATGCACAATAGATTCAATACATTACTTCAAGAGGTGCTTGAAAAAGGTTTTCATATAACAGATTCTTGGTGCAGGTATTTTACGATCTCTTCCTTCTTATTTTTCTCTTCGTATTTTTCACTTTATAGATTTTCATTTCTAATATATTCATTTTCCTTCAATTCAGGTATGAATGGAAACATATAGGATTGACACACATTCATGGTTTTATTTGGTTGGAAGATGCACCAAATATGGACACTTTAGATTGGGAAGATATTGTTGCAGTTGAAGCTGCAAATTTTTTTTGACACATATGTTACAGCTTGGAATCCTCGTGATACTCACTTTTCAACATTGGGGTTGCATCATTCTATAGAAAATCATCCATGCAATCTTGCATCACCATCCATATTTGCATCAAACTATTCAATTTACTATGAAGAACTTGTAAATTTTGTTCAAAGACACACTAGATGTTCATAATCAACTTGCCTTCTCAAAAAAGGAACATTTGTGAAATGTCACTATGGTTTTCCATATGACCTCCAAGCTGCTTCTTTATTATTCATTAATGCAAATTGACGTAAAATATACAATCCTACAAGAAATGATCCTCTTCTCAATATTCACAACCCTATCATGCTTTCAATATGGAGGGATAATGTTGATTGCCAACCTGTTCTTTGTAAACATGTTGTCCTCAAATACATCTCAAAGTATGCATCAAAAGCAGAGCCAACATCAGAAATATACCATGCAATTCTCTCTCAGCTTGCACATGCAGCAACAAGTGATGGTCCCATTCTTCAGCCAATCAAACAATTGCTTTCCCAAACAGTTGCAGAACGAGATATTAGTGCACAAGAGACATGTCATATGCTACAAAAACTCCCACTTGTTCTTTGTACCCGTCACTTCTTTTCACTCAATGTGAGTCAAAGTGTCTTTCGACATGTTTGTAATGGCACTAATAACATCCCTCCAGCTCCGCCCTTTATATTTGCATACATGCAAAGACCACTAGCTCTTGAACATTTAACCCTACTTGAAGCTGCTCGTTCTTGGTCTTTCTCTGCTAATAGGAAAAAAAATCCATGGAAACAAAACTTGCATCACAAAATTGTTAGAGTCTATCCACAATTACTTTCCATTCCTTCCTTTGACTCTTCATCTTTTGAACCATTTTGTTGGTGTGAACTTCTTCTATACAAAGCTTTTCGTTCCATCCCTCACGATATTGGAACAACAACTTCTAAAATTATTTCTCATTGGCAACAGATTAAAGGCACATATACTATCTAGCATGTTGAATGTGCACAAGAAGAACCCTGTACACCTTTATACGATGATTCAAACTTTGATGCTATTAAATTTCCCTTGTCCAATAACATGGATGAATGGGAACTTCTCTCTCAAATGGGACCAGGAAACAACATTCAAATTGATGATCTTGAAATGCTTAGACATCGTGATTTTGACAAAAATCATGATTGGACACACAACAATATAACCAATGACTTGCATCATACATCAACATCATTTATTGACCTCAATTGCTTGTCCACGCAGCTACATGAAGACAACTTATCGTTGTCCAATTCACCTGATTCCTTGTCTCCCACACAACGCATGGCCTTTGATGTTGTCATTTCTCATTTTAGAAACACTACATGTGCTCCATCACTGCAAATGGTGATTGAAGGTACTGTAGGAACTGGAAAATCCTACTTGATATCTTGCTTGAAATCTGCACTACAAACTCCATGTGAACAAAGTGGCTGAGTACTTCTTCTCCTTACTCCAACTGGTGTTGCTGCTTTTAATATACATGCATCTACAATACATTCTGCTCTTCAAATACCCATTGGTGAAATGAAACCTCTTGAAGGCCAAACCATTTCAAAACTTCAAGAAGAACTCCATCACATTCGCTATATTCTCATAGATGAAATGAGCTTTATCGAACCAAAAATGTTGACTCAATTTGATGCACGATTACGTCAGGCTTTCCCCTCAAAATGTACAATGCCATTTGGTGGTTGTTCCATAATCCTTGTCAGTGACTTTGGAAAATTTCCTCCTGTAAAGGACATCCCGATGTATGCAGGCTCATCATTTAGAATAGCTTTGTGGCCTACATTTGATACTTTTATCACTCTAGAAACAATTTTTCGACAACAAGGAAATAGCCCTTCTCAAACTGCCTTTCTAAAACTCTTGCTAAACCTGCGAAATGGAACACCAACTGTTGAATACTGGGCACTCCTAATGACAAGAACAAGCTCATACCTTTTAGATGTGGAAAACTGCTCTTTTCAACAATCTTTCCACTTATATCCCGCCAATATCTCTGTTGCACTGCATAATAAACACATGCTAAAACAACTTAATATGCCAATTGCACATTGCTTCGTAGAACAAAGGAACAAACATGGCCAGGGATCCATTGACAACGAGCAGTTGCCATTAAAGGTCCTTCTTTCTATTGGTTAGCAAGTCATGTTAACTACTAATTTATGGGTTCAAGCAGGACTTTTTAACATCTCACTTGGAAAACTCATTAACATTGTCTACAAGTCCAATGAACAACCTCCTCGCTTACCATATTTTGTGGTTGTCGAATTCCTCTATTACAAAGGACCCTTATGGGATTTTTTAAATCCTACTTATGTTCCAGTATCTCCTATAACAAGGGGATCCCATAGGCAACTACCACTTCGTATTCTATGGGGTTTAACAATTCATAAAGCCCAAGGTATGACCCTACAAAATGTTACAATAGATATTGGAAACACTAATAGACAACGACTCACATTCTCTGCAATATCAAGAGCTACATCTCTTTCAAGCCTTTGCATTTCTCTAGCTTTCTCTTTTTCCAGATACTCTCAAATGCAAGACAATCCATTTGTCCAACGTAGGAAACAAGAGGAAAGCCTAATTGCTTCAAAGTCTTTAAAAGCAAATTGTGGTCGAAGCTTCTCATTATTTGATCTACAAATGTACTGTTTTTTTACCACTTGTTAATCTAAAACATCTTTGTAGTTGTGTCGACCTAACTTGTATACTCCATCAACTGCGCTTCAAATAGCTACAGATGCTTGGCAGATTTCTCTACTGCACTGTGAAGCTCTACTTCATCTATTTTTGTCTTAGTCTATACTCAACACAACAGTTTATCTGCCTTAAAGAATGTTGATTTGCTATTTCCGATTTCCGATTATTGATTATCGCAAACTGCAAATTCAAGTTTTTGTTAAGGTTATATGGGGTAATTGCTATTTCTGATTTCCATCTATTTTCTGATACTCAATTTTTTGTTGAAATTATTTATTGGCTTTCACTTTTTTGATTCCCAACATTTCGGATATCGGAAATTTAGAATCCACCAAATTATTTCAACAAAAACATGTTGGTTGTGGAGCCTGATCTTCCAGATCCAGAGATATTATTCAGTTGTGTTTGCACCCCAGGTGTACTGTACACTCATTCCCCCTGCCTTGGGGTTCGGGGGCGGAGCCCATGAGAATTTTTTTTGGGATGCGTATTGGCCAACAGTTTTGAGGACCCATGGTATTGGGTTAACTATAGTATTTTCCCATGGTATTTCCCCTATAAAAGAAAGCATTGTAACACAACTGTGTATGGTATTATTTTGTATTGTAAACAATCTCTGTGATTGTGTGGGAGAGACTATGAGAGCGTGAAGAGGAAGTGCAACTATTTTGCTGCAGGCTATATTCCTTCATCTTTCTCGACTGTAATAAAAGAACTGGCAATTTGTTTGTGGACGTATCCCATCGTTTGGGTGAACCACGTTATATCTGTGTCTCTCTGTAATATGTTTAATGTGTATTTGCATCTTGTTTAATGATTTAACTGTATATGTGTTATTGCTCTACGGTCCTATTTTCTAACAATTGGTATCATAGACAAAAGGTCTATTTGGCTGGTAAACTCGCAAGAAAGAAGGGTTCCTGGTTCGAGTGGGAGCAATGGCGGAAAAGGGAAAGTTTAGGGTCGAGAAATTTAACGGCCAAAACTATCAGTTATGGAAGATGCAAATGGAGGACTATCTGTACCAGAAGGATCTGTACCTCTCGTTGGGCGTTAAAGAAAAAAAGCTGGTGGTTATGAAGGATGAAGAATGGGAGGTTCTTGACAGAAAGGCATTGGGAACAATACAGTTGTTCCTGGATTCATCGATGGCTTTCAATATTTTGAAAGAAAAAACAACAGAGGGTGTGATAAGCACATTGGGTAAGCTCTACGAAAAACCCTCGGCTTCCAACAAGGTATTTTTAATGAAGCGTTTATTTAATGTGAAGATGTCAGAAGGTGGATCTGTTGTCGTTCGTTTAAATGAGTTTAATACACTTACCAGTCAGTTAATTTCTGTAAAAGTGAACTTTGATGATGAGGTTAGGGATCTTCTAATCTTGTGTTCATTGCCAGAAAGTTGGAATAGCTTGGTCATGGCTGTAAGTAACTATGTCCCTAGTTAAAACACTCTCAAGTTTGATGATGTTGTTGGTGTTATTATTAGAGAGGAAATTGAAGAAAAAGCACAGGTGATACATCAGGTAATGCATTGACCATGGAGAGCAGAGGGAGAAAAAACAAGAGAGGAAGGAGCCCAAGAAATCGCAGCAAGTCTAAAAAGGGAAGATCCAAGTCCAGATTTGGAAAAATAGAGTGTTGTAACTGTGGTAAGAAATGACATCTGAAGAAAGATTGTCAAGCACCAAAGAAGAATGGCGAGAGGCAGCAAGAGACTACTCTGGAAGCAAATGTAGCAGGTGATGTGTTACAAGATGCTTTGATTCTTGCATTAGATAATACTAGAAATTACTGGGTAGTAGATTCAGGGGCTTCATTCCATGCTACACCCCATAGGAAATTCTTTCATGATTATGTTCAAGGTGATTCTGGACATGTTTTATTGGGGGATAATGAACCATGTAAAATTGTTGGAAAGGGTAAGGTATAGATTAAGTTAAATAATGGAGGTGAATGGATGCTAAAGGATGTAAGGCACATTCCTGCTACGAAAAGAAATCTGATCTCAATAGGGAAGTTGGGAGATGGAGGCTGTTTGTCTACGTTTGGAGAGACGTGGTGGAAGGTCACTAAAGGATCAATGGCAATAGAAAAAGGAGATATGATAGGTACGTTATATTTATGTCCACATAATACTAATTATTCTATCTCTGTAGCTTCCACAGAAACAAGTGCGGTGTTGTGGCATCATAGGCTTGCCACATGAGTGAGAAGGGGATGCAGATTCTCCACTCAAGGAAACTGCTTCCAAATCTAAAGCAGTTAAGTTTGGAATTATGTGAGAACTGTGTTTATGGAAAACAAAAGAGAGTTATTTTTCTCGGGGTTGGGAAACAAAAGAAGAGTGAAAAGTTAGAGCTTGTCCATACAGATGTATGGGGACTAGCTCAGGTACAATCTCTTGGTGGTTCTTATTATTATGTTACTTTTATTGATGATGCAACTAGAAAAACTTGGTTTTATTGCATTAGACAGAAATCTGATGTGTTTGATACTTTTAAGAAGTGGAAAGCTAAAGCTAAGAATGAGACAAGAAAAAGGTTGAAATGTCTTATATCTGATAATGGAGGTGAGTATTGCAGCAAGGAGTTTGACAGTTACTCTTCACACAATGGGATTCGTAGAGAGAATACAATCCCTGGAACACCACAAGAAAATGGCGTGTCAGAAAGGATGAACAAAATGATCATGGAGCGTGCAAGGTGTATGAGATTGCATGTAGGGTTTCCCTTACATTTTTGGGCTAACGCTGTAAACACTATTGTTTAATTAATAAACAGAGGGCCTTCAAGCACTTTGGATGGTGGAATTCCAAAGGAGGCATGGACAAGTAAACATGTAAAATACTAATTTCTGAGAACTTTTGGTTGTGAAGAATTTGTCCATATTGATAAAGATGATAGAACAAATCTTGAAGCTAAATCCAAGAAATGTACCTTTATTGGATACAGGGTTGATGATTTTGGTTATCGTTTATGGGATTATGAAAAATGGAAAATCATTAGCAGTAGAGATGTAGTATTCAATGAAAAGGTCATGTACAAAGATAAGTTGCAGGGAAAGAAAGTGGAAAAGGAAAACACATAGTATATAATGCTTGATGAAATCAAAGAAAATGAAGTTCCAAAGGCACCAAAAAATCAAGAGCAGCAACAGGTGCCTGAAACTCCTGCAACTATAAGAAAGTCTACCAGGTTAAGCAGACCCCCTGAACAATTCTCTCCTTCATTGTATTATTTATTGATGAATAATTCTGGTGAACCAGAATGTTATGAAGAAGCAATGCAGGTACAAACTAGAAATAAGTGGGAGAAAGGCATGGATGAGGAGATGGACTCATTGGTAAGAAACCAGACTTGGGATCTGGTTAAGTTTCCTGCAAAAAAAAGGGCATTGCAGAATAAATGGGTTTACAGGTTGAAGGAAGAAGATGGAGGCAAGGAGCGATACAAGGCTAGACTTGTTGTAAAGGGGTTTGCACAAAAGAAAGGTATAGAATTTGATGAAATATTTTCTCATGTTGTTAAAATGACTTCAATTAGAACTATTTTAAGTCTAGTGGTGGTAGAAGATTTGCATCTTGAACAGTTAGATGTAAAAACTACCTTTCTCCATGGGGATTTGGAGGAAGAGATTTATATGCAGCAGCCATAGGGGTATGAGGTCAAACATAAGGATAATTTGGTTTGTAGGTTAAAGAAGAGCTTGTATGGCCTGAAGCAAGTTCCAAGGCAATGGTATTTAAAATTTGATAAGCTTATGACAGAACAAGGTTATGATAGATGTCCTTCTGACCACTGTGTTTATTTCAAGAGGCTAGATAACGGAAGATATATTATCTTGTTATTGTATGTGGATGACATGCTTGTTGCGGGTTCTAACATGCAGGATATAAATGTGCTCAAAAGAAAACTAGCTAATTCATTTGCGATGAAGGATTTGGGTTCTGCAAAGCAAATCCTTGGTATGAGAGTAACAAGAGACAGAAAAAATCGCAAAGTGACGTTGCCTAAAGGTGAGTACATAGAAAAGGTGTTGCAGAGGTTTAGAATGCAGAATGCAAAACCAATTATTACAACATTATCCAGCCATTTCAAATAAGTAAGGAGAAGTATCCAGAGACACAGGAAGAAATAGATTACATGTTCAGGATTCCCTATTCATCAATGGTTGGAAGCTTGATGTATGCCATGGTGTCCACAAGACCAGATATTGCACATGCAGTGGGAGTTGTGAGTAGGTATATGAATAATTCAGGTAAAGAGCATTGGAAAGCAGTACAATGGATTCTCACATATTTGAGAGGTACCACTTCACATGCATAATGTTTTGGAGGTTCAGACACTATTCTATAGGGATATGTTGATGCAGATATGTCTGGTGATAAAGACAGCAGGAGGAGCACCATAGGGTATGTGTTTACTGTGCATGGAACAACAATAAGTTGGATTTCAAAACTACAACAGGTTGTTGCACTTTCAAAAACAGAAGCAGAGTATGTTGCTGCTACAGAGGCTAGTAAGGAGATGATTTGGTTGCAGAGGTTCATGGAAGAATTGGGTAATAGTATGCTGTACAGTGACAGCCAAAGTGCCATTCATCTTGCAAAGAAATTAGCCTTTCATTTGAATACTAAACATATACAACTCAAGTACCACTTCATAAGATATGTTCTAGATGAAGAACTGTTAAAACTGGAAAAGATACATACTAGCCAGAATCCTGCAGACATGTTGACAAAGGGCATAACCGAAGAGAAACTGAGTTCCTGCTCGGTTTCGATTGGCCTTCAAGTATGAAGGTGCAAATAAGAAATTTTCCAAGTCCAAGGTCCAAAGCATAGTCTAGCAAGTGCAGTAGTGGTGGAGTTGCTGTGATCAGTCTCCAAGTGGGAGATTGTTGGTTGTGGAGCCTAATCTTCCAGATCCAGAGATATTATTAAGTTTTACGGACCCATGGTATTGGGTTAACCGTAGTATTTTCATATGGTATTTCTCCTATAAAATAAAGCATTGTAACACAACTGTGTATGGTATTGTTTTGTATTGTAAACAATCTCTGTGATTGTGTGGGAGAGATTGTGAGAGCAGGAAGAGGAAGTGAAGTGGTTTTCCTGTAGGCTATATCCCTTCATCATTCTAACTGTAATAAAAGGACTAGAAATTTCTTTTTGGACGTAGCCCATCATTTGGGTGAACCACGTTATATCTGTGTCTCTCTGTAATGTGTTTAATTTGTTTTGCATCTTGTTTAATTATTTAATTGTATATTTGTTATTGCTCTGCGGTCCTGTTTTCTAACAAAACGTTAATCTGAGGTTTCGATATGCGGACTATCGAAAATCGCAAATCCAGAATACCCCACATCCATTTCAATCTATTTTTATCCATCTCTTTTTATTTCTAACTTCATTTTTTTATAGCTTTTATTTCAGTTTGTTTTAATCAATTGATTTATATTATATCAATTATTACGTTTTATATCAATGGATAAAAATAGAGATTGATATATTTCAGTTTGTTTTTATCAATTGATTTATATTATATCAATAATTATGTTTTATATCAGTGGATAAAAACAAAGATTGATAGAAGGAATCAATTGATGTAAAACAATAAGAAATCATATAATGTGTTCTACAAAAATAATAAAACTGTAACTTTCTTAAAATTTTACAGAGAATCCGACAGTTATTATATATGACGAAATAATTAACGTATAAAATTTTTAGATCAACCCTTATTTCCTTAAATGAACTTTAAATAAACAATAACTTTTAATTTTCAAATTTCAATTTTTCAATTTCCCAAACACAATCGAATTTCCGAAATCCAAAATAAAAAACCGCAAAGTCAAATTTTATTTATGGTTATTTCTCTTATTTGTGATTTCTCATTTTCAATATTTCTCATATCGGTAACACGAGACTCAAGTTATTGTTCAAATGATTTTTAAATTTCCATTTGCAAAACATAATAGCTAATTTCCAATTTTCAAACAAAGGTAAGTCAAAAAGGTTCAGTTTCGAAAAGACAGTTGTTTTCTACATTCCTGATTCCCAATTTTCGATATCTTGCATATCGAAAAAAGCAGACACAAGTTTTTGGCTCAAATGATTTGAAATCTTAACATTGGAGTTATTTCTATGTCAAATTTTGTAATCGAAAATCTTTGCAAAATATTTACAAAATGTTTTATTTTTCAGTAACATGTTTACAAAATGTTTATGTTGTAATTTTCAAAATCAAAGCTTATTTTTCGTAAAAACAAATAGCTTGTGGACCATGATAAGAGACCTCTCTTCAATAAACTAATGAGCAATTTCCTATTTCTGATATCTCGGATATCGTACAATGCAGAGTCAAGTTTTTGTTCAAATTATTTGTTCGGGAACCACAAACTCAAATTTATGTTAGGGTATTTCCCTTATTCATGATTTCCTATTCCCGATATCTCAGATATTCACATGTTAAGAATGGAAAATATATTCGTGTATAATGATATCTCCTATGAAATTGGCTTTCAATTCCAATCTGCAGAAGGATCACACTCCTCTCTAATGCCATGATTATGACACCCATTTATGCTATAACGTCATCATATTAATTGCAGAAGAGACTGTTACCCTCACTTGTTGTCAATCTTAAATTATCTCATAGTGTCAACTTGACATTTGTCACCTTAACATTAGAGTTATCCCTATGTCAAATGTTGTAAATGAAAATGTTTACAAAATTTTTACAAAATTTTTCATTCTTCAGAAGTATATTTTTCTTAAAAACATCTGCATATATAATAAAAACAAATACTTGGCGAGATCATGATAAGACAACTCTCTTCAATATCCCTGCCCGAAATCATTATGGAGAAATCTGAAAATCGTGAGGAGTAATGACTTTGAAATACAATATGCAGAAATCAATAACAAGAACATATATGATATATGTTCATCAATAACAACAAGCAGACCGAAATCGAAAATTACAAAAATATTACAGAAAAATGAATTTTATGGTCAACCGAATCCATTAAAAGCAAAAAATTGAACAATTCAACTGTACCGAGCATAAAAATCATATAGAAAATGAATGTTGCTGCCTAACTAAAAGTTATATAAAATTACAGACTTATTCAAATGAGCCACAATAATCCATGTGATATATGGGGGGCTACGTAAAAAATTACTATCAACAAATGTTTACGAAGAGACCTTGAAATCTAAAAAAGATTATAAAATTAGAGGTAAACAAATGGAACCAAAAGTGAAAAAATGAGAAACAAGATCATGAGTTAGCACCACTCGTAGTGACAGTCGGATCCTTCATGTTCTGCATTTTTTCATCCATAAGAGAAGGCCCACACACCTCCTTGTCTGAAAATGGTAGAATGCACTTCAAACGAAGAACAACCACTTTCCCTATAGAGGCATCTGTTTTTGCCACGAAAGGATTTTATTTTTTCACAGATGCATCCACTTTCCCCACAAAAGCATCACATTCCTGAACTCCTTTGAAAAGCTCACTAATTGTAACTGGCACTGTAGATACAATGAGTATCATAGGAGTGGGGTCAACATTCATTTCTGGAGCCATAGAGACATTTTCTCTACCTCCATCACCCAAGGAATCAACTCCCACAACTAATTTTTTCCACATATCCATCATATCTCTCTCCATGATAAACATATCTAACTCCAACATTTTCGATGCAGTCTCTGAAATTGCCAACTTACTTTTATTCCATTTCCCTAGCATTTCTTCCATGAGTAACCCCATCATGTTTTTTACGATCCAATAGTGATTCGAGATTAACCCATCAATATCATTAGCAATATTATATCAATTATTACATTTTATATCAATGGATAAAAACATAGATTGATATGTTTCAGTTTGTTTTTATCAATTGATTTATATTATATCAATAATTGTGTTTTATATCAATGGATAAAAACAAAGATTGATATAAGGAATCAATTGATATAAAACAATAAGAAATCATATAATGTGTTCTACGAAAATAATGAAACTATCACTTTCTTCAAATTTTACAGGAAATACAACAGTTATTATATATGACAAAATAATTAACGTATAAAATTTTTAGATCAACTCTTATTTCCTTAAATGAAATTTAAATAAACAATAACTTTTAATTTTCAAATTTCATTTTTTCAATTTCCCAAACAAAATCGAATTTCCAAAATCCAAAATCGAAAACCGCAAACTCAAATTTTATTTATGGTTATTTCTCTTATTTGCGATTTCTCATTTCCGATATTTCTCATATCGGAAATGCGAGACTCAAGTTATTGTTCAAATGATTTTTAAATTTTCCATTTGCAAAACACGATAGCTAATTTCCGATTTTCAAACAAAGGTAAGTCAGAAAGGTTCAGTTTCGAAAGGACAGTTGTTTTCTGCATTCCCGATTTCCAATTTATGATATCTCGTATATCGAACAAAGGAGACACAAGTTTTTGGCTCAAATGATTTGAAATCTTAACATTCCAGTTATTTCTATGTCAAATTTTGTAAGTGAAAGTATTTGCAAAATATTGACAAAATGTTTGATTTTTCAGTAACATGTTTACAAAATGTTTATGTTGTAATTTTCGAAATCAAAGCATATTTTTCGGAAAAACAAATAGCTCAAGGACCATGATAAGAGACCTGTCTTCAATAAAATAACGAGCAATTTCCTATTTCCGATATCTCAGATATCGTACAATGCAGAGACAAGTTTTTGTTCAAATGATTTGTTCAGAAACCGTAAACTCAAATTTCTGTTAGGGTATTTCCCTTACTCATGATTTCCTATTCTCAATATCTCAGATATTCGCCTGTTGAGAATGGAAAATCTATTTGCATATAATGTTATCTCCTATGAAATTGGATTTCAATTCCAATCTACAGAAGGATCACACCTCTCTTTAATGCCATGATTATGGCACCCATTTTTGCTATAACGTCACCATATTAATCGTAGAAGAGACTATTACCCTCACTTGTTGTCAATCTTAAATTATCTCATAGTGCCAACTTGACATTTGTCACCTTAACATTAGAGTTATTCCTATGTCAAATGTTGTAAATGAAAATGTTTACAAAATGCTTAATTCTTGAGAAGTACATTTTTCTTAAAAACATCTGCATATATAATAAAAACAAATACCTGGCGGGACCATGATAAGATAGCTCTCTTCAATATCCCTACCCAAATTCATTATGGAGAAATCTGAAAATTGTGAGGAGTAATGTCTTTGAAATCCAATATGCAGAAATCAATAACCAGAACATATATGATATATTTTAATCAATAACAACAAGCAGACCGAAATCAAAAGTTACAAAATATTACAGAAAAACGAAATTTATGGTCAACTGAATCCATTAAAAGCAAAAAATTGAATAGTTCAACTATACCGAGCATAAAAATCATACAGAAAATGAATGTTGCTTCTTAACTAAAGGTCATATAAAATTACAGACTTATTCAAATGAGCCACAATAACCCATGTGATATATGGGGGGATAAGTACAAAATTACTATCAACAAATGTTTACGAAGAGACCTTGAAATCTAAATAAGATAATAAAGTTAGAGGTAAACAAATGGAACCAAAAGTGAAAAAAAAAGAGAAACAAGATCATGAGTTAGCACCACTCATAGTGACAGCCGGATCCTACATGTTCTGCACTTCCTCAGCCATAAGAGAAGTCCCACACACCTCCTTGTATGAAAATGGTAGAATGCCCTTCAAAGGTAGAACAATCGCTTTCCCTACAGAGGCATCCGTTTTTGCCACCGAAGGATTTGATTTTTCAACAGATGCATCCACTTTCCCCACACTAGCATCACATTCCTGAACTCCTTTGAAAAGCTCACTATTTGTAACCGACACTATAGATACAACAAGTATCATAGGAGCAGGGTTGACATTCATTTCTGGAGCCATAGAGGCATTTCGCTACCTGCATCACCCAAGGAATCAACTCCCGCAACTAATTTTTTCCACATGTCCATCATATCTCTCGCCATGATAAACATATCTAACTCCAACATTTTCGACGTAGCCTCTGAAATTGCCAACTTACTATTATTCCATTTCCCTAGCATTTCTTCCATGAGTAACCCCATCATGTTTGTTACTATCCAATAGTGATTCGGGCTTACCCCATCAATATCGCGAGCAATATTCTCGTTTACAAGCCTCCTCTCCCAGTCATCTATTATGAACTTAACTTACGAATAAATATAGTTGTTGTAACCATCTACCTTCGTCACATGCGTCCCTCGTTTCCCACGACTAGCACGACGAGATGTGGCACACTGCTTGGACATAGTATGCTCATTCATATTCAAAACAAAAAGGGACAAAGAAAGATAGAACGGTTCTGCAACAAAAACACGAAACAACAACAATAAACTAAGACCCAATCACTTAGGCAAGAAAGAGTTGAAGCGAATCACCACGCTAAAACAAACAGGAGGACATTAATAGAGAAAAAACATTGTTGTACCACATCCAGTTAGTGACCAAGAGAAATTGTACTGTAACGACATAACGAAATGGTCATTGCGTCAAATCATCCCTTAACTAGATAGCTACAGTGTCCTCCATTAAAGCTGATACGTGCTCAAAAAGCTTTGTCGACAACAACAATTTAATGTCATCTCGGACAAAATGGAAGTAGAGATGTCAATACCGAATCAACTTTAATCCCACCATTAAAACTCAACACATTAGGAAGTTGGCCAACCTGCACAAAAATAGCCCCTTCATTAATGCATAATGAGTGCAGGATACATGACAAAAACAAGTACAAAGCCAATCTACAATAATTAAATTATAAATTTTAATTTACTGTATAAATTAAAGTTTATAATTAAATAAAAATATACAATTATTTCAAATATTATATTTTACATCACTTTTTAAGTCATTTCTGCAAATAAAATTAAATCATATAATTTCGAAACTCGATACCAAATTTCCAAAATCAAATATTGAGAACTGGAAATTCCAGTTTTTCTTAAGGTTATTAAAACTATCGAACATTTGTGATTCGCGATAATTAAATCCAAAGTATCGGAAATCCAATAAATGAATAAACATTACAATTAAAAAAACCGATCTTTCCACTTTCTAATATCCAAAATTGGAAATTGGAAATCTAGGAAATTATTTCAACAAAAATTGTACAATATCAAAATAACCTTAACAAAATTGAATTTTCCAATTTTCAATACTGAGAAATCAGATATCGAAAATGTCAAAAATATAAAATTGCCAAACAATTTGCTATTTTTTTCCTTTTCTGCCAAAATAAAGCATTAAATAGGAAATAGGAACATCGACATGTTCCTATTTGAAAACATAAAATTTTGTCATATTTCCGAATTCGAAAAATCACGAACACAACAATTGGTCCAATTTTAGATTCTACAAAATCCAATTCGCTACATTTCCAATCTCGAAAGTTTTCTATTTTCAAATAAAGAAATGTCCAAGATAGTATTTCCAATTCCCGATACCCGAAAATCGCAAAATAGAAAAATTAACATGGGCAATCTTTAAATTATCGAGCCATTTCTTTAATTCTAATATGCAATACTATTTTGAGTTCAATTCAGAGTGTCTTTCAGGTCATGACACCAGCACCTAGAAATCTAAGTGTATTTCATCAACATATTCCGAAACAAATTGCAAAGTTAAAATTACTTTCGACAAACATGCAAATCAAAATTAACATATTCCCAATTGATATACAAACATGCAAATCAAATTTACTTATTTCAACTTAATTTATATCAACTTAGCATATAAGTGTTGAAGATATACAAATTGCAAAAAAAAATGTTTCTTGGACTTACACAATAAGTCCAATTCACACCAAAACGTGCAATTACATAAATAAATAGTTTCTAGCTTCATTAAGGGAAGAACGCCATTTGGCAAATATATACAGAATGTCATGAACTTCCTGAAAATGAGCATTCCTCAACTGAATATCATTCTTGCAAATTTGGGACAAAATTTCCACCCTTGTATTTTTTTTCCATTCTTTGATGAACAGTTTTATCCGAGCTATCAAGGCATGGGGCACTTCTATCCATTTCTCCATCTCTTGCACTGTTAACTGACTAATTTGTTGAATCAACTCTTTGGTATGATAAAACTACTTTTCCACTTCTTCCAAGTGAAATTTAGGACAAACTGTCTCACTGAGAGGTTCCAAAATAGGTAAACTCAAATAAGTTAACAAATTGTTTGAAGCAGACCACCTGTTTTTACAAACATTTTTCCCTGCATTGACTATAGCTTCAACTAAATCATAGATAGCCTCCCATGTCTCAATGCAAACTTCAGTTTTCTTGAGCTCTAACTTGTCTAAAATTCACAAGCCATCAGGTCTTTCCTTAATATGCCTTTGCCAACCTCTTACTTGCTCTAAAGCAGTGCATGCTACTCTCGTTCGATGATGGTGATCCTCAAGAGTTTTAGAATGCTTGATAAACTTCTTGTACGGGCCTTGCATGTCATCAAAGCAACTAAAATCTATCACATTTTGTCAAAATTCTTCCTGTATTTTACAGAGCATGTGTTTAAAATCCTCAGGTCTCACATCGACAAAAGAACATCCTTTTGAGGCCAAATGGACATGTTTCAATTCTTGATTGACAAGAACATTTTTTTCTTCTTGTTGTTGATTAAAAACCTCTACATTTCTAAGTTGATGCTTCTCTTCTTCAACTTTCTTTTTCCATCTCTCTATTTTCTCTTCATGTTCTTGTTTCAACTTCTTAATCTGTTGTTCATGCCTCTGTTGTGTTTCTGATAACTCGTGTTTCACCTTCTCCAATTCTTTCTTTTTTTCACCAAGAGCCAAACTTAATTGTGAAACACACTGAAAATTAGCTCCAACAAAAACTCCCATGGCAGCTACTGTGTAAATTTCCCCTTATTGCATATCACTTGCCTCTGCCTTCCATATGACCTCACCAATAGCAGTCACATTTATGCCTGAACTTTCTATGGATCTCTTGCCTCCCCTTTTAACCACAACTTTATACTTTTTACTCCAACAATATTTTCCAAAGGATACAACTGCATCTTCTCCAAAATCTGCAATAACTTCAGAAGATGAACTACTTTGCTGGTGGATGGTAACCAAATGATCACTTTCCATTTGATTTAACGGAATATCCATGTTAACAAGGACAATATTCTTATGACAAGAAACATAGGTAAAAGCAAGTGATGTAAAATAATCACATATAGAAAAATCATTCTTTTCAGGAAGAGTCATATAGATAGAAGGAATGTCGTCCTAGCATGTAGTGATAAGCTGAGCTGATGAAAAAGAAGAAGCAAAACATTGAATAAGTGAGCCAACTGAAGCTGCCATTATTTATGACAAATTTACCTTGGAAAAACAATGTTGCAAAGATGATGTATCTAACATACTAGAAAACCTTTGGATATTAAGGATAGATGACACAACGGTACTCATAACAGCCTCAGCATTTTCTTGCACATTCGTATTATGACTCTCAATCTAAGCTGATGATAAACAAATTACATTTTGCACAGAATATTCTTGTATAGCCGTATCTGACATCGAACATTCTTGAACAAGCCTCTCCTCTTTCTTGTGAATTGAGATTGAAGAAATCAGTTTTTCTTTTGTCCACACTTTTGGCAGTTGAGCTTGTTCAAAAACTGCTACAGTCTTTATCCTTTTAGGATTTACTTCAGTTAACTCTGTCTCAGCTTGCAATTCATACTCGAATTTTTCAAAATTTCTTTTGAGTTCTGCCCCTTTCTCCGACATATCTTCGATTGCTGTAAGAGAGGGGCTCAATGGGCCTTCAAGAAAACCTATCCCCTTATTCTCAGATTGAGCACCAACAGCAGTAGCAACCTTGCTGCATGTTCTCTCGCTTCTTCTTCTCTCTTCTCCTTCTCAAATAGGTACAGTTTCGACCCTAGTTTTTCAAAATTTATTTTGAGTTCAACCCCTTTCTCCAGTTTACCTTCCATTCTGCAAAGACAGGGGCTACATGGGCCTTCAAGGACACCTTTTCCCTTCTCCTTAGATCGAGCAGCAACAACAAAAGGAGACCTTGCTAAATATTATCTCGCTTCTTGTTCTGTCTTCTCCTTGTCAAGATCTTGTTTTAGTTCCAATTTACTATGCTCTTTCTAGTAGAATTCTTCTCTTAAGATCCTATTCATACACGTATTGATGTGAATTTGTCTCTAGATCATTGATTTTACAAATCACCTCCTGAAAATTGGAAGCTCCTCGCATCATGGAATCATCGGGTTCATTTTCATGAAAATATTGAAATTTGACATGCTCCTGAGCAAATAGATTATGCAAAAAACCCATGACCGGATCATGCATTCTTTTGAATACCTCTCCCAAGCTCATAACAGAAATATCCTTTCCCAAAAAACATGCATGACCAACATTCTGTACCGTAAGGTTGCCAAGATTCACAGGAAATTTAGGCCACACCTTCTTCTTATGTTTGGTCAACGTGGATAAAACCCCATCAATCACAGTCTGATAGGAAAATTCTTGAAGCACCATTCGGTCTGAAACAATTCTCGGAAGCAAGTGCACTATATTGCTGCCCCAAATCCTTATGTAAGAGAAATATTCTCCTACATACCAGTCGCCATATTAAAAAATGAGTTCCCTAGCTTTTTTAGAAAATGCAGGAGCATCAACTTAAAACATTTTATAGTACATTGACCTGAGAAACAGGTCACATATCTGATAAACACGAGGTATGAAATTGTCATCCCACATATCAGCGCAATATATATGAACATGAGGACATTTCTCCTTCCGATCCCAATTTAGCTCTGAGAAAAAAGAACACACACAGAATGCATCCATAACGAACCCTGGCATGTAGAAATATGGTTTTCGATTTGCTGGGGTTTTCTGATATTTTTCAGTTTCTGCCCGCAAATTGCAAAACAGAATTTGTGCCCAGTTGAATGAATCACCTGTAAGCAAAACATGGTTCGCCACAGGGACCCATTTATTTTTTAATAAGGAACAGTCAGGTAATCCATATAACCTGCAAAACATGGCCGCTAGAAATGAGAAAGGCTCTCTGAACCAAGAAACTGGATATGCCGAAAGTGAAACTAGAATCACTAGCATTGGGTCTTCCAGCCAACATTTCACCACTTGGTTGTAATTCGATTTGAAAATGAATTCGTCGAGAAAAACCGCTTGGGAGTTTTCAAACCATAGGCCTGAGAAAACACTTATGGACCAAACGAAGTAATAGAGACATTGTCAATATCATTAAACATTCGTTGGTTAAGTTCAACGTGATCCAATGCCCACTTAACAGGGTCCGTATAAGGCATAAAAGGAGGTCTCGCCGCAATGCAATGGAGATGAGAATTGCGTATGTTCATGTAACAATGTTGGTCATTAGTAACAGAGGAAAAATCATCACTGTCAAAAATAGGATATGATTTTGAACTAGTCCAGATATGAAGAGTCAGACACATACCCACTCGTGTCAGTGAAAACACCGGCATTGGGATCTTTGATTTTCTAGTCTTGAAGACCCGTTTTACATCTGCTATTCCTGTTCGTAGCAGATACCTTCTCTGATTGAATTTTAACAACCATGTCTAAAAACGACCGAGAGTTTAAATTTTTACTAGAAAAAACGGTCAACGAGTAAAAACTTACAGGTCAAAATCACAAGTCTACGTGCTCAGACACAAGAAATGCATAGTAAAAAACTCTGGCCAAACTGAAAAAACTTAAGTTCAATTATTTAAAAATCCATCTGTAAGGGCAAAAAGAATCTTGACCGTATATTTTCTATGGATCAATGGACAAGTTCAACCAAACACCAAACATTTACATTTTCGATTTCACATTAACATTTCCGCTTTTTAGGTTATTTCACTTTTCCGCTATTTTTTATATCATCTTGTTTTCTCTAATATTCACTTAACCACACTATCCATTTTTTGTTTTTTATATTGATTGTACGGAAATTAAAGTTTAAATTAGATAATGCTCAAATTGGATAGAGTACTTCTTCACTGCCATGCTAATGCCTTTCCCTTGTCCTATCATTTCTGAATTCATAAATGTCCTACCATGATATTTATATGTCATAAATAAGAAATTTAGACAAATCGCAATTTGAGAAACAATCATTCAGTCAAAAACCATGTGCGAAACCCGCTTTCCAATATGGAAAAGAAAAATTCTAAAATCGGACAAACGAACGTTATTAAAATATAAAACAATATTCCTCTTTTTCGATATCCGAAATATAGGGAATCGGAAATTGAGAAGCCAGGAAATTATTTGAGAAAAAACCTAAGTCCGATATTTGATTCCTCGATCTTTTGATTTCGATTGAGGGTTTCGGAAATTGGAAATATCATATTTGATTGTATAGAAATCCAAATTCATAAATGTCCTATCATAATATTTATATGTCGGAAATAAGAAATTTAGACAAATCGCAAATCGAGAAACAATCATTTAGTCAAAATCGATGTGGGAACTCTCGTTTCCGATTTTTAAAATCACTAGTTTGCGCGCTCAGACACAGGAGATGCACAGTTAAAAACTCTCACCAAATTGAAAATCCTTAATTTCAATTCTTCAAAAAGCCAACTTTCCACTCTTTAATATCATGTTGTTTTCTTTAATATTCACTTAATCACACTATTCATTGTTTTTTTATATATTGATTGTATGAAAATTAAAGTTTAAATTAGTTAATGCTTAAATAGCATGAAAATTACTTGTTGATTACGATGATAATGCTTTTCCCTTCTCCCATACATTTCCCAATTCATAAATGTCCTATCATGATATTTATATGTCAGAAATAAGAAATTTAGACAAATCGCAAATCAGAAAACAATTATTCAATCAAAAACTATGTCGGATCTCCGCTTTCCGATATGGAAAAGAAAAAGTCTACAATCGGACAAATGAACGTTATTAAAATATAAAACGATATTCCCCATTTTTTATATCCAAAATATAGGGAATCATAAATCGGGAAGCAGAAATATCAGACTTGATTGTAGGGATATTCAAATCCATAAATGTCCTATCATAATATTTATATATTGGAAATAAGAAATTTAGACAAATCGCAAACCAGGAAACAATCATTTAGTCTAAATCCATGTGGGAACTTCCGTTTCCGATATGGAAAATATCGGAGTTAACTTTTTGTTCAACTAATTTCCTCAATTCCCGATTTCCGATTCCCCAATCTTCCGATTTCAATTGTGGATTAAATAAATAGGAAAATTTTCTTGGTTTATTTATTTGAAAATAGGAAACTTCAAATATCGAAAATGTCGAAAATCGCATCTTGCGAAATCCGAAATCAGACCATATAGTGTTTCTGCAATCGTACTGGAAATTCAGATCTTGCGAAATTTATAATTCAACCATACATTTTTTTTAATGCAAAAAATAGGACATCGAAAATTTTAAATTTAAATATTAATTTGATCAGTCTCCCAAGATAAGTCACAAACGTTGCTTTGCGGAAAGACAAAATATTTTTACCCTCTCAACGTTTTTTTGCACCTCTCGGTGCAAATGTTAGTATAAAATGTATGTGATTTATATACATCTCAGTGTCCAAATTGTTTATCTTTTTAATTTTATGAAAGCAGGTCAATAATCACCTTATAAGCAATCAATGAATTTGGGAATTTGTTGTACTTAAGTGGGATTAGAATAAGATTAAAGATTACATGATAGAGACATTAAAAAACTAAAGAATTAATAGATTCGTTATAGAGACATTAACTATATATCCAAATCCTATTAATTTTATGCATTTGAGGAAGTGACGAGCATTACTTTTTAGATTTTCCATAAGACATGGAAGTGATTGATTTTATTCTAAAAACCTTATTAATATACTGAGTTTGGAGAAAATATTATCAATTCAAACTTCTACATAAGTTTGACTTTCCTGTAAAACATCTCTAAATGATGCTTTTGAAGGGTCATCCTTCATTGACAAGTTGTGTGGTGTACTTGTGAATATTTACGAAGGATGGATATCAGTTTTGAGGAAACCAACTACGAACCTATTTTCACTCCCAACTTGAGATTGAAAAGTAGAGGATTTGTTAGACAAAATGAAGAATGAAGGATTTGGTTCTTGGATAGAGGTGCTTGTTTTTTTGTGTTGACTAAGCATAAATCTAATATTATGTGATTTGTATGCATATGATCGAATTGTAGTTGTTATATTTCTTCCATGTAATGAATATTGTTTCATGGAATTTGTTGAGTGACCACTCTAAGAATGCTCAAGGCTCAAGTGCATAGATCTGCGGAAACAAACATAGATCAACTACTTGACCAAATTTAATTAACGAGGGAAGGAAGATATACATTTAGGGTTGTTGGCTCATTGGGGAACTTGCGAGATCTATTTCTAATGGATGCTTGATAAACTTCTCTGTTTTTTGTTAGGAAAACATAAATGGAGAGCACAATTCTCTTTTCAAGCATATGAAGGATAACTGGTTGGATGTTGTTGCTCAATCATTTGGTATATGAATCAAGATGTTCATGTTGGTGCTTTTATATCTTGTTATTTGCTAAGATAGACAATTTAGTATATTCTTTAATATTTCATGATTAAATCTATATTTAAGTTCACTATTTTTCAACATGAAATTGGATTCACAAAGAAACAAAAAGTATTATATCTAAATTTTTGAACCTACATATATATATATATATATATGCTCAGAGTATGAAGTACATACATACAATAACGCCTTCTCAAGGCTAGAACAAAATATAACCACCAAAGATGCCCTAGCTCAGGTTAGTCATCAAACCCTAGAACTTCCAAGTGCATGAATCCCTCTAACATTATCTCAATTTTTTCATGCAACCACGTTAAACTCAATAACAAACTTCAAACACTTGACAATCTCTAATTTTTTTTCATTTTTTTGAACTAGAGGATAAAAGAAAATACTCACAATAAGCATTGAAATATTAATAATTAAAACACGATAACACACATTTCACAAACAATATTGGTACATATTTAAGTTTTAACTCAACACAGCTTGCTGCAAAAATCCAATATTGAGGCATAGAAAACACACCAGACATTGACAAATCACAATAATTATATTTTTCCCAGTTTGGTGTGCCAAGTCAAATCCCTTTTTAAATTGGATGAAAGGGGGAAGTATTCAATGTTGCAAAGATCCAGTAATCCCACCCAACCAGTGCACCTCTAAAAGAGAAAAAAAAATTCCCAAATATGTGCCATATTGGAAGGACACTAACACGGATCCCATTCAAGAAATGTATACTATAAGGCATAACTATGGATAGAAGACAAAATATCACATAGATTTGTAGGATACAAACACTATAATATAGTACTGGAAAAAAAAACAAAAGAAACTTTTACATTCTTCCCCTCCCCCATCTGTAGATTAACATAGGGATACCCGAACCAATCTTAATAGATGAATTACAAGATCTAACAACCATAGCCTAGTACAAAAGAAGTATATATTACTTGATTTTACATTCTATAGATACTAGATATAAACTACCTAGGTTTTGCTAGCACTTTTGTAGAAAGAAAAAATTACAACCATGTTAAACTCAATAACACAGTCCAAACACTTGACAAGGTGTAATTTTTGTCATTTTACTGAACTATAAACTAGAAAAAAATACTCATAATATGCATTGAAACATTAGTAATTAAAACATGAGAAATCAGATTTCATAGACAATACTGGGTCAGATTTAAGTTTTAACAGCTTGCTACAAAAATCCAATATTGAGGCATAGAAAAAAAGCCAGACATTGACAAAACATTGTAATATTATATTTTTCCCAGTTTTGTGTGCCGAGTTAAATCCCTTCTAAATTCAAAGAAAGGGGGAATTATTCAACATTTCAAAGATCCATTCATCCCACCCAACCAATGCACCTCTAAAAGTGGAAAAATTCCCCATACCATATTGAAAGTATACTAATACGAAGACCATTCAGTCAATGTGTATTGTAAGGAAGAATTGTGGATAGAAGACAAAATATCACAAAGATTTGATTGGACCTACAACCCATTCTAGCCATAGAGGATACAAGAACATATAATGGAATAAAGCCTACATTGATTATTGTCGTTGCTATAGTTTTTGTCCTTTAAATAACATTAGGTGTTCCAAATATGATGACCAATATGATATGTTAGATATTCTAGATGGGTGGAAAGAGAAAGCAATGCATTGTACAGTACTTGACATGTTTTCAACTTTTATGTAATATAAAATATTTTTTTGCCAAGAAAACTTACAAATAGAGGTAGATTAAAAATAAAAATAAAACCCACATCATATAATATCATTTTTCAAGAAATTCCTAGCAACCAAGTGTGTGTAGACTAATATAAAAAGAGGGCCTCTGGAATCAAATTCTCCTCCAAAAATATATTGATCCCAATTCAATAGAAAATGGATTAGAAACCCAAACAAGTCCATCAACAATGCATGCATAGCATGGAAAGTAATGGCATTAGTATTCCCTTTAACACGGAATTAAATGGCATGGAAGGCTAGTAATGGGGCTAAGGAGGAGATTGGAATAGATCCATAGGTAGACAGTGGATTTGAGTACAATATGCTAGAAGCAATGGTAAACTCCCTGCATAGAAAAGGTATCTATGATCTAGCCTAGGAAAATACACCAGGAAACTCTTGCATTGGAAGAGGGATGAACATATAGGGATAGAAGGCGAGGATGATATTTAGTAAGAAGCATTTATAAACATATTATAAGTGTGTTCTATCCTTATTAAAAGCTCTGATGATGAACTTATCTGATCTAAACACCAAAGTTTGGACACAAATCAATTTATACCTTAGATAGACTAGAAGACATGATTTGTTGGAGGAAGAGCATCTAAAAAATTAGAGAATTTCTAAAGTCCATAATTTCATGTCATTAACAATCATAAATAAAACACTCACATGGAAATTTCTTGAGAGAAGGAATTCACCAGGGAAAATCAAACATGTCTTGTGTAAATTAGATGAAGAACGAATAGGCCCACTTATTGATATTTTGACCCTACTCAAAGGAAGGTTAGATTGAAATAAATGTTTGATAGGGATAAAGGACTATTGGAAAGGAGGTTCAATTGAAAAGTTCTTTATAAAGTGGCAGAAAAATGCAAATCTAAAAGACTTTAAAGGCCTCCCTCTAATAGTATCATGGGGGACTATGGCTACCTAGAAATGCTAGAATCTTCGATAACTGCTATATATATCATTTTCAATGTGCCTTCCAATCTAACTCAATCGTTTCAAACTTTAAATTTATTTCATCAACCTCTACAGAGATATAGTTCATTCATGATTTTATTGGAAAATCCAAAGAATGGAGGTACTTTGATGGATCCAGTCAAGGTACCCCAAATGGAAAAACTAAAGGTGTTATGTGTCTAAATGACTATCATTGTATCATACTTAAAGAGGATTAGAAGAATCAAATAACTAGGCAGAGCTTCTTTCCCTTAGACTACTCTTAAAATTGGCATCCAACGGTGCTATTTTGAAAATACGGTGTTTGATGACTCATTGTTGGTAATCAAATAGATGAATGGAAAAAGCATAATGAAAAATTGGTTTTGAATAAGTATTTGATAATAATAATAAAAAATTTATTTGTTTTTAACTCGTCATGCTTTGAACATGTCTATAGAGAATTGAATGGTTAAACAGACTCTTTATCGAAGGAATCAATAAAACTATCTGAAAGTTCAAGGTTATGGGGAGAAATCAAGGATGGCCATCTATTATAGGAACATTGTTTCTCCATCCTCAAATGATCTCTCAAGACAATCAATTTTCTGCAAATGACCCTATTACGGAGAGAAATTCCTATGGCTTGGGGTACCACAACAAACAACTTGACTCCAGAAATCAATCCTTTCCAATATGCAAGAGAAATCAAATATCTAACACTAAAGGATCTCGATTCATACCTTATTTAGACCTTATTCCAGGTGGTTGATGTAGATCCCCGTTGAGCTTTCCAACTCCAGCTTGAATTGATAAATTACTTCCTCAACAATCAGTAAACAAGACAAGCATGCTATATATATTGGTGTTAGATCTACTCTAGCATATATAATCAATAACGTATAAGCATTTGAAATCATCCATGGATAAAATATTCATTCAAACATACATTATTGGACAGGAAAAGATATTTATATTAATATAAAATTAGAGATTACAATGAATACAACCTCTGTCGGCACGTCTGCGAATCGGAGAAACTGAATCCCCCACTTGGGCCTCTACCACCTCAATCCTTCATCTCTCGATAGCAAGCTCACAAGCAAAAAGAAATCTTGGGAAGAACACAAAAGTGCTCCAAGGGACAAAGGGATGCAGACTCAAGTATAAGTTCCAGCAACAATGGACTATAGTTTCTTTGCTCTCAATTTTCATATATGCTTCAATGTATCCAAAGGGTTCCTTATATAGCTCTTCAATGGGGCAATGAAGGGTCGAATCCGAGCGATCCCAAGGCATATGGAAGGCCAGGAGACAAGTGAGTTGGATCCACATCAAGGAAAAATCCAAAAGAATTTGACCTTTTGCACACATCCCAATGTACGCAATTTTTTGGGTCAAACCCACGTATATACGCGAGAAAGGGTTTAAAAGTCGCATATAGAAAAATAAGCATGTTTTTGGGGATGATCTTGGAAACATCAAAGGTATAAAAAAAGGTCCATGGGGTCGAAGGAGTTTGCAGAGGGGCAGGGGAAGGCCATACAAGTGCGATTCACTAGGTGTGGTAAAATCAGCTATAATAGATGCCCCCTAATGTGTGAGGTCAGAGGAGTCATACGATGGCCGAAATACATTATAAGTCCATCCCAGAAGTGGAGTGATGAAGAACCCAATGGAATACCAGCCACCCAATCAGCATAGTACAATGATACAACTCTACATATAACTGCAAATACATATAGCAGTCCCGAATACAGAAGAGTACAATGGCCATGAATAGGCATGATACAAGATATGACATAAGTGGTCATCGCCATGTACAATATACATAGATCAGAATCTCTATGATGAAGATATACAAAGGATCATGATCTCCATAATGGTTGAAGATATACAGTGGATCAAGATCTCCATAATGGCTGGAAATGTCTGACATATACTGGAATCAAGTTACGAGAGCTAAAGTCTCATGAACACTAGCACGATCAAGGAGGTAGCATATAAGAGATGCCACCAATATGGAAGGTCTTCTACACAAACTGCTACAAGTACATGTCCTACTATGCGAATAGAGGTGTCAAGGTTGAACATAGTAGTCCATTGTCTGATTACCGGTCATTGATGTATACCGTTAACAGACGTGAGATCACCCACCGATAATGATAATGGGAATCAAGGTACTAGAGTGCAAACTAACAAGTGTGAATAAATGTGTTAAGGTCGAACACTCAAGAGAATCCATCGATCAGGGGACATTGATGTATTCCCAAAGAACTGTCGATGGCAAGAGAACCTGCCACTGATGACTGCAAGTATCAAGGCACTTAAAAATTACTCTAGATTCCAATCCTAGAATAAATGATCTGAAGTCGATGGGATGAAATCCGCTGGAAGGAGGGCATTAATTCATCCCCCAATCATCTAACATGAGGTACTCAGCAAAGCTGTATAATGTGGAAGGACTCGATCATAAGGTGCACGAACCAATAACTGTACCGAGAATGGCCAACATGCAAATTCAAGATAACTGAGGAATGGTTGACTCAGGTTTCAAATTCCTTCGAACAATAGCATAACGACAAATGGTGACTGAATGTAGGTAGCATAGACTCGATATACAAAACTGGGACATCTCTGCAACATAGGAGGCATCGCCAGAGGATCCATAGGGACTGGAAATTTAACTAATCGGTGGAGATAAACACAGATGAATGAGTACAACTCCTAAAGTCAAACTATAAACCCAACCAACGGATGTGATATACAATGCTCTATTCGAAGGTGACATGACTCGACAGCTGCCAAAGATAACATCTTTCCTTGTCCGGATTTTTGGTTTTTTCCTTTTTTTTTGGACTTTTTCAAATATTTAAAAAGCTTGAAAAAGAATAAAACTGCTTTATAGTTACAAACTAGGAGGAAACGAGTGTCATATGGGTGAACAAACTAGTTCCAAGCAATGGAACATACCTATCCTCAATGTAAGGATACATGTGTAGGATAGCGACACTCGAGGGAAAGTCCCCTCCTGGTAAAAAGGGAATCAAGCTGCAAAGAATATAAAAATGGCTCTGTGTGGCTAGACATGAGACAAGCTTGGGCTATATGGCTGATACTCAAAGTCATGGAATTCGGCATAAGGCTCAATAAGGAAAGCAAATCTCATGATAATGCAATTACAACTTGACATAAGGGAGTCCGGGGGAAATAGGCCAGCAAAAGATCAAGAGGAGTATGAGGCTCTTGCAAAATGTCATGGCAATACTATAAAATAGACTCCCACACCCTAAAGGACAAAATGTCGGCATGGGCACCAAATGCAAATAAGGCACTAACTAGGGTACCCATGTAAGGTCAAGCTCTACCATTCATATCATGCCACTTCTAAAACAGCAAGAAGGTTGTGTGACATGATAGAATGGGTTCACACCTAAGGTTATAATGAAACAGTCATAAGGTCATGCAAAATGCAAATGGAGGTAACACCTAACCTATATTCTAGTTTAAACATCATACCTGAACTCGACACGAACGGGTGAAAACAACGGTTGAAACGATGCTCAAAAAGGTCTCCTACATCATATATTAGTCAAAAAATGATCCAATAGGATTAAAAACGGTCCAAACTATAGAAAAGGGGGTAAAAATTTGAAAAATTTCTATAAATAGTAAAAAATTCAAAACATTATATAACATTTGAAATTTTTACCCAATTGAAATCAAAACTTCAACAACGAATTCCAGGAGATCCAGCCGGTGGAATCCACTACCGTTTTTTCTAGGTAATTACCCATGCCCTGGTCTTTCACTTTCATGCAAATTTTTAAATTTTCCATGGTCAATTTAGGATTCTAGGCCACTCTAAAGAGCGCACCATGGCCCATGCAGAAATCAAGGATTTTTCCACGTATAGGGCTGGATATATGCGGAAAAATCCCTCAAAGTCACTTACATACACAGTTGTTTAGAAAACATTCGCGTATGAGGCCACGTTCAAGGTTTTTTAAGTGTTCTAATGACTCAAACTTGAATTCAATGTGCAGGATGGTTCTAGAATGGAGAGAACGTGAGCACGGGGATGTAGAAGAGGTAGTAAGGGCATATCTAATGGCTCAACAAGCTTTATGTGCATGCGGGCTCTACAAGTTTTTGTGTCTTGGTGGCTTAAGGGCCAAACCAAGACTGCTGCAGATGCTAGTAGACTACTGGGATCCAGACTCAGAGTCTTTCCAAATAGACAGGATGTCCCTCACCATAGAAGTGGAGGACATATATTTTATCAATGGACTTTCCCAATGGGAGGAGGTGGTGAATTTACAATCTCGCAAGCCCTGAGGTGGCCTCACCATAGATGAGTACATAGCAGTGTACTGTTATCCAGACACGGAGAAGGTCGAGAGTCAAATCCCAACTAAATCCATACAGGTGCTAGGCCTAAAGGCCATTCTACTGACACTGGGTAGGATAGCAGGGCTAGCTTCACTCCACCAGGCCTCATAGCCTCTGATGTTCTATGCAGTGGAGTGTATGAGACCCACAGTTTATGACTGGAGTACGACATTGTTGAGCAGCATTAAACAACAGCTCAGCGACTACAAGATGGGTGGAGTGTGAAACTTCGGTTTCAGCAGCATACTGAGCATGTTCTTCTTTGAGCGTGTTCTAGGATTGAGCCCTAGAGTTGAAGTTCCTCTACACAGGGTTCGAGATCCCACCCAACGACGTTAGGTAGATGCGATGCACAGACTGGGGGGAGGTAGGGTGTCCAACCCCTATCTAGCTGATTTCTTTCCATGGTGGTGATGGCAGATAGTTTCCATTGATGATTACCCCTATGCGAGGATATATTTTCAAGGAGACCCCGACATGCCGCTACCACCAGGATCGGCATACCACATTGGTAACGAATCCCAACCCTCTTTTTAATATTTTTGAGTTATTTAATTTTTTTGTGTTTTTTTATTATATGGAATCAAAAGACATGTTTTTGGGTGACAATACATAATGACATCCTATCATATGCATGCAGATGTAGGACCACGGCGACCTGAAGGCTTCCCTCATCATAGACGTAGGGGAAGACGAGATGACATTACAGGTGTGGATGCGAAGTGGATACTCCAAAGCATTCATACCAACTTTGTGAGGCTGACAAACAGAGTACCCATGGCGCAAGTTGAGGACTTGCTTGATGCCATGCAGTGCCAGGTGGTGGGTGTACCACGAGCATGGGTGTGGTTATTTCGATGGCTAGCTAGAGCCATGGTGACATTCCACGATCACAACCCCCCTCCTCCTCCATGGGCTTAGATACCTAGGAGTGATACATTTTGTACTACCATGTATTTATATTTTGGTGGCTCGAGAGCCCCATTTTTGTATTATGACACTATGTATTACCACATTTTGGATGTTTATGAAAAAATTTTATGATGATCGATTTATTTATTTACATGTGTAAAAAAGTATGTTTGTGATGAGCTTACTATCTATGAAACAAATGGCAATCTAACACGTAGTTAGCATGATTCAGCAACTTGATAATTAATTCTTGGAATATGTATGTATGTTATATTATCAAATTGTCGTTCTAACAATCTCACACGTAAGAATCTCCATAATAATGTTACATCCCTAACATGATGCAAGCCATTAAGTTGTGACACTACTAACTCTGAATCAAGACGTACCTCAAGAGAGAGAATACCATGTGAAATGGCATCCCATAGAAGCTCGATAATGGCACTATATTCAGCAACATTATTTGAAGATGGTCGTAACCATACGCCTCTTGAAGACAATACCTGACCCATAGGAGTATAAATCACCCAAGCAGTAGAGGCTGAGTGTTGAGTGTGACAGCTTGCACCATCCACGAATCCTATATAGATGGAAGACTCCATTGACATCTGCCATAAGAAACGGAAGCTAATCAACAAACCCGATCACCATAAGAAATACCTAACTATGCAAAATGTTGTACAATAATATACAATAGTCAGCCTTGGCTAAAAATCGTGCATAGTATTTTTCAATATAGAGCCCATTTCTAGGCTTCGCTAAGGCCATCCCCTTGTAATCTACTAGCTCATAAGCGCCCTTCTCTAACACACGTTTAACCATGTAAGGGCCATGCCACATGGGATTGAATTTTCCTGCCCCCAAGGGTTCTTTAGCTTGACCCCACAAAAGGACCAAATATCCTTCACTAAACCTCCTTGGATGGATAGATTTATCGTACTAGACCTTAACGTGATGCTTATTCACCTCTAGAGCCACTAAAGCATCTCGGCGCTACTCATCAAGCTGCTCTAAATGGACTAAACACTCCTCCAATGGGGAAGTGTCCGGTAAGAGTTCTATGGCTAGCTTCAAAGAAGGGATTTCACACTCAACCGAAAATACAGACTCCACCCCATGCACAAGATGATATGGAGAAAAACTGGTGGCAATCTTAACCACGGTCCTATAAGCCCACAAACCAGGATACGGCATAATGTACCAACTGGTATTGCTTTGTGCGATGGTTCGTTGGAGAATTTGGACTTGAGTGATTTGTTCACTACTTCAACTTGTCCATTCACTTGAGGGTAGTAAGAGGAGGAATGCTCTTGCTTGTACCCTAACTTTGAGGCCAACTCTTCCATCATACGATTCTGAATGTGCCTGCCATGGTCAGTGACAAGCTCTTTTGGAATACTGAACCGAGTAATAATCTGGTTGAATACGAAGTGTGTGGAAGTCTCACTATCGGATTTAACTATAGGCATAGCCCCAACCCATTTCATGAATTATTCAACAGCCACTATGATATGATGATGCCCCCCAGCCGAAGCTGGGTTGCAATCCATGAAACCAAGCCCCCACTTAGTGAAGAGACCAGTGGTGATAATGGGATGTAATGGGGCAGGACGCGAGCACATATTATGTGCAAACACCTGGCAAGGGTGGCACTTCTTGACCACGTTGACACAATATTTAAATATCAATGGCCAGAAATAACTCGCTCTCACGATTTTTTGGGCTGTAAAAAGCCCAGATAAATGACTACCACATGCCCCTCCATGGAAATCATTTAGCACAAGCTCAGCCTCCTCGTGAGTCAAACAACGACGTAAAATGGAATCTACCCCACAATGGTACAATGTGTTATCCACTATGAGTTAATTCGCGGATACGTGACGTAATCGTCATCCTTCATCCCGTGAGAGGTGAGTAGGGACCATCATTGTTTGTAAATATATGATAATGTCTCCATACCATGGATCCAAAGTTGAGATTAAGAAGATGTGCTCATCGACAAACGTATCTTCACAAACCTTCTCCTCCTCCTCGCTTGGGAAATCTAATATAAGCTCTGCAAAAATTAACGCCTTTTTCAATTTTGCTGAAACAAACTCGAGATCGAATTCTTGCAGGATGACAATCCACTTATTATACTTTCCCCCAATCATCCTTCTAGTGAGGACAAATTGAAACAGATTGACATGGGTTATAACCAAGGTCTGGCGAAGGAGAATATAATGTCTCAATCGTTGAACTGCATGTACGGTAGCTAAGGAAAGCTTCTCAACATGGGAATAACAGATCTCCACATCTATAAGGTTTTGGCTCAGATAATACATGACATGCTCATGGAGCTCCTCATCCTCTTGAACCAAAACCATACCAATCGTCTCCATGGACACAGCCACATAAAGTAGAAAGTCACGGCTATAGTCGAGTGGACTAATCACCGGGGCCAATGCCAAGGCTCGTTTAAGCGCATCAAAGGACTCCTGGGCTCGCTCATCGCAACAAAAGGTGGTGTCCTTCTTCAAAATACACATGAAGCCTCTAGTCAAATTGGAAAAATTAACAACGAATCTCCGTAAGAAGTTTGCCATGCCTTGCAAACATTGAAGATGTCTACTGTTTTTCGGGGTAGACAACTGAAGTATTGCCTCTACCTTCAAAGGGTCGACTCTTATACCCTCCTTGGAAACAATGAACCCTAATAAGCGACCAGACTTCATGCAAAAGATGCACTTATGAGGATTTAACCTGGCCAAGTAATGGGGGCACCTTTCAAACACTAATCTCAAATGGTAGGAATGTCGCACCCTCGTACGAGAGTGAGCAGCAAGGTCATCCAAAAAGACTTCAATAATTGATTTGAGATCATGGAAGATCAAGTTCATAGCCCGCTGAAAAGTGGCTCCGACATTTTTAAGGCCAAAAGGCATCTTTCGATATGCAAAGGTTCTCCAAGGACAAATAAAGGCAATCTTATGTTGGTCCTCAGGTTTAATTTGTATCTGATTGTACCCAAAAAAGCCATCCATAAAGGAAAATACCTCGCTTCCCACACACTCATCCAAAATTTGATCAATAAATGGTGTAGGGAAATTGTCCTTAGGACGGGCACATTTCAAATCATGGAAATCAGTACATATGTGGATCTTTCCTTGCTTGTTATCAACTAGAACGAGGTTTGAAACCCACTTCGTCAAGGGAACGAGATAGATAAAACCAGAATTTAACAGTTTTTCTATCTATGCCTTAATCACGGGAGCTTTCCTGGGATTCACTGCACGCAAGCATTGTCGAATAGGATTAGCATTGGGATAAGTTTTAATATCATGTTCAACAATGCAAGGGTCGATATCTGGCATTTCATCATAAGACCAAGAAAATATATCACAGAATTCTTTAAACATCTCGGTGTACTCTTGAATCTCAGCATGGGAACATTCTGCCCCAATATAGACATTCTCAACCTTTCCAGGATCGCGAGAGATATTTATAGGGATGGTAGGAGATATATTCACCATGTTTCCATCAGCCATCAGACCTGTAGAGCTTAACGGAACCATGGGACTACCAATTCTCTCACTAAGAATCTCCCTATAGTCTTCACACTCTAAATGGTCTAGCTCGGGAAGAAAATAAGATCTATGATGCAACTCTTCCCAAGGTGGCTCAACCCCATACATAACCTCAATAATAGCCTCATCAAAAGGAAATACCATATCAAGGCAGTCATGTGTGTGAGAAGACTGAACTACCCATGCAAGAAGTACATATGGGTCCTCCTCCTGCGTCTACGAAGAGGAAGAACTAGGCTCTGCAACACATGGGAGATTAGCTTGATAAGCTATCATAGTTGCAGGCAACAACACGTCCATCTCGACGGGCTCATTCAAAGGACTCAGTGTAGGAAGAATCCAAGGATCTTCCATATAAATTGTGTTAAAAGACACTGATCTCATAGATGTTGAAGCCTCACCGGAACTAGATCCTATCATAAGGATAGGTGCAGGACAACTAAAGCTTCCCATAAGGGATGGATACATGCCAACACCCACACTCCCAGTTGCCAGCTAAGAGTGCTCTACAATCAGGATGGAAGCTCCCGAAGATGCAGTAACCAGTGGATTCTTGAATGATGTTTGATCAATCGTAACTATCTTCCTATTAAACGGAAAGAATACAACTCGAAATAGAGAAGAAGCTACACCTTGCATACTATACATCCAATTCCTACCCAACAACAAATTGTAGTCAAGGGGCGCATCAACCACCTCGACCTCTATCGCAATAGTCTTCCTTCCCAAATGGACTTTAAGAGAAGGAATAATTTCATGCGGTTGAAATGATCTTCCATTGAAAGCAGTCAACATGGTAACGAATTTAGACAACTTGGGGGAAACCAAACCCTTCCAACACACCAAAGACATCACGGAAGCAGCAGTGCCTTCATCAATCACAGTGTGTTTGACGGTCATGTTAAGATATTCTACATGAATCAAGAGAGACACGTAGTAAGGCAAGCGAGGCTGAAGTCCTGCAGTTTCAAATTTGATCACAGAGGAAGAATTATCATCGTTCACACCTAGGGTAGAAAGCAAAGCCTTCCTTTGTGAAGGACAACTCTGAAGTACTTCAAGTGTAGACATCGCACAAGGAGTGTGGCCCAAATCCTCGACAACAGAATAGTTTTGGGCGGCTTGGGCATTAGGATTGTGCCCCGATTGCTTAATGACTCCTTTAGGAATGTGAGGTGCAACTTGAGGTTTATCTAGAGGTTTTTCAATACGCAAAGGACTCCCAGGTGGGTCAAGTTCCTTTCCAAGGTCGGGTTGTGACGAACTATAGTCCTTCGCATGAGTCACAACCTTAGTAGCATGGACCATATTGATGCAACCATGACCACCAACCTCCGATGGATCTTGATCACCACCAGACTAATCATGGGTCCTTGATTTCATGTTTTGATTATGAGGTAAAGGGTTTGTCAGCATAGCTAGGCCCTGTACTATGAATCTCGAGGCTCCATCAATCCGAGGGCACAAGTGAGTGAGGTGGTATTCCTTACACTATTAGCAAGGAAACTTAACCTTATGTTTAGGTTGCTTGTCCCCCCCAGCATTTTGGGCGTTCTTGTCATTAGAATTGGCATTTTAATTCCTATTCCCACCCTTACAATTCTTTTTACCCTTCTTTTTATTCCTTCCGGGTTGCTGGTTACCCTTCTGGTCCGACGATTGCACCAAAAGCACACTCGTCGTTTGGGTGGGTTGAGACGAAGCCGTGGCTTGTCCCGAAGCAGATTGGTTGATAGATAATTGACTGACCTGCTTCACAACCGAATCCGCAGGCTTGGCACTCGTACAACCAACAATGCCAATGGCATGTGGTCTAAGTTTAACTTTAGGGTGGAAACTAGAACACAGAGCATTAGGAATGATCTAATATAACAGACTAGATTGAGCATAAATCAAGTCTAATTCCTGCGCCCTAAAAATGGCTTGTTCGTCGTTCTGAACTCCAGATGTAGAACATCCTTCACTATATAAGGAAATAATTATTTAAGGAACCACTCGATGAGAAATTCCGATGGTATTAAGGCTTTAATCAACCTCTTCCGTATATGCCACTCTTGGATATGGTCCGAGATATGCGTGGCTTTATCCTGCTGAAATGTCGACAAGAGTTCCGTACCAACGTCATAATGCACTGGTGGCTGGAAGTGGTTGAGAAAAGTGATAGCTAGGTAATCAAACAAAGTGAATTCCCCCCTAGGTAACTCTATATACCATTTTGCGGTGGGTCCTGTAAGGGTGCATTGAAACAGCCTTAAACAGATCGAATCTTCATGTAAGGAATTCAAAGAGCACCATAGGTGAAATGTAGTAACATGTTTGCTCGAATCTTCTCCTAGTTTTCCATCAAATTTGGGTATGTCTGAGGGAATATTATTAGGGACAGTGGGCCAAGCCGGGTCATGAGATACAGGATCGTTTGTTAGTCTCGACAAATCAAGAAGATTTAGCGTTGTGAGGAAAGGGAGCCTAGGATGAGCAGGTCGATGCCCTGCTCCCTGATAAAAAAAATTCACATAGGTCTAATTACCGTAACCACCATGGCCTTGGCCATAGTGCCCTCCTCCCATATGACCCGTGTAGGGTGGCATGGAAGCACCATAATGTGGTGTGCCTTGACTATGTGGGGATACAAAGCCATAATTCAGAGAGTAAGTAGATTGTTGATACTTGTACCCATACGATGAATAACCCTATACATACTGCGTCCCATAATAAGGTCCATAAGACATCCCATGAGATGTCCCATGAGACACTCCGTAAGTAGGAATATATGTTCCAGAAATAATAACATGACCTCCAGAAGTAGGGATACGACCTCCCGAAACAAGAGGAGGTGCTTGACTCTGAGACACAACTGTGTGAGTAGCAACAGTACGGACATGACTCGTAGCAATGTTTCGGCCTGAAGGACCACGTGAATGAGGGGGAGGAATAGCATTCGAAGAACAAGGAATAGAAGACGAAGGGACGTGTGAAATTATGTATATGGTGCTCCCTATTGTCACTCGTCTTGGATCTGGTATCCTAATAGGATCACTAACACTGGGTCTAGGAGGAATATATGATGTAGCTTCCACCGTCGGGATTGAAGGTGCAATGTGACTCGTGCTCCCAAACCTCTCCGCATGGTAAGGAATAGGAGTGCCCCCAGGCGTAGTGTTAAGCTCAAAATTTGATTCAAAATGAAATGTCAGATCATGTGTGGGGATACCATACATACCATAACTACCATAAATAGTTCTTGTGGGTTCATGATAAGTCTCGTCGCCCAGCATCCAATACTGGTGACCTATGAATGAGGGATCATACCTAGAGTGAGTAGGTCTATCATGTGAAGGATCAAAACTAGAATGTGTAGGAAAATTAGGTGAAGGATCAAATGTAGGATTAAACTCTTCGTCCTCCACGTCTCAAAGTGGAGAAGGCAACTCAGGAGTGTCATCTCCATGATCTCCCATCGTGTGTGAATCAATGTACGAAGTAGTCCACCTGGACCGTCTTTTTCTCTCTCCCAAAGGAGGAGGAAATGTAGAAGGTGAAAGTCTTGCTAAATGACGAGAATGGTGAGGAGCCACACCCGAATCCACAATGACTCAAAAAATGTAAAAGACTCTCTAATTACGCAAACCCTAGGAAAGCTAACGTGCAAAGAGCATACAGCAATAAAATCTAAAGCCAAACACAAGCAATCAAGGATAGGCTAAGTGAGCTCCCAAATGAAGCAGGTATGTCTTGCCTAGGAGAGGCTTGAGACTCCCATACACAATAAGCAAAGGTTTGTAACCAATTATTGTGGCCCTCAGCTTCAACATGTAAAGCGACTGTGCTGTCTAACCCCAACCTGGCCGGGACACCTGCAAAATAACCCCTGCAAAGTACCCCCTCAATATCCTAGGTAAGGCAACTAAGGTCACCTCAATATAATCAATGCTCAAGCGGATAGTCCTAGGAGGGATTGACCGTATGGGCAGGGTAGCAAAGCCCGAAACTCTTAAAAGAGCCCCCTGATACGAATACATCCCTGAAAATATCTCCGATGCTACTCAATTATGACTAGGGGTCATCCCAATAAATAACCACTCACACTGCCTCATGCTTAACTCCCTTTTGAGAGAAGGATCCTAAGAAACACTAATTATACCAAGGAATTTCACACTCTCACCTGGAAAGACACATGCATGTTGTTGATTAGTGGTCTTGGAGAATTTACTCACAATGAACTATCCAAGACCCTAAAACCTAATCTTGTTGGTGTACCCTATTAAATAAAATAGTGTAATCCATTTTAATTAAGTGTTGACTTTATTTGGTTTTATTACTCAAAAGAGGTAGATGGTCGTGCAACTAGTGGTGTTATGACGCAACATGAAGCAAAATGCACACCTAACAATCAATGCAAATGCATTGTGTCCAATGAAAAACAGGGTATGCTACTACGTGAAATGCAAAAATTTTATTCAAATGATAAGTGCAATCATTCCTATATGAAATCCTAACTAATACTTAAAAGCAAAACTTAGTGCAAGTATCATGCGAAATGCAAAGTGCAATGCATAATGATGCAAGGAAGCAAATATTTTTGGATTTTTTGAAATAAAAATGAGATACTAAAGCAAAAGAATGATTCTACTACCACTAGACTTGGCAAACACAATCAAACAGCACGCACACAAAGTACTAAGGTAAAAGAAATCTAATGCACTAATCCCAAAACAAAAAATCGAAAATGCAATGACAAGAACATTCTTAAAAAGAAATTTACCCTAAAAAAAATGTCTCTGGTCAAAATACAGACTCTAGCAGTGTCAAAGGAGACTTAGAAATCATCAAAATTTACCCAGCAACAATCAATCTTCCTCTCGAAGGCAAAAATAAGGGCATATGCGACTGTTCGCAGTAAACCCGCATATGTACGCGGATATATTAGTAAAAACCATGTGTATACGCGACTGTGAGTTAAAAACTCGCGTACAGGAAGAAAAGTGCATAAAAATAAAGGCAAACAAACAAGCTGAGAAAAACTTCACACCAATCAGACACTACCAGGAAAACATTCCCCCGGACCCGACACAGAAACAGAGAAATAAGAGCAATTCAAAATCATTGAATGCCGATAGAAACCCCCAAAGGACAACTACTAGGAACTCCCCAGTGGAGTCGCCAATTCTGTTACGGAGAGAAATTCCTATGGCTTGGGGTACCACAACAGATAGCTTGACTCCAGAAATAAATCCTTTCCAATATGCAAGAGAAATAAAATATCTAACACTAAAGGATCTCGATTCATACCTTATTCTGGACGGTTGATGTAGATCCCCGTTGAGCTTTCCAACTCCAGCTTGAATTGATAAATTACTTCCTCAACAATTAGTAAACAAGACAAGCATGCTATAAATATTGGTGTTAGATCTACTCTAGCATATATAATTGATAACGTATAAGCATTTGAAATCATCCATGGATAAAATATTCATTCAAACATACATTATTGGATAGGAAAAGATATTTCTATTAATATGAAATCAGAGATTACAATGAATACAACCTCTGTCGGCACGTTTGCGAATCAAAGAAACTGAATCCCCCACTTGGACCTCCACCACATCAATCCTCCATCTCTCAATAGCAAGCTCACAAGCAAAAGGAAAGCTTGGGAAGAACACAAAAGTACTCCAAGGGACAAAGGGATGCAGACACAAGTATAATTTCCGACAACAATGGATTATAGTTTCTTTGCTCTCAATTCTCATATATGCTTCAATGTATCCAAAGGGTTTGTTATATATCTCTTCAATGGGGCAATGAAGGGTCGAATCCAAGCGATCTCAAGGCATATGGAAGGCCAAGAGACAAGTGAGTTGGATCCACATCAAGGAAAACTCCAAAATAATTTGGCCTTTTGCACACATCCCGATGTATGCGGTTTTATGGGTCAAACCCGCGTATATACGCGAGAAAGAGTTTAAAAGTTGTGTATAGAAAATTAAGCATGTTTTTGGGGATGATCTTGGAAACATCAAAGGTATAAAAAAGTTCCATGGGGTCCAAAGAGTTTGCAGAGGGGCATGGGAATGCCATACAAGTGTGATTCACCAGGTGTGGTAAAATCAGCTATAACAGACCCTGGTGCCTTTAATGAAGATTTTTGACTTTACGATAAGATACAAGACCCTTTAATTCAAATCAATGTTTTATGCAGCATTAATCAAGAATGATTTTTTTTTTCTTTGTGAATATCTGATTCACGTCAATATCTAGGAGCTAAGGGAATCCTCACAACTCAAGAAATTTACAAACTATGCAAAAAACAATGAAAAGTGAAAAAAATAACACATAGGAGTAGTGCCAATATGTGAAGTTTCTATTATTGTCTAGCATGTAAATATGTCTGGAACATGTTTACAATACAATGGGATAAAATTGTTATCCTTTGGAGGCAAATTGGATGCATACATGTGGCAGGCTTAGATTGGACCTCAAACCCCCTAGGTGGACCAATGAGATCCCAAACCACCTCAAACGGTCATGAATAGCTATGTGAGCATGGATGAATAATTCTAGGACATAAATGAGGGTAGGATAGGAGTTTTGGAGTGCATGGGTGAGTGGGAGTGGCTCTAGGTAGCAATTAATGGTCCAAAAGAGCCAAAAACACCCAAATACCATGCATGGGCGCCTCTAGTCAACCAGTTTCCCTGTTTTAAGGAATGGGAGCACACCAAGGATTGAAAAGTCATAAATGAGGGTGCATGTGTCTTCTTAATGGTCTAATGAGGGCACATGGGTGCATTAATGAGTCCAAAACACCAAATAACTTTCTAGACCACCATAACCAAGGTTTGGGCCATATGACATGAGTGTAAAATAAATGAAAGTGTGTCTAGGTGTATGTGACCATGGTAATGGGTGGTATAATTCTCTAATAGCCCCCCTTAAGCCTAACTTAGTGTAACCACATCAAAAATCAAGGCCTTGCAAAACTAAGGATCAAGTCACCTCTTACAAAAAATTATTTGTCCATATAACCAAGGTAAGGAGGAAAACCTCATGGGAACGAAACCTCCCCTAAAAACTGGACATGGAGAAAAATATGAAAGTGAATATCATTCATCACCATGTGTGACCCGCTCCAATAAGTGATCTCAGATAGGTGAATGTATTCTCTTTGAAGCTCTTGGTGAAAATTCTAGCAGTTTGCTCTGCATATGGGCAATACTGCAATGATATCACCTACTCATGCATCAAGCTCCAGATGTAGTGCATGTGAATCTCAGTGCTCTTGGTCCTCTATCTATGTACTGAATCATTGGAAATCTTGATTACACTTTTATTTTCACACCAAATGGAAGTGGGTGAATTAAATGCAAATCCAAGCTCTCCAAGAATGCCTTGCAACCACACACATTGTGTAGCTACGTTCATTACTCCTCTATACTCGGCCTTGACTCATGAAAAGGATATAATGTGTTGTTTCTTACTTGACCAAAATATGGGACCATGTGCAAGCATGAAGACATAACCTAAAGTGGAATTTATGTCAATTGAATCTCCATCCCAATCAGAATCAATAAATCCAACTAGTTCTAGTGGAGAACTAGCAGCATAGTGTATCCCAAAGTGTTTGGTTCCTTGTACATAATGCAAGATCCTTTTTGCAAACTTCCAATGTATCTCATGAGCCTCCTCCATATATGTTGCAACATCACCTACTGAATAATCCAAATCCGGTCGAGATAGTATGAGGTACAATAAGCTCCCAACTAGTTTTCTATACAACGAGTTGTCCACCAATGGAGATGAACCAAAATCACCTAGTTTCACTCCTGAAAGGAAGGGATATTTGGATGCCTTACTGTTGGGCCTAGGGAATGCTAAGAAAAATTCACTTATAATTCTACCTAAGTATGGAAAGGAGCTAATGCAAAAGAAGAGAAAGGAGCTGCGACCGAGGCAGCGACAAAAGAAGGAAGGGAGAGCAAATGAAGGGAAAGAAGGAGAATGAGGTGCGACAGAGGAAGATAAAGAGTAAGGGGTTAAGGAAAGAAGAATTTGAAGAAGAGAAGTCATGAAAGAATAAGATGTAGCAACAAAAGAGAAGTCACAAAATAAGAAAGGCCATGATAGAAGAAAAGGACTCAACAGAGAAAGAAGGTGACGAAATGGAGCCATGTCAGAAGGTGTGCAGCGACGCAACAGTTAGAAAGCGACATGTCATAAAGATAGTGGGTATGAGGTCAGATATAGACGGTGAGATCCACATGTATGAAGGTATATTTTTAAGTCATTTCATTAGTTTTTACTATCACATGTCGCTAGACTAGGAAATACAACATGTTGTCTAATTATAGGAATTCGACTGAGAAAGTGACATGCAAAGAGTCTGTAAGGAGTCTATAAAAGGAGGAAACCAAGTTGTATGCGGGTTAGACAATGTAGAAACTTAGGAGAGACTTAGACACTGTAGACACTCAAGAGAGCCTTAGACATTATAGACACTCGAGAGAGTCTCAGACACTCTTGATCCTTTGTTAGTCTATTAGTTTGTGCAAAGTGCATTGAGTCAAGAATCTACGTTCAAGTGTGCATAAGTGTAGAAGAGACTAAGTCGATCCAGGTTGTGTGTGGATCAATAGTAGATTCAAGTAGAGAAATACCAAAGACAGAAGATAAGAGAGCATGAGAGCAGATAAAAGTATGTATAGATAAGCAAGGAAGATCTAGAACAGAGTTTGTAGCTAAGTGCACAGACCATAGGTGCTATATATTTATCATTCCATATGAAGAACGGCTATGTGGTTTTTCCCGGATGGGTTTCCACGTCAAATTATGTGTTTTATGTATGAATGTTGAATGTGTTTAAGTCACATGCATATATGTTATTGTGAATGAATGCTTATGTATTTGCTTATGAATGAGTTTACATATATCAGTTCCACTGTTATAAGTTGAATGTATCTATGGTGCACCACGATTGTTGTTATAATATTTACAAGGGAAGAAGTGTGTCGTAGTATAACTATGCACAGTAAGTATAAATAATCCATTCACATGATTCACTCGAGTACCTTGGTAGAAGGACAAGGGACATGAAATCCCCCACCCAACTATGGAAACCTGGTTCTAGAAGTTACCCATAGAAAGATATCTCAAGTGAGATTGCATCTGCGGCGTACGTGTTGCCGACTGGGATTTACTATGTCGGGTCGATATCTTGGGCTTTGTTGTGCACGGGAGAGGAGGGACTGGATCTCACGGGTCGAAGAGATGTCGAAAGGCCAACAAATGGTTGTGTTGCTGTATTTGAATCATTTGGTGAGGGAAATGTTGTGGCATCTGACGAAGCCCGAAATCCAATATTGAGTGGATTTCAAAGCGTTAGAGTTTTCACAAGAAGATATTAAAGGATCTCGGTGGAAACCAACATAGTGGCTGGGCCGATACCTCTACACGGATATTCACAATACTTTCTTTTTTGAATTTCCCATTGCATTGCATGAGCGGTTGTCTAGGTTGGAAACCTAGAAAAATAAACTTCCAAGGAGGAGAACCGACAGAGTGGACTCCTCAGTTGATTCAGCGAATGAAAAGTGTGAGCAAACCTGTGTCAAGGGCTGGTTATTTTTGGGTAGACAGAATTTTGGAGGGATACATTACTAAATTTATTGTCGACACAATAACCTCATATAGTGAGGCTGAAAGAAAGTTTTTCCAAGGACCCCGTGGAAGATACCTGTCATATTTGAAAACTTGGATAAAGATGCTTGTATGTGAAAAGGGAATCCTGCAAAATGTAATAGTTGAAAATTGTACGAAGAAGGTTGGATATGTCGCAGCAAAACTATGTGAAAAATGGCGCAAACTAAGGTGAGATGCTCCTTGGATATAGTGGAACTGAACTAGAGGTTGGTTCTTTAAGAAGCATGAGAATATTTAGGTCGAGAAAGAGAAGAAAGACTCTAACATGAAGAGGAAATTGTAGTACAACCAGAGAAGAAGAATACAAGCTTATTTTGCACTTAGACGAAGGGTCTTGCAACAAAGAAGAAGAATATCAACCGATATCCGAAGGAGAGGAAGAATCGAAAGAATCAATAGAAACTCCAAGACAATAGAATGAGTATGGTACACCTATAACGCCACATCCATCACCAGAGGTAAGATCTAGAAACTCGTCCCCAAGTAGACTTGTAAATATAAATAATATTAACACTGTGAATAGTTGGCAAGGGAGTCGACTACTCAAAATTTTTAACCAAGTGTGTCAAGAGCCAACATAGTGGACATCACCAAGATTAATTTGCCAATATTCAATGGAAATGGGTTAGAAGACCCATAGAAACACTAGTTTATCTGTGAAGTTGTATGGACTATGTGGCAGATCCTAAATGAGGACATAAAGAAAGCACAGATGATCATGACTTTGTGAGGTCATGCACTAGATTGGTACATGAAGTTTTCTATAGTGCCATCATGAGTTGCGTGGAAAACACTTTATTAGATTCGACTCAGAATGATAGATGATTTTAGAAACCAAATTCTGAGTCGCAATGCATTACAGAGATTAAATAAATAAATCATCTACCAACAGAGTTTGTTTGGGACTTTGACCTGAGATTCAAGACATTAATGGCCAAAGTGAGCTTCCAAATGTTGGATGTACAATATAAGGAATGGTTCATTGTCATATTGTTTTGCACATTCAGATCCCATTGATGCAACATAATATTGTGTCATGGATAGAAGCAGGGATAATTTTAGGGGTGAATTTTAGCCCAGTGGGCTATTTTTCCATGTTTTTCTCCAAAAAAAGATTCGGCATTTTGCATTTTTTGAAGCCCTGTTTCGCCCAATTTTGATGGGGTAAAAATTTTTCACCCTAGAAATCACCAAATTATTATATAAACGATATAAAATCCTTGGACATTAAAATATTTGTTGAAAAATATTGCCAACCATTTTATATTTAGGGTTTTAAGAATTTGTAATATTCGCCAACATTTATACACTTTTAAATAAATACGGTTCCTTAAAATCCTCCCTAGATAGAAGCTCTAGAAATAGCCATGAATCTAGAATCCTTGCCAATTGGAGAAACCAAAGCAGGAATGAATTGGAGAAACCAAAGAAGGAATGATGTAGATTTAGTCTCATCTAGTTAATCTTACAGTGCAACTCTAGGACATCAAGAAAGGCAAGGAAGTTCAATAAAAGTATGGTGTACAATATGTAAAACAGACGGACACCACAAAGATAATTGTTTGACACTCATGAACTATATCGCAGTAGGAGTGTTGAACCTGATAAACACCCAAGGGATGCCTTGGTGTAGAATATGTCGGACTGGAGGCCATAAGTCAAAAGAATGTTTGTATTTACAAGAGATTGTATGTACACCAGCTATTCAGTACTATTAATTTTGTAAATCAGTAGGACATGATGAGAAAGATTGTAGAGCACTTTAGCTACTACAAGATAAAAATGGCAGATACCTACTTGATGAAGAATGATAAGCAGATGTAAGTTGAATGAGCGCAGCCTCAGTACCATCCTGCTCAATATCCACTAGCACAATTTCAACAACCAAAATATCAACAGAATCAGTATCTGCCGCAACAATACTACCCTCAGCAAAGGGGGGGGTGGAAATTTTTTAGGCTGAGGATAACAACAAGGAGGAGGAGGATTTGGTCGAGGAAGTGGCCAAATCATATGTTATAACTGTGTAAAACTAGGAAACATTTCTTGATATTGTGCAAGTACTGCAAATACATGTACATATTGTAAAGCATTTGGCCATAGTCTCGAACAATGTCTGCAATTAATTTCAAAATGGCAAGCTCGAACTGTGGTAAATTATAATTCTGTGCAGAATCTAAACCCAAACCCCAATCAAAACATCCAAATGCTTTCTATTAAGACAAGAGAACCAAATATTGTTGTAGTTACAAGAGGAGGTGTTGTGGCAGGAGAATACCAAAATACGCAGCATGAAAAAGCGCAGGTATGACTGACGGCACAAAAGAAAGAACCAGTTGACGTCCATAAGGAAAAAGAAGTATTATTGGATGTGTGAGTAGAATTTGTTGATACCAATAAAATGTCGACATCTGGACAAGTAAAGGCGATGCTCGAAAGATTCAAGTAATTACTCAGGAAGAAACTAATGAAAAAGGTTAGTAAGCTCAAAGAATTTTTCAAAATTGTTTAGCACTAATCCATGATAGAGATGTTGTAACAGAGTTAACAACACTCATAGAAGAAACTATGGAACACTCGCGACTTGAAAAATGAGTTAACCATATCGGGTGTTGGTAATAACTCCCGATTCCAATTTTCTATTCACGACTAAAAACATTAATTTATAGATTACAATGAGGCGGTTGAGAACCAGCCTTTTCACCTTCC
>LPNX010468810.1:695259-831157 GCA_001517045.1 Pseudotsuga menziesii
AAACCAATACTAGATGCCAAAGAGTGCATCTTTACAACTGTTAGTGTAATGAACAATAATAAACTTGATATGACAAAGAGAAATGAAAAAAATAACCTTGCAGGTCTACAGTCTCTGCCAAGGTGATTTACAATCTCAACTTCAGGTTTTAAAGTGATACAATGACAGTATCGCAGCTTCAATTCGCAGCAATTTCAGAGAGAAAACATCAGTAGATACCAAATATATCACTGTCAGTCATACACAGGCTTCTTTACATCAGTCACTAGCAATCAGTCAGTATAATATGCAGGCTTCTTTACATCAGTCACTAGCAATCAGTCAGCATAATATGCAGCATACAACATTTGCACATATGAGTCTGAGATAGGTATTTATTTCTTCACAAAAACCAAACAGAAGTTAGGGTTCAGGCTCGGTCTTCAACATATATCAGTTCTTCAACGCCTATACACTTTCATGCAGGCTTCAGCAAGCTTCACGCAGGCTTCAACAAGCTTCAATGTAGCTTTTAATGGCACGCATGCTTATCTCCTCCAAGCGTAGCAGTCTTCAACCAAGTCTTCACGCAGGCAGCATTCACGCAGGCTTCACTGCACTACCATTAGTGTGTCCAGCTTCATGCATCAGTAATGGCATCAGTGTGTCTAGCTTCACGCTGTCAATGGCATCAGTCTTACTTATATAACAATGCAGTCTCCACGCAGCAGAACGTGGCACACATAGCAGGCAGCTCTGGGTCGCAGCAATTCAACACTCAAGGCACAGCTTTCACCATTCACACAGCATACATGCAGTCAAAGAAATCAGTCACGAGAGAAATTAGGGCACAAATTAGGGTTTTATGCAGTCTACAAATGAAGTCGCAGCCCTTTTCAGAGAATTAATAACTCTCCAACGCATATATTATTTCTCCAGCACATCAAAATATCAGTCTTCAATCTCCAACTCAGGCAGTCTCCACGCTGGTCTCTTCAAACAGTCTCCACGCAAATGAAAAAAGAATGAGCCTTTAACGTTGCAATACTATATAATAATAATACTGCTTCTATGCTGCTGCAGCAACATCCAGAGCCCAGAGATCGCCGAAGCTCCAAACTCTGGTTCTCAGACAAGGGGGCGAGAAAGGAAGCTCCAATGGAAGTCTATGCAGTCCTTAAATCGTGTGGACGAGTTGTCAAACTCAGAGCAATTCAAGCATTGGATAATTTGATTACAACTCGGCCTCGCCATATGCTGAACAACAGGCCGAAATTCTTAGACTGGCGCCCAGCAGAATGGATTCAAGAATTTGATCAACGGACAGCGCTAAAAGAGGGCTGGGTCAATAAAATGAAGAAAACGGAGCATGCTCTCACAACACAGTCATAAAAGATAGGACGCAGCCTTCATCTTCATGCATATAATAAAAGATTCAACGCAAGCTTGAGTCTCCACGCTGATGGGTCACAGCTCTTACAACACAAGAGGCTCACACTACACGCAGCACAAGATTATAACGTGCAATGGCTCGAATCCTAGCACGCAGCACAAGATATCAGTCTTTACATCTTCATAAAATCGCAGCTCTAATAAATATCAGTGTTTAACATATATCGCAGCATCAATTAACAAGGCGTCTTCAATACACATAGACCATGCTCAATAGGCTCGTTAGGTAACCTAACCAGACTCGTCAATCTATTACCAATGAGGATTATGGAGCCAGTGGAGAAGTGCATGGCACGGACGAAGGATAATAACCGAACTGGGAAAATTCGAGCTCACTGGAATGACAGAATGCACAGTGGTAATTTGTTATACAACTTGGTGAAAATGCAAAAGCCAACTAATTTCTCAATTCTCAATTCATACATTAGGGTTTCACTTGGAGGAAAAACGCATGCCTGGAGGGCAGACTTCAACACTGAAAATTAGGGTTTAGGTATAACACAAAATTTTTAAGCCCATGCTATAAGAAAAAATGCAGACATAATACACATACAAAACGCTCAACTCATTAGGGTTTCCTCAGCATACAAACTCAATCATGAAGGAATTTGCATGCGACTCCACTGGCAGACTGATGGAGCAGTCTGGCAATGGACTGGCAAGCAGAATGCCAGGAATGGGCAGAAATGCAGCAGGAGTTATGGCAGACAGCCCTGCTCTGATACCACTTGTTGGTAATAACTCCCGATTCCAATTTTCTATTCACGACTAAAAACATTAATTTATAGATTACAATGAGGCGGTTGAGAACCAGCCTTTTCACCTTCCCGGGCAACTATTCAAATTCCTATTTAATTATTTATTTACAATAATCCTGACGGATTATATTCTAACATCGGGAAAATATTACAAACTAGTCATAAACTGTGAATGACTACGGAGATAGGAGATTATGATATGGACTATATCATTTTAGTTTTGGGATCTGATGTTATTATCTTGACAAGACAAACATGGGAAAGCATTAATATGACATGACTATATTAGTATCCCATTCACCTAAGGCTAGTGAATCAATCGAAGGTTCTACCCATTGGTCGACTGACTCAAGTACCTATCGAAGTAGAAGGCCTGAGGACATACACAGACTCTAAAGTGATTGACATTATCAATGATACAAACCCATATCTTACACTTTTGGGAATTGATTGGGAGATAGATAATCATACCATAATTAATTTTAAGAAAAGAACCTTGTCATTTTAATATTTAGATATAAGGGTGGTCACGCCAATTGATCTGCTTGAAGGGAGGAGATATGTCAAACTAGTGAATAATGAAGGCCAAATATTTATGTAGTATTATGGGCATATTGCACGACCTGTATGAAGTTGACAAGGTAGACTCCATTTCGGTTGGTGTATGGGAAAGAAGTTTTCATGCCTATGGAGTCATTGTTCCAAGTCTAAGAATTGTTGCGATCATCAAAAGGGCAGATGTTGATGTTGTCGAAGACAAGTTACTTCAACTAGTGTAGTTGGAAGAAGAACGTTCTATTGCAGGGTTTCATCAAAACGCTGAAAAGCAAAGACATAAGGTATGGCATGATCGACACATTAAGAACATGCAGTTTTAGGTTGGAGGTCTTGTTCTTATGTATCATAGTAGATTATTTGAGCACCTAAGCAAGTTAAAAACTCATTGGTTAGGACCATATATTGTCAAAGAGATAACTGATGGAGGAGCAGTGAAACTAGAAAAATTAGATGGGACAGAAGTTAGAGGACTAGTCAAAGGGAGTCGACTGAAACCATATTTCGATATCACATAAAAAAAATAAAAAAAATAAAAACTAAAAAGGGAAAAGAGAAAAGAGAAAAAAAAGAGAGAAAAGAGAAAAGAGAAAATAGAAAAGAAAGAAAGATGTGTTGGACATTGGTTCAACGCTCCCTGTGAGTTTCGCGACATGGACTAATCGCCTCCCAAGATCCTAACTCTGGCGATTGTGGAGGATATTAAAACCTGTAGATTTTTTTCTAACAGCAATTGTGAGTCCAACAAATGGTATCAGAGCAACAGGTCAAGAGTTAGAAACTCACCCGGGTCGCGTTGTCAGGGAGATTGTTGGACATTGGGTTCAACACTCCCCGTGAGTTTTGTGACATGGACTAATCTCCTCCCGAGATCCTAACTATGATGATTGTGGTGGAGATTAACACCTGCGGTTTTTGGTCTAACAACAATCGTGAGTCCACAAAGATGAGACAAAAATTATGATCTCAAACTCCTAGTCTTCCGCAGCAAGAAGTGAAAGTTTCACAAACTTGGTCTCTAACGAAGGATACAATTATGAGTGAAGACACTTGGTATGCCGAAAGAAAGGAACCCTGTTGAAGGAAGAAAATCGATCGCAAGGACTGCACCACCATTGTAAGAAAGTTGATACAGCAAAGATAAAAATCAAGTTACAAGGAGTGCAACATTGTCACATGAGATACCAAAATCCTGGATGTGATAGGTTGGAGGTCATTCATTCGATGAATAAGGGAAAATATGGTGGCATGCTTTTTGGTCACATCTATATTTATGGAAATAACTACCATTCAAAATGATAGATAATTGGTGGAATAGCATAAAAGTTTCGATAATGAGTTGGACAGTATTCCCATGTGCCTGAAAGGACAAATTCATTTTTATTGATTTCCCGCTGTTGTAAGGAACGACTGCAGAAAATTGGTACATAGTATATTTCTTCATGCCCAAGTTCAATTCATCCCATTTTTCAAGAGAGAAGAGATGTTGAGTGTCTTCAACTTTGAGAGTCGAAGTGAGTTGTTCGTAGCATGGTCATGTCCATCTCCAGCACACAAGCACAGTTTAATTTCAGCGTACATCACCTACGATAGTCATGGAGGATATTGTTAGTTATATTCCACTACAGGTGGAGGTTCCACCATTTGTTTAATATACTACACCAGCTGTTGAACAAACCACTCCAGTGATGGAGCCAAACCCCATTAGGTCATCTAGAAAAGCACATGCAGATATACCATGTTTGTTTGGAACCAAATGGGGCAAGCACACTGTTAACCGGAAGAGGAAGGAAAAATCATCGACAATCCCAGCATCACCACCACCAGAGGATGAATATTCTAAGACAAGAAATTTGATGCCACCTTACATCCCACCTAGACGTAGTGATGCACCAGACTTCAAAATACCAAAGCGAATAGGGGCCCCATTGATAGCACCAATAGTGCCAAAAGGAGTGAAGGTGTTAATGGATATCATGTCGAACCAGCGAAAATTATGTCTTACTGACCATGACACAAAGAAGCAGAAATAATTAGCCAACCGCAAGAACTATATCGATACTGTGAAAGACACACTAGATGCGCCTAAGTGATTTGTCCCAAAGGAATGGGCTAGAGGATTCGAATAGTTCAACATATTATCATTGTTATATATGCCACATTTTGGCCACAGCATACCGATAAACACCTTTGTTAAGAAATTATTGGTATTTTTTCATGGTACTTTCCTATGGCTTGGAAATCCTATACCTAAAAATGTCAAACTTATTGCACTCATCACTAGCCTACCATTTGCAGGAATGAACCCAATGCCACTTATAAGGAAGGATCAAGAAGCAATGATAATTGTGTGGATGAAGGATAGGTACGACGTAGTAAGAGATAACAGAGGATTTTAGATGACCTCCATCAATTATTATATTATTTGCTTTGTTGTGAAGGTATTGGCTTCGAAGTTACTATGTAAGATGCACCCAAACCAATGCACTGAGGGAGCAATTGTGAAGGCTGAAATCTGTGTGGAGGGAGTTCATATCAATTGGTGTCAATTCTTGTTGAACAAACTGTTACAAGGTGTTAGTGATTTGTAAGAGGAGGGTAGGGCATTCCACTACTCAGGGTTGTTAATTTTAATTTCATGTATTGCATGGTCCTACCCACTGAACTACCAAGGCATAGATATTCTAGTGAACTGCAGAGGAGCGTGATACTAAAACCTTTGGTTTGACTAGGATAGAAAGGAATGGTAGATAGAAAATAACATGGAATTATTCATGCATGGGGAGGCTATAAGGAACTAGGTGAGGAACATATGTAGCTTGGATGATGCCATTGTTAAACGGTTTCATCAAGTGGTTAGATTTGAGATTGGCATGCACCATGTCAACATGCAAATACACCAAGACCAACATCATCAATGCTTTTCGATGCAATTCATAATATCTTAGGAATAGGTTGAAGAAATTGTTGATGAATGGCCCGAAGAATGGCGTGTTCCGGTGCTAGAAGATCAACTATGGCAAGAGGAAGAATAACTACAAAAAGAGGATCCACCACCACCAAAAGACAGAAATGAAGAAGAAAATCCATAGGAGGATTTAGACCGAACACAAATTAGTTCCATTTCAACTTCAATAGATCAAAAGATAGAAAAGAAACGAAAATACCCTGAGATGGAACATCCATAATCCAGAAGGAAGAAGAAGAAGATGAAGGCTGATAGAAACGAAAATACCATCAGCCTGGATAGGGAAGACGTGAAAGTTATGACTGTAGAAATAGCTGGAGTTGCACAGAAAAGCTTCAAAACCATAGAGGACAGATAGGAATAGATTTCAAGTATGATCACCAACTTACTCAAAGTTTTTTGTAAAGCGGTGGAAGATGTTAAAGCTGTTGTAGATTTTCCAACACCAAGCACTGAGACGTGGGATCCATCAGAGGTTTCAGAAGTGCCACCAACTGGAATATTAGTTCCAGTACCGCTATTAAGAATGGAGGTGTCAGGAAGAGTTCTCTATCTAGGAACTCTAGAGTTTAATTATGTCGTCGGGGACATAGGCCTGATAACGATAGATTATCGTTAATGAAAATGTCTGAAGTGTATGCAATACAAAGTGATGGATTTGTGGAGATAAAAGTGTGAGAAGACACACTAATTAAGCAGGCGAACGCTACAAACAAAAGTGTTAAAACGATGAAACAAGTAGTACATGAGGCTAAGTAGCAGAAAAAGAAATTGGAAGAAAATCACCATAGGATTGACAAGGCAGTATCCATTTCTTGCACAAATTTCGCAGAGGATGGAATAACATAGAAAATGGCGCTAGAATCCAAGATTGCGCGACTTGGAGAAATAAAAGAAGACCTCTGACGGAAATTCGCAGAGCAAGAGGCACAAGTAACACCAAGCACACTCCCTAAGGTGTTAGAGATAAGAACTAAAGTAGCAATTGAAGCTGCACAAAAAATTGAAGAGGAAGAAGCAGTGTGCACTAAAGTTGTCGACCACGTCTCCCAAGGCTTGGGTAGCGCTCATAGATGATGTAGAATTAGAGAAAGTCATTGAAGAGTTGCACATAGCCGAGACAAATATAACTCAGTTGAATATTAAGATGAAGAAATTACCCTTTGCACAGAAAATAGCTAAGGCGGCATAGATGAAAAAATTGCAAGAATAAGTAATAGTGTTGTGCACACAATAGAAACAACGTGCAGATAAGGTTGAAGAGCTGCAGGTTGATGTTGAAAGAGTCACATGCATCATTCTTCCTGTACATGAGAAGGTGTGAGAAGAAGTCGAGTTAGTAGAAAAGGTAATGTAGGAACATATCATTTATGACCTTGTGGAGCAATTGAAGAATATGGAGGAAGAAATGCGACAGGAAGCGGAGAGAGTAACAAAAAATATTACAAGATTTTCAAGGAAAAGCTGACACACATGAACAAATGGAGGAATAATATTTGTGTGGCTCATGATGAGCCACAAGTGAGTGTTGGGGACCTTTTGGGCCTAGGGAATGGTAAGCAGAATTCACTTAGAATTCTGCCCAAGTATGGAAAGGAGCTAAGGCAAAATAAGAGAAAGGAGTTGCGACAGAGGCAGCGACAAAAGAAGGAAGGAAGATAATATGAAGGAAAAGAAGGAGAATGAGATGCGATAGAGGTAGATAAAGAGGAAGGGGTTAGGAAAGAAGCAGTTGAAGAAGAGAATCTGTGACAGAAGAAATTCCACAATAGAAGAAAAGGACGCAACAGAGAAAGAAGGTGACATAGTGGATCCATGTCAGAAGGTGTTCAGCGGTGCAACAATTAAAAAGAGGCAGGTCATAAATATCGTGGGTATGAGGTCAGATAGAGGCAAAAAAATCCATACGTATGAAGGTATCTTTGTAAGTCAAGTCGTTAGTGCCTACTGTTATGTGTCACTAGAATAGGAAAGAAAAATTGTTGGCTAAGTATAGGAATTCGGTTGATAAAGTGACTTGTAAAGAGTCTATAAAAGGAGGAACCCAATATGTATGAGGGTTAGAAAATGTAGACACTCGAGAGAGCCTAAGACATTGTAGACACTCGGGAGAGCCTTAGACATTGTAGACACTCGAGAGAGCCTCATACACTCTTGAGTCTTTGTTAGTCTGTTATTTTGTGATAAGTGCATTGATTCGAGAATTTGCAGCTGAGTGCACAGAAGTGTAGAAGAGACTGAGTCAATCCAGGTTGTGTGAAAATCAATAGTAGAGTCAAGTCGATAAAGACTAGAGACATAAGTGTAATACCCTGATTTTGACCCAATTATATTAAAATTGCAAATAATGAAAATATCATTATTAAATCATGGTGAGGAGCTCAAGGCCAAGTCCCCACCATGGATTTAGCATTTTATGCATCGACAATTAAAATTGATACCTATGGTTATCATGCTAGCCATGAACAATATAAAATGAGACATCATGTAAATATGCAATTTAATAAAAATACCCACAACTAGCTATGTCAATGCAACAAAAATATGGGGGCATGATTTCACAAGAAATAGTGGGGGGGGGGGGGGTATTCAAACCCTTGAGCCAATAGGGTAAAGCAAAATGTCAATGGCAGAACCCATAAAGCTGTCAACTACCCATTTTGTCTTTTGTGCCCAATCATTTAATTCTTCTAGAAATTGGTTGAGGTAGTTAATGCCTTGGGATGGGAAGAGTATGGCAGTCAAAATTGTATTGTGGAAGCCACACATTTTGGGGAAATCGAATTTTGACTTATGGAGCAATTTATCACCCAGAAATTGTTTCCCATTCGATTATTCACCCATATGTTCCTTCTCCTCATGCAACTAGAACTTGATGTGCATTTGTCCCTCACGTTTTCTACAATTACCTTCATTTCCATAGCTAGGAAAACCCATTTTTGTATTGTTGGGTGAATGTGCAGCAGAGATTAATGATTTGGGGGTTTGGGGAGGTCGTTTTTGCCCCTGTAGTGCCCAAGAACGTTTCTAAAAATGAATTTCTCATCCAGGGTTGATTTTCCCATCTGCAATTCTATTTTTTGGTTACCCATGACCCAGCACTTGTGTTTGTTGCTGTGTGCATCCTCGTTTTAGTTTGAAAGAATTAGGAGTGGAAGAGGCCCAGAATTGGCTTGATAAACCTAGTGAAGAGAGGAACCTCACAGATAGATCAAGAGGGGCTAGCAAATCTTCTATGCATGCCTTGAAGAGCACTGGAAGGGAAGGTATGGCCTAAGTGACTGTGTAGCAGGGAAGGAAATACTTACTTGTGTTGGGTGTGTAGGTATTGTGGAGGCCAAACCAAATCTTGTGCAGGTGTCCATAGCTCTGTGGTTGAGCTCAGTAGCTTAGCAATTCTACCTTTCCACTACCTTAGTAGCATGATAAACCCAAATGTGTTTGGCATGGTTGAACTTTGATGTGTATTTGGCTATGTGTGAGCCTGTTGTTCCCTAGTTTCTTGTGGAAATCATGCCCAGCTCGGGGGTGGAAGTGGTGCTGAGAGATTGATGATCACACTATCCTATGGTTGGGTGGAACGTTGCTGCGACATAGCTAGTTGCGGGGCAGCTCCATTTCAAGATAAGTATTCTCTTGTATTAATTCTGCAATGTATATGTTTAATGAATTATTATGAACATATGAATACATGAATATATTTGCTTCTATTGTATATGATTGTATTTTTCACCTGTATATGTATGTTTTTATTTCCAACGCATCTTTGATTATGTTCATGGTGCTAGATCCCCGGTTAGACAATAGCGCAATAGAGTCGCGTCCTCTCCATCATCGATATGAGGGGAGGGGATGTGACAGTGTGGTATCAGAGCACTAGTTGCAGAATTGGGCCTAAATGGTCCAAATTGAATAGTTGTAGAGGTAAGAGCATCCTTTGTTGAGTACTTGCCAGCAGAGAAAGACAAAAAAAAATTCAAAATTTTTCTAAGTGTGTTTGAAAATTTCCATGTCGGCAAGACTTGGTGAGTTTTGTTTATATATCGACTGAGTTGGCTAAGTTGCACCGATGAGTATCATCATGAAATGTTGAGTTGAGCCGATGACAAAGAAAGGAAGAAAAAATTTCAAAAAAAATTCCAAGTATAGATTGTGTCGAAAAAACTTGGGGAGTTTTGATGATGCATGTCGGAAGAAATCAGTGAGTTTTGCCGATGCGTGTCGGACGAACTAGGCGAATTTTATCGATACATCTTGGCAAGGTTTACTGAGATCGAGGGGAAAGAAATAATTTTCTCTAAGTGTTTCTATGTCGAAAAAACTAGGTGAGTTTTTTCAATATGTCAGAAGGAACCAACGAGTTTTTTCGACATGTCTCAGAAGACATTGGTAAGTTTATCGAGGAAGGAAGAAAGAAAAATGTTCAAAATTTTTTCTAAGTGTTGAAATTTTCCCTGTCAGCAGGAAAACCTGAGTTTCGCTGACACGTCGGAAGACTTTGGCGATTTTTGCCGACACATTGGAAGAGAAAGTTGAGATTTGTCGATACGTAAGAAGAAAATGACGATTTTTTCCGATACATCAGAAGAAAACAACACGTTTTTCCGATGTGTTGGAAACAAAATCAGAGTTTTCTCGATGTGTTGGGATCAAAGGCAAAGTTTTTTTTATGAGTCGGAAGCAAAAGCATAGTTTTGCTGACACGTCGGTAGAAAAAGATGAGTTTTGTCGATCAACACAAAAAGGCGAATTTCATCAATAAGTGTTGAAAAAACTCAGCGAGTTTTGTCGACACATCGGAATAAAAAGTTGAGTTGCGCTGACATGTTAGAAAACTTTGACGAGTTTACCGTTCGCAGGAAAATCAAAAAATTCACCGATATAAAGAAATTCAACAATTTTTTAGTGGGATTTCCAGGTACCAGAAAAGTTGAAAAATGGGGTTGAACTTATGCGCCAGATTGCGTGAAATTGAAATATTTACAAAAAAAAAACGAAGCCACAAGGGGGAAGGTCCCCTTAACCCCTGTCACCCCCCTGAGACAGTTGTTGATTGTGAGAAAAGTCTATGTTTTGAAAACTTGTCAATATAGGATTTTTCCAAATGCATGCAAGTAATTTATGAATTTCTAGGAATATCATGTAGCTAAAAATTGTGTTTATGAACACATTTTCTGAAATCATAGTCACATCAAAGGAAACATTCCACACAATGCAGTTTGGAAAAGTTGGTCTTGGTTAGGCCAAGAAGTTCAACATCATGGATGATGCACATGATCCCTATGATCCCAAGACAAATTCCATGGGGGAGAACATACGGGTTGAGAATGATGAAATAATATCCAATGGGAGGAGAAATCAAGAGACTCCCTTGGATATTGCAGCCACCATGAGCAGCCTAAGGGTGGAATTGCAAAGTTACAGAGAAGATAATGAAAGGATGATTAAAGCTCAAGAAGAAAAAAATCAGTTGAATGAAACCATGCTACAGAATTTGATAGACATCCAAAGGCAAATAAACTCTAGGAAACAGATAGAAAATCCAAAAGGGTGTAGGAGTAGTTCAAGAATAAATTCTAGCAAGAGGTCCAATAGCTCAAGAAGAGTTTTTAGAGATAGAACATATACTCCATAAATATCTTCTAGTGGACCATCTAACTCTAAAAAATCCATTGATGGTTTGAGCTCTTCATCTCACATAAGTAAGAGGAAGAGGCATTACAAGAACAATTCACATGGGGGATTTAAGAAGGCAAAGCCTCCTACATTTGATGGTGAGGTAAAATATGGTCAAGAAGCTGAAGCTTGTCTTATTGGGATAAGAAAGTATTTCCAAGTCCAATACTACTCTGGAAATATGAAGGCAAGGATATCCATCTTCAACTTTAATGGAAGAGCATCTATATGGTGGGAGCACCTCAGGTAAGTGAAGAATATCAATGAAAGAAGAATTCTGTGGAAGCAATTCAAGAAATATTTCAAGCAGAAGTGCCTCTCTAATAGGTACTATGATGATAAGATTAAAGAGTTCCATGAGCTGAAATTGGGGCAATTGACCATGGAAGAATATGAAAACAAATTCTTGGAACTGCTAAGGTATGTTCAGGTATATTCGAGATGATAAGTGAAAAATCAACATTTTCTAAGTGGGATACCTCAGGAATATAAAGATAGGATTGAGTTTGATGAACCTCGAAATCTAAAAGAGGAAATAAGGAAGGTAAAGTATTGTTATGATCAAAACAAAAGAAAACCTGATTTTCATAAGACATGGAAGGGTAAGATGAATGAGAAGTTTGACCAAAGGAATAAAGGTTTCAACCCCTCTCACTTTTGAAATCAGCAAAGGAATCCATCACAAGCTATGACTAAGCCAGCCATAATGATGGGAAACAAGCCAAGAGATCCAAAGGAGACAAGAGAACCACTTCAATGTTTGGGATGTAAAGGAAATCGTATGCTTAGGAATTGTCCACATCAGAATGGGAATGTAAGTCAACTTCAAAACATACAAGGAGATGAAACAGTGGGTCAACTAGCGAGGACCACCCCTAGAATCTATGCATCATTAGAGGACCGCCAGGAATATCATCAATCAACTGTGGTTGAAGTTGAAGGTAATATTGCTAAGTAATATGTTTCTATTTTGACTGACCCAGGATCTACTCACAGTTATATCACTCCTAGAATTGTTGAGATTTGTGCTTTAAAGAAATTAAAGCATAGAAAATCATGGTTAGTTCAAATAGCCATTGGAGCCAAGAGAAACGTTAGTGAAATTGTAGAGAAATTTCCATTGGATATGGATGGGCTATTCAGTTATGCAAACCTGAATATTCTTCCACTTAGTTCCTATGATGTTCTTATTGGAATGGACTGGTTAGAAGCACACAGGGTTAAACTTGACTGTTATAGAAGGACATTTGAATGCATGGATGAAGAAGGAAACTCAAGGGTTGTAAGAGGCATTCCAAAGGTGATTTATGTTAGGCAGGTTTCAACAATGCAATTGAAGAAGTTCTGTAGGAAAGGTTGTTGATTGTATGCAACCCGTGTTTTGGAGGCAACGGAAAATGAAGCTCCTAAGTTGGAAGACTATCATGTATTGCAAGAATTCAAGGATGTTTTTCCTAATGAGATTCCAGGACTTCTTCCAAAGAGAGACATTGATTTTACAACTGACCTTGTGTCGGGAGCCGCACCAGTGTCCAAGACACCCTATACGATGAGCACACTAGAATTGCTAGAGCTGAAAATGCAGTTACCACAGTTTTTGGAAAAGAAATATATCATGACGAGTGTGTTCCCATGGGGAGCACCAGCTCTATTTGTGAAAAATAAAGATGGGACACTCAAGTTATGTATTGAATACAAGCAATTGAACAAAGTTATTGTGAAGAATAAATACCCATTACCTCGAATTGATGACCTTTTCAATCAAATGAGAGGAGCAAAGGTATTTTTAAAACTTGACTTGAGGTATGGTTACTATTAGGTAAGAATCAAAGAGGAAGATATTCATAAGACAACCTTTAGAACAAGGTTTGGACACTATGATTTTTTGGTGGTACCATTTGGTCTCACAAATGCACCATCTACATTCATGTATCTCATGAATAGTGTTTTTAGCAAGTATCTGGACAAGTTTGTTCTTGTCTTCCTAGATGACATTCTTATTTATTATAAGAATGAAGAAGAGCATGAAAAACATTTGAGAATGGCATTGAAATTTCCAAGGGAGCATAAGTTGTATGCAAAGTTGAGAAAATGTGACTTTTATAAAGATAAGATTCGTTATTTGGGTCACATTATCTCAAATAAAGGAATATATGTGGACCCTGAGAAGATTGAGGCCATTATGAATTGGCCAACTCCAAGAAATGTGGCAGATGCGAGATCCTTTATGGGACTTTTCAGGTACTACATGAGGTTCATTGAAGGATTCTCCAAGGTAGCGCATTCAATCACTTCTTTGCAAACTGAGCGCCTCCCCATATAAGTTGCCTGGGTTATTTTTGTGTTCTTGATGGACATGTATGTTTATCTCTCTGAGAGAGGTATGGTTTCTGTAGAGATTTGGATTGACTAGGTTTATTCCTTATCTTCCCTGATCAGCTATTTGAAAGATCATTTGATCTTCCTGTGATGTAAACACTATCCTTTGATTCAATTGAATATTAAGGCTAGGTTATTTTTCTTCTTGAAGATAAAATAAAATAAAATAAACAAGGTTGTGCGCCAGATTAAAATGCTAAGTAAGTCACCTCACTCTCGGTCCATTGCTACAAGGAAGATTCATAGACCATAAATTAATAATCTAGTAATTATAATAGCTTAAATAAACAGTATTCCATTCGCTTAAAACTATTTTAGAATTATGAACCAGGTCGTATACATAATACAAGTATTTAATTGATTACATTTGAGAAGGGGTGAACCAAATCAAATGGAATGTTACTATTGAACAATGGAGAAATCATCTCATTTATACCTTGAACATAAACTTAATGTTATGCATTGGTAATATGTACTTAGGCAAAATATATTTTGGAGTTGAAAACTTCAAATCACTAGTTTTAAGCATAATTAAAGAATTTAGGTTTTGAATCCCTTTTTTTAAGATTTAGGACTAGAACCTAAAGATTAAATAGTAGTTTCTCTTTGTCTAGTTACAACAGTGATTCTTATGAAACTAATCATAGAAGGAGATATTAGAATTTAACTAATCATTAAACTCTCCTATAATTAGTTTATTGATTTGTTCTTTTAACTTTTATGATCTTATAAGTTAAAGATTTACTATAAAAAAAATGATGAGGTTTATTTTTGAGTTGTTACATAGTTAATAAAACAAACGCCAGTCAATGGCTTTTATGAATTCATCAAATCGACATCTACAAGATGTAATTTGATCATCTAGTTCATTCAATATCTAGTCAAACCCTCCAGTTGATGGATCAGAAGTCAAGAATCATAATGAATTTAACCAATAACGCATCCAACCAAACAAAAATGCTCCACCAAACAAGCTAGGGAATTATAAGTCTAGAAAAATAACACTCAAGATGTTTCAATATCTCATCATCTAGCGCACACCATGGTTCACCATTCTTCTAAGAAAAACAATCCACTCAATAGTTGTATATTCATTCCCATAGAAGTTGGCTCAAATAGATCATTGAGCACTCTAGATATTCCAATAGCAATGCGTCGAACCTGGAATACACAAAGAATTTAGATCATGCAAAAAATAGAGTATAATGGTTGAATTCAATGATTCACCATTCTTTATTGACCCAAAAGAAAGTAGTTGTAAAAACCATCAGTGTCTATGGAACTCAATCACAATGAAAAACCCTTAATCACGACAAAAAACCTCTAATACCATGTTGGGATAGGAAAATAAATAGTAGAATAGAATAGATATTCTGAGAGATTCATGGTGGTGTCTAAAGACACCAATATAGCACTTAACCACAATGAGCCATGATCCAATGTGTGGTGATCTCCATGATCTTGCGATAGACCGATACAATAAGTATCATCTATAAATAGGTTTGGGTGGGATCCCAAACTAGTAAAAATTAGACCATGCCAATTATAATTGTCCATAAAAGGTGGATCTGACGACTCAAAGTGGAAATGGTTAATTTATAATTTAGTTTGTGGTTGACTCCCTTCAATCCAACAAGGTGAGGTTACATAAGAAGCATTATTTCCAACAATAAATGTCAAAGGATAGGTCATCCTATAAAAATGGATTATATGAATTCGGTACCAGTAAACCTCAGCCTCCCCTTTTAAATGTTGGCAATTAAATTTGTATGTTCCTTCCATAAGAAAGGAAGAAGAACAAAAAATGGGTAGAAGTAGAACCAATTGAAAATTGTACAAAAGAGGTAGCATCCAAGTTCACCTATCAAAATATAATAATAATATTTTGATGCATTTTAACATTAGTAAGTCACGAGGGAACACATTTCATGAATAATGCAATTGAGGTACTAATGAAATGATTTTTTATTGGCCATCATAAAAATTTCCCATACCATCCTCAAGCAAATGGGGTAGTCGAAGCCTTCAATCAAACCTTGTCTAAAGGACTTACCAAAACATGAAATAGATAGGGCTAAATGAGATGGCAAGGTAGTTGTTTTCCTTTGGGAATATAGGACTTCTTATAAAATATCAAGTGGACAAACTCCTTCAAAACTGGTATATGGGCTAGAGGCAGTGATCCCACTACATTTCACTGCAAATGCAAACAAGATAAATAGTGTGTTAAAATTTGACTATGAGAACGCTAAAGAAGATAGAGTACACCAACTCAATAAGATAAAAGAAGAAAAAATAACATAACACCATCATCAAGAAGTACAAAAACAATCATAGAAGGCATGGAATGAAGGAACATAAAAAACAAACAATTTGAAAGAGGGAACCTTATCCTGTTGTATGAGAGTAAAATAAAAGGGAAACCAACAAACAATATGGATAGGGTGATTTGTAATAAAAGAAATAAAACCTACTCAAGTTGTGCTATGATAACACTACAATGTAAAATCCTTAAGAAGAAAGGTACATGTCTAAACAAGTACCAAACATGAATTTTTTTCAATCAGTTAGTTAGGAAAAAATTGCTTGAATAACTATTAACATTAAAAATACTAATCAATTTGAACCAATGTAGGAACTATTATAAAAAGATCATGATGGTGGATTGGAAGTAGGAGTATTCAAGAAATTCATGGTGAATCGACAACTAAGAAAGAAACGAGATCCAATGGGACGAACGAAATAAGTGGGCATTCAAATCCAACCTGGATGATGAAGAAATTATCAAGGGTTGCAACATGAAAAAGGATAGAGAAAAAAACAGAATAAAACACTACAAAGGAACCAATGGAATACAAAGTACACTCAAGTGGCGATCCAAAGAAAGAATACTAATTAAAGTCAGAAGAAACATAACCCAATTTTTTTGTCAACGAGAAGTCGACAAGTCAAACCATTATTCAGAACCTGTAATTAATATGTGACTTTAATGAGTCATGTGATCGAAAATACCATCACACAAGAAACCGATACATCCATATATCGAAATTTCCTATATGTATAAATCAATCTAGAGGGAAAACCATCTAAATGATTTCTAAAGAGAGAATTGATAGTATAGAGTAGAAACCAAAGCTCAGTTAACCTAATTCCATAAGAAAATCAAAAGAAAATATGGTAGCAAAGATGAGAGGGGTTATTTCACCTACCCCTAAACCTAAGCTGAATGTTGTTGAACCTAGAACAAAAAAAAGGCATTATTGGGAACCAAAAACAAAGCTAGAAGCCAAAATAAATGTAATCTAGCAAGCAAGGGTGGAGGAAATAAACTAGGAAAAACAATGGAAAAACTACAAGACATGGGTGGTAGTTAAGGGTCGATGGAGAGACAAATCCCTGATGTTAGAGAGAGCAAAAATTAGATCTTATTTGAGCATCCCCCATTCAAACGTTTTTATGGATGGATGGAAGAAGCAATAAAATTCATAGTTAGTCGATACCATGGAGGGAAGATTTGGATCAGAAAACTAGTACCAATTACATTAGTGTTGATTCAATGGATCGTAGGCCTGCTAATTATCAGTGATCCCATTTAGAAGACATCCAGCGTAGTTGAATAAATAAAAAAATTCACAGGGACCATGATAGAAAATAAATCCAAGGGCTTGGTCATAATCCAAGTGAAAGAGGAGCATGTAAAATGGAAATGCATCATATTTTTATCATGTATTAATACTTCTGGTCAGGAATTAGACTGAAAACTCAAAATACTAGAGGCTATTGGGAACATAGCCAAAGAAGGAAAAGTATATCATTGGGAAAAGAAGGTATATGACATCTTGAAGACCAACTATGAAGAGTGACAAGAGAATAGTAAGGCCATCAAATATACTTCATTATTAATATGAATAGCAATTTCACAAGTATGCCAAGTCAAGGAAACAATATTTACCCTCCCAAACACATTGATCATGTGGAATTTCCAATGCTTCTAACCTAAATGGAAAGGTCAAACAAAATGATAAACTCTACCTGTAATAGATGGATATTTCCCCATTGTATTAGAAGAAATCTCCCATCTGTGGTACACATCCAACTACACTTGGATATCATGACATTTTGGTATGTCAAAGGAAAAGGAGGAGAACTAGATGAATTAGACTATTATCCAACAGTTAAGGAGGTTTTTAAAGAAATTTCAAGGCAATCAAACACAAGGTATTTGATCCCTATTTCAACAAGACAATAAAACATGCAAATAATCACCCCTCTATTGAATGGGGAAATTGAAGAAGAAATAAAATTTGTAATATTTACAACTCCCATTTTTTAGTAGCTTGGAGAATCAAGAAACCTAGTAAAAAAGAAAGCGGTTGGGAAGAAACAAAAGAACACATGTAGAACATACTCGACCCAACTCATCAATGTCATCAACTGGGGAATATTTAGAAACAATTGTCCAAGTAATTGATGATAGTGACTTCGAGAACCCCTTACTAAATAAGAAATTAGGAGAAGTTGTATTCGAGGTATTATCAGTCAGGGATATAGAAAAGAGAAAATTTGTAAGGGAACGAGCTAAAAAGAGGAAGCAGGTGCTCAAATCTAGTGTTTGGTTGAAATATAGTGAAGCCCTATAAAGGGTTAAAGACGTACTAGCATAAGACCTAACGAAGCAATTGCAAAAAAACCTTGAATCCATCAATATTTAGAAGGGAGAACAAGAAGCATAGAAAAGAAAGAGGAAGAAGTTAGAGGACATGAGATTCAAATTTAAAATATGAACTCAACCAAGGACGACGGGAGAGGGTGCCTCATAAAACCTAATCAAATTGACACACTTCCATCACCTCTAAAGACTACATTGATTATGAAGGTAAAAGAGACCACTCCTCTAAGGAAGTAAGAGAAAACAAATATAGTGGAAATTCCACACAGTCTAACCCCACTCGAGCTTTCGAATGACCATCAACTACCAACTGATCAAGAATTGTAGACTAATCATGAGGCGTCAACCAACTAGTAGGTGATAATTGATCATCCACCCATCAAACATCAATCACCAATGGACCAACAAGTATGTATATAAGTACCTTATATAATCCAAGAGAATCCACCAGTGAAACAAACAAGCCCAGTGCCTCAACCGACGAAGTAAACACAACCAAAACAGTAGACTTCACAACAACAATAACCCAAGGTGACTAGAAAAAAAAAAACAAGTAACAATTCGACACAGTTATTAGGTCCTTCTCAATAGTTTGGACAAATAACAACCATGTTGAATCATCATAAAGGAAAGAAGCACAAAGAAGCAGATGTAGAGAAGAGAAAAACAAAGAGTACTTTTCATATTTCAATTGCATGAAGGAAAAAAGGACAAAGCAACAGTTGGATGCACTCCAGAGGACATATTTGGTGAAGAAATAAAAGAAATGTACAAATCAGTAAGCAAAGAACACAATCGATCATGAAGCAATTGAAACAATAAGATGATGAAGAAGAAAAATATTGAGAGACTTATAGAAATCATGCAAAGTGAACCTCGGGAATTCTCGTTGATTCCCTTCCTAGTGACCCAAATAGCCATATGGGAATTTGTTTATAACTCTAGTGTGTAATCATAAAATGGTTAAAGAAGAGACTAGAAACATCAAACCGAAGTTGAAGCATGCTAGATTTGAGGATAGTAAAATTAATTCGGAAGAAACAACAAAGGAAGCTCAAGCATTTGACAACACCCTGAATAGTTGGCCAACATGTTTTTTCAAAATATATATTGAAATTAAAGTAATAGAAGCTCTTATAACATAATTAGATACCCGACGATAGTCAACATCATATGCAAGACCTGGGAATATAAATAAAGGAAGAACATAAGCAATTTGAACTTCAAGCATAAGAACATTAATGGCTTCATGAAGGTAGAAATGCCCAGCATAAGTCAAACAAAGGGATCAAACAACTATCTAGTGTGCATTGACAAGTTATTAAAATGTAGGAAGATTACAATCCTAACCTAGAGTCCATACAAGATGCACCCATTGAAGATCAAATTACCTACTTCTCGAGGATGAGGAAAACAAATATTATAGCAAGGAAAGCATTGAATTAATGGGTCAACTTCAAGGATCAACTCAAAAAAATTGATTTGTATATTCATCATACTTATGCAAAAGTTGTGAAAGATACATCATCACCTCCTCCTCCTGCTCAAGATTCTTTACAACGGATGAGATTTGATTTCTTCACTCCAAGTGGATCGACCAACTAGCCAGGGATAAAGCAACATCTAGGTGAGACCAACAGCATTCACATAGATAAACTAGAATTGTAGAAGAACTCACCCATTTTGAATTTTTATATTGCATATATTTTCCATCTTCCCCCCTTATTTGAGACAAAGAAGAGTTTGAGGGTGGGGGAGATGTTGGAGGAGGCTAGTTTACCTAGTTGACTAGCAAACATAATCAACTAGTTAGTTGGGTTGGTTGATTGTCTTGTTCGGTCGGTTACCGACCAAGGTAGTTAATGAAGTTAAAACTACCTTCATGAATGTAATCCTATATAAAGATGTCAAGAAATGATTGTAAGAGAGAAAATTCATCATACAATATAATATACTACTTGATGTTGGTTCAACCAATTATTTCTCTTCTTCTCTCCTTCTATGTGTGTTTGCATGTATATTATTGTGTTGTATAATATGCTTAGTTCTGTACTATCTCAGCAACTGCTTTCAATCTAATATCATATATTACAATAGTAAATGAGGTCAAATTATGGGATGCAATAAAAGTAATTCCTTTGTAGTTGGATTATCCATCTATGGGTATTGTAGATTGTGTTAATGTACGATTTGTGACAACAAGGTTATGCTACCAACTAATAATCCAAAGGATAAGTGCATCTTCTAAAAGTAATCCAACTACAAACTTTCCTCAAATATTTAATGAAAATCATTTCATTACAATGCACGGAACATTATATATTATTGCAAATATAATTGTATCTTGTAAAATATCAATGAGGTCAATGACTAAGGTTATTAAGAAGGTGTGTCTCTTGAATAAAATTCAAAAAGATAATTTGTGATAAACTATGTCATTATTATTGGACAAGGAGAAAAAAATAAGAGAGCTCTACTTACAATTATGTTTGACACATTAGATGTTTCTCAAAATGTATGGTATTGAGCTTATGGAATAAAAAGAACCACAATAAGGATATCTTTAAAAATGGTGACATGAAGAAAGTGAATAGTAATAATGGATTATCAAATTATAGACCTAATAATAGTATAATATTGGTTAGTGTTAAGAAGATTGTGAATGCACTCAATACATAAATAATGAACAAGGGTGAATCTCGTATTGATTTTAAATATGAACCATTTGTTGCTTCTTAAATTACGGTAATGACAACATGGTCATGTTGGGTCTTCTTCCATTGTCACAATCCCATTTCATCCTAATAATAAGAAATCAATCCAGATGTTACAATCATTTAAAAAAAAAACTTTGCAAGTCGTAGTGAATGTGTGAGAGTTACCAACAAATTTAGGGCCACCACTAATTCATTTAAAATAGAATAGTTGTGGACAATTCAAACAACCCATAATAACTATAATGGAATTTGTCACGGTATGTGTTGAAAGCTAGGCTTTCACATACATTCAAGCATACTTTACGCTTATACATAGCCATCAAAGACGGGTATTGGGAAGGGACATCCAATCCACCTTTGTATTCATCTTTGATGCTTATTTATACATTATGATATAGGTTGGAGTGGTTGTACCTGCTCCAACTACTCATTTGTAAGTATCTCTTTAAACTATATAATTATACAATTATGATGACATTTAAGAGGTCAAGTGGCCCTCTCTGCATCTCCCCCACAAACAAAATGTTTATTCGTCCTGAAGAGAGAAAAGAAATATGCATCAACATCCTAGGTCTCTGCTACTGCTGAAGTAGTCCTCACTGTGCATCAACCATGCATACTATTCTGCATAGGTAACTCGGCCACAACAGCCGCCAGCTTGATAGGAAAACACATGTGTACAAGGCTCTACTGTGACAGGTTACTCTTTAGCCTCCATCTTCAATCTTGCAGTAGTCCATCGAAGTCTCATCATCTTACAACGGTGGGAAACCATCTTCTTCCACAACAAGGTCTTTTGGTTTAAAGCCTCACCCTGGCTCATCTGACCGGTAACTCCATCGGTTCAGGCATGCAGGGCCTTTTGGCTCTTTGACTTTCTATGCCATTTCTCTGTCTTTTGGCTTTCCGAGGCGACAACCCAAGAACAATTTCAGCATTTTGATAATGAGGGGTACATTTTCATCATGTCTTGTTGGAGCTCTTTGCTGTGTAGGTGAATGATATTTGCTTGAATGCCATCTTCGTCATCTTCTTCTACCGTGAGAGTTTAAATTTCCTGCAAGTTTGTAAAGTTTTCATTGCTTGTAGTCGATGCCGACTGTTATTGATCATGACTGACTAAGTTAACTTGACTCGACATGATTTACTAAGTCGACTAGAGATCGACTTGATTTACAATTGTAGAGAGGATCGCCCGCCTCGAAAGACTCGTGTTTAACCCCCTCTTAACACAATGACTTACAAAATTAAAGTAGAGTTACTTAATGACTCAACCAACCATTATGGAATCAACTTCAAAATTTTGACCAATATATTCCTATTGACACAAAAGCAATGTTACCAAAATGTATGCACTTTGCTCGACTTGCAATTCATGATGGGCTAACTTGAAAGAAAATCCACTAACCATACTTTTACAATTACAAATTGACTAAGAGCACATAGACCAAACATCCTCCTAAACTGTCGAATTCAAAGCATATTAACTGTGTTAATAAAAATATTATAAATAGTACGTCGGCTAAGTCATACTGACCAACCAATATTTTAGAAACCAACGAAAAGAACATATGTATAAACCATATGAATGGAAAGCTTGTAACCGACTACTCCACCACATAATCTAGTTCTTTCTTGCACAACGAATGGAACAATTCCACGGTTAGTATTTTATTTTTATTTTTAAAGTGCGTGCATCTATTAACAGTCACTTGTTTCATTGCATCCATCTCCCTCGGTATATCTATGCACACATGAATTTTAAATGAGCCAAAATAGGTGTATAGTTTGCATTTGTAACGACAGATGGCGTCCTTGCCTGCCACTCTTGCTAATAACAAAAAGCATGCAAAGCTCCTTCACATTTGCTATTTACTCATAGTAACTCCTCCTCATTCTCTTAATTGGCGTTGAATTCCATATGTCCTTTCACCGAAATTTGAGCCCTTGAAGATGGATATTTCATTCATTTTAACGCATTGAACGATTGTTTTGCCGTCAGCTCTCCTCATAGGTGAATGAATTTAGGATCCATATATTTGTCCTAGCTTGTTCCGGAAACTCTCGTAAAATAGATAGTTAGAGACGAAGAATAAGATTTCAAAGAAAGAAATAAAACCCTCATGTATAGAATTGAATTCGGTTAAATTCCGGAGCAAAGCCTTGGGTCGACTAGCTTCCATGGTTGGCTAGCGGTTGATATGATGAAGATTTTTAGAATTCTTTTCCTCCTCAGCAATTCTTCATATACGAGCAGGTAAACAATATATCAGTCGGAATCAGAGATAAGGTGGTCTGTAGATGACATCATTGAGATAGGTTGTAACAGTCGGTTTTGGCATCTTTAGGCTGGGCGATTTGGTATATGTCGTAGATTTGATCGATGGATTGACGATTTCTTTTATGATCGATGGAGTATTGGTGGATGGGTGCCGATAAGGAGGAATATCACTTGACAACTGCAGAGACTCGTGCTCAGATGGTTGTAGAGCTTACTGTTTCACTACATGCCTCAGTCGGCGGCCAGAGGCCATTGGCTAGTGTCATTTTTCAGTCAATGCTCATAGTCTACAAAATGGAATAGCCGACAACCCTTCACTGATTGATGATAATATTTATAATCTCCAGTGGTATTATAGAATGTCTGCAGTGAGAATCTATATACACTGCATCCACCACTAGTCGGCATGATGCTCCTTTCATTTGATTCACATGGCAATGAACTACTAACAGAGTTTAACATATAGAAGCACATCACAACAACACCAGGAAAAATAAATATTCAGAATTTTACCATTTAAATGATGGTTCATTAGTGTCGTCTCACACACAGTCGATCTTAAAAACTCGCAATTTCCTCCATCTTTCATGCGCCGTGGGTTTTTGGGTCATGTCATTTGATAAATTTATTTGTCTTCTCTGCGCAGCCATAAACTCCTCTCTAATGAGCACATATCTTGGAGCATACTCTTTCATCTCTAAACATTGCTTTCTCCTTGCAGGTTTTCTTCACATCTTCGCATTCTCCTTCATGTTCGAGCCACTCCTCTTTTGTTGCTGCTGTCGCCCAACCAAAAGAAGATGGCTACGACGCCAGCTTTCACATACATTCAAGCATACTTTACGCTCATACACAGCCATCAAAGATAAGTATTGGGAAGCTACGTCCAATCCACCTTTGTATTCATCTTTGATGCTTATTTATATATTATGATATAGATTGGAGCGATTGTACCGGCTTCAACTACTCATTTGTTACTATCTCTTTAAACTATATAATTATACAATTATGATGACATTTAAGAAGTCAAGTGGCCCCTCTACAGTATGCACTATGCCCACAAATTGAATTTAGAAAAGCACCCTAGCAATTAAGAATTATGTGTGACAATATAGCAAATACTTATATACCAAGGTTGGGTAAGAAGGAGGAAAAGTCTATTAATAGTTTTCCAAATCCCCCGGTTTTTATAAATAGCATGCCTACACATGGACACAAGATTGGGGGCTTTGTTTATTCCATGCTTTCCTTTTTGGAGAATGGTTCAAGCGTCGCCACTTTTTCATCAGATAAATGCTTCAATGAGATCAAATAACCAATGTTATTAATATGGATATTTCGTGTACAAGAGCGGAACATCAACCCACCCATTTCGTGATTGTATATTACAAAGTGAATCTTATCAAAAATGTTTGGTTTACAAAGAATATGATATGAAAGCTCCGAAGGTAAGTGTTGATATAAATTATATCAATTTATGACTTTGTCATGATATTAAATTAAATTAACTATTACTTACTAATCTCCATGCTCCTTTCCTTTTTAATGTAAGCTTCTTTCCTTTCTAACTCATTATAGCTAGGAAAATACTTTGTCATGATATAAATTCCCTTACATAAACCATTAGTTAAGGTTAACACTATGCTATGTGGCGTTGTTGCTTGAGTTCCCAATGTAATTATTTCAATAGTTATAATGTAGTAATTCCAATAGTTATACGAAAGAATGAAATAAGCATACAATTTAATAATAGTATCCAATATTGTAATGCATATTTTATTATATATACATGAGAAATATTTTGACTTTCTTAAAATTTAAGGTAATATTCATTATGGACTTTATGTCCATGAATATGATTTTGTTTGCCACAACATTGTTTATTTGTGTTAGATGATCTTATATATAGTAACCTCTAGTTGTCGACCCTCCCCTTTGTCCACTTGCCATGTTGACGCCAGCAGTCACCTCTTCCTCGAAATTTATTGGTTCTACCTTTGTCAGTATTGTCATTGTGATGACCAAGTTGTGATCATTGTATTGTGGTTTAGTCGACATATGGTTATATTTCGGGAAAATTTGTATCTAGATCACACAACACTCTCATTCTCTCTATTCCACCCAACTTAGTGTTGCTAACAAATTCAAGACAACAAGAGAAGCGAGTGCCCTGTGTTGCATGTTTCAAACTATGAGGAAGGAGGCAATGGATGGGGAATGGGGACACTTTACTATGGTAGGAGAGAGAGAGAGAGAGAGAGAGAGAGAGAGAGATTTGGAAATTCCCAATCTCTTTCTCTCTCTAAACCCCTAACCCCCAATGTATATCTCTCTCTAAACCCCTAACCCCCTTGGAAATTCCCAATCTCTTTCTCTCTCTAAACCCCTAACCCCCAATGTATATCTCTCTCTAAACCCCTAACCCCCAATCTCTCTCTCTCTCTCTCTCTAAACCCCTAACCCTCCAATCTCCACATAATGATACATTCATATGCTCTTCTTAAAATTAAATTGTTCTAGTTTTGAGGGCTTCAAGTAGTTTAGTTAATGATATTTTATATGCCTTTGATTTTTGACATCATAATGTTGGAAATTTAGTTTTCATTGATGTCAACCTTACTAAAAGGACATTGAAGTAAGGACATCAAAGTGGTACCATTATGGTGTAGATGTTAAACATGGCCCTCATGGAATGATATAACATGTGGTTGTTTCCACATGCCCACTTTGAGTCATATGCAAATGGAGTAAGTGAAGAAACCCCTAAAGTGATGATGATGTGTCCACATGACCATGATGGTGTGAAGTGTAAAGAAGCCTCTTGATGAAGACATGAAGTTGTCATGGAGACAAATCCAAGGGGATTCTCATGAGAATGATGCTAAAGACAAAAGGGGACTTTTACCCCATAAAGGTATCTCAAATGAAGGAATACATTTCATAATCATATATCATATTTCAATACCTTTCCAGTGATAAGTAACACAATTCCTAACTCCTTGTGGTTGAGAAGATATGAAGTTTTCTTTGTACTAGGCCAGAGTTTTTGTTAAGGCTGACCTAACATGACTATATTTAAAAAGGTGTCGCATTAGTATAAATATAGCTTAAAAGTGGAGCATTTTGCATCATCCATTTAAGGGATCAAGTCTAAAGTGAAAAAAATAGAAGAAGATGTGTTATAATAGGTTAAGGGGTGCAAAAGAAGTATATGAAGTACATGCACTATATCATGGAGAATATGTGTCATCTAGGGTTTCTTATGGACTAGGGTTTATTTTGTGATCTTGGAAAAATCATGACTAGGGTTTAACTTGTGATCTTAGAAAAGGTATGGACTAAGGTTTATCTTATGATATTGGAAAAGGCATGGACTAGGGTTTATCTTGTAATCTTAGCAAAGGTATGGACTAGGGTTTATCTTGTGATATTGTCAAAGGCATGGACTAGGGTTTATCTTGTGATCTAGGTGCATGGATTAGGGTTCTTATGGCATGATCTAGGGTTGATATCTTGGAATGACCTAGGGTTTAAATATTATGCTACTGTTACAGGATTAAAGGATCCAAAGAAAATATCAAGTCTATAGATTATTTTTTTTAGGGTTTGCTCAAGAAGCACTGGATGAAAGTCTCAATGAAAGTGAAGACGGTGACAATGACAGTGACACTGGCAGATTGATACTCTTATTCATATTACGGTGGTAGGGAGGTGTTGTTGGTTTATCCAGCAGTACTGAGAGGCGGGGTCATTCAGTATTTCCTTCTTTTCACTTTATTAAAACAATTAGTATAAGATAAACAATGAATCAAACAAGTTAGGACACATAATTTTATCATGGAAACCTCAAAGAGAAAACCATAAAATCAAACTCATTAGTAAGATGATTTTTACAAAAAAAAATATTCTACCACATAAAGGGAAACTTTATGTAGTAGTTTCCTACAAAATATAGCGAGCAATTTACTAGGGAAACTTAGACTGATTTTTCAATACTGAGTCAATTTTCAGCAAATTTCCCAAAACAGTCTGAAACCTCATTCTGGAAGACCTGTAACTTTTTCTTCAAGCACATTTTAAGGGAATTGAGACCATGTTCAGATACACACATCAACAAGATAAAACCTAATGGTATCAAATAATTTTTATCAGTATCCTACAAAATATGGCGAGCATTTACTGAGGCCACTTATGCAAATTTACCAGAATTGAAACAATGCAAATCATGACAGAAAACACTTTTAGCCTACTAATAACTTCATGTTCAGAGTCTGTCTTGACAAACAAATCATATGGTTAGATGAACAAGAAAACAATCTAGATGTATATATCCTAATAATAATTTAATTCATCAAATACAAAAGCTAGCATGTATTTTACAAAGGCCCCTTAGGCAGATTAAGAAGAATCTATACAGTCGAATTTTCAGAGTTTCAGCAAGTTGCCTTACTTTTAAAAAATGGTGTCAAATTGTAACAATGACTTCATGATAGGACTAGAACGCCATAATATGACTTTGCAACCTCATAACACATGCCACATGACATGTTATCACTTCCTTTGTTATTCCTTTGTCATTCAATGAACTCAGATTTTCCTATACTTGGTCAATTTTCAGAGTTTCAGCAATTTTCCATATCTTTACATAATGGTGTCAAATTGTAAAAATGACTTCATGAGAGCACTAGAACATCATCATATGACTTTGTAACATCATCACACATCTCACGTCATCATACATGTCATGTCATTTCTATTGTCATTAGTGAACTCCTTTGACATCAATGGAAACCATGCTCAACAAGTGCAAGGCAATGGATTTGTTGCTTCCTTCACATTGGTGCTAGAGAAACTAGGTGGTTGTAGACTCCTTCCAGTTCGTGTGGGAGAAACCAGGGAGTTGGAGCTTCCTTCAATTTGGAGACTGTAAATCAAGCGATTGGTGTTTCCTTCCAGTTGGTGCTGGGAAATATTGGAAGCTGGTGCTTCCTATGAATGTAATCTTGTAATATTGTGTAATGAACCTAAGTTGGATTTTATCCTCACTAACTCTCTTACACAAATCTTTAAAACAAACTAGCTGGCAAGTGGGAAATTAGCAATTTAAGTGAGGGAATAAACTGAGGTTTAGGTAATATCAGTAAATCAAGGAATAATACTGGTTGTTCAAGTTCCTAAGCACATAGATATTGGGATCTTTTAGGTTTCAAACATCATCCTGGCTGAATTCTACTACCAGGCTTATGGGAGTCCCAACCTTTTCCAACTAAAACGTTGAAAAAATAGTTTCCAAGAAACCAGTGGATATGAGAGGGCGTAAGGAGATATATGGAACTCTGTTATGTGTGTTCATATCATTATTTTCAGGTTTATAGCAACTTTGTGATTAATTGGGGTCAAACTAGTTTTTGGGACTACTCACTAGGGTCAATTTCTGGGCTTCCCAAACACCGTAATATGGAATCAAAATATTGTTTTATGAACTGATATTTATTATCCATCCTATTAATTGACCCTCAGAAAATGAATGAGGCAATTTGGTTAAATATTGATTGTTTAATGCATAAAACTAGAAAACTAGTAAAATTTGGCATTAAATCTAGAAAGGGTCATACAAATTTCACTGTATCTAAACCAAACAGACTCATCTTCTGTATGAAACTTTCAAATACAAGTAATTACATTAGAAAATATCAATTAGGGTCGCAATAGATTTCATTGGGAGCTTAAATCTAACCTATTATGGCATTATACTTATAGAATTGCTCTAAGACTAGGAAATTGTGTAAAATAAAATGTTGAGCCTCCCAAATTATGCAAATAGGATTTAAATTGAATGAACCTGATATTAAATTACAGAATGGACATAATTACATGAGATACATATGATTGGGGTCTAAATTCCCATTATAAGAACTCCATTATAACCAGATTAACACAGAAAAGATAGGAAGATGGATGAAGATAGAGTTTCATTGAATGGAAGCCTTCAAGCTCTACGAAATGGTCTGGAAATTGGATGGAGTGGAATTCATATCCTGCAAACAAACTCCATTAATGGTTGGAATCTATTAATCCTTGCTTGTGAATCTAGCTCAAAACCTCTCAGAAATGAAGAGAAGACTAGGAAGATTTATGTAGTACGAATGGGAGGCTTTCCAATCCCTGCAATGGAACTCGAGATGGAATGGAAATGGCTTCAAGAACTGTAATAACACCTATTTAATGGATTCATTGACATTATGAACAAAAATAGAACAATAATTCTAAGGGTCACATCACCCAAATCTCAGTTGAGGCACATCACTCAACCATTAAGTAGCATAGCTCTCAAGAAAGAATTCAAATGACAAAAACTTTCGATAGTGATGTGCTATCATTGTTTTATAGCATAATTATGCTTCAAGGTTGAATTGGATCAATATGTGTCCCACTTTCCTTTCCCAAAGTGCCCTCATGAAGGAATTAGGAACTTTCTTTCTTTATCTTCCTAGCTTTCCTAACTTGCCAATTGTGTTGCTTTTCCTCCATTGGAAATTGCGCCCTCTTGTTCCTGCTTTTAGAATGACTTTCCTTTTCTCATTTTTGGAAACTGAACCCTCCTAATTTTGGGATAACTTACCTTTCTCCTTTTTGGAAACTGCACCCTCTAAAATTTGTTTGCTTTTCATCCTGACAACTTTTCTGCACATGCCTTCTTTTGCACTGCTTTTCTAGCTGACTGCTTTTTTTGCCACTTTCTATATTTTTCCTGGATTATGGATATTTATTTATTTTTACCCTGGTTTCCATTTACAATGACAACTCATTGGGTCCACAAGGCCCCGTGTGCCACCTTATCCCCTAGTACATTCACTTAGCACATTTTTTAATTAAACTCATAATAAAAATAATTTAGATGTTTCTAATCCTAAGTTTGGAAAATTTAAATACTATGGGTATTTACTTTATCAAAATGACCCCTTAGTAATTAATTTATTATCCTACTAGGAATCACGGGGTTCTAAAGGACTATGGGATTCTCCATGGTTTTATCACAAGTTTTGGGGACATTACAGTCCTCCCTCCCCATATTTCTTATCCTCAAACAAATCAAAAGATGCATGATGAACATAAGCATTCCCTCTGATATATTGCTTCAATATTTTGGTGCTTCTTATTCTTGAGCATTATATTCAAGCACAATGACAAAGAAAAAATTAGGAGAAGTATTCATGGGCAACATATCACCACTTACTTTATTTCTAAGTATATGTTTCCTACTGACTAGCCTTGGGATGTTCAACCAACCAAGCACCAAGGCTATAACACCCCGGTTTTGACCCCGATGCATTAAATATACATGATATATATATATATATATATATATATATTGTAATCCGCTAAAATCCAAGGCCCCACCATCGATTTGGTTATCTTATGTTTCGGATTGGAATTGTCACCGATGGTATATCGGGACATATGGCACGTATTAAATTGTGGCATCATGTAAATGTGCATTTTTTTTAATTAAATGAACCCAACCAGTTATGTTCACTGCAACCATATTGAGAAGGGGCATGATTTCCTTAGGTTAAGAGTGGGGATGTTAAACCTTGAACCCATGGGGGGAAAAACCATGTGTCACCACCCTGTTTGATTTGCTCACCTTCCCTTTCCTCATCCAACCACCACCTTAATTGTTATGTTGTTAGTTGGGGCATCTATTTGTTGGCAGGAAGACCACTATGCTCACTCCTGCACTCTCTCCACGACGCACCTTTTGGGTTGCGGATGGTCTGTCCACTATCCCGAGCGGGAGCTGTTCATTTTCCCTCATGGGGGATGAGATAAAAGGGGTCATGATTCATTTATTGGGGGTTGTTTCTTCCTTTTCTCATGGAGTTGTTAGTCTACGGATTTGTTCTTCCTCCCTGCTCATGCATAGAGCCTGCGTTTTTACTCCACCATTATTTTCCAACGTTGTTGTTGTGTCTAGACTATCCAACGTTCTGTTGCTTCATCGTGAGCCGTTGCTGTGGTTTTCTTCTGTTGTTTTCCACATTTGTTGGTTGTGTTTTCCCCCCTGCGATTTGGCTGCTGTAGGTTGCTGTGGGATCGTTTTGGCCATGATATGCCAAGAATGATCCAAGGAATTTATTTTCCCCTGTTAAAGCTTTAATAGCTGGTTGTTGCATGCACGTAGTGGTTTTGTCCTCGGACTGCATTGGAGTGGTGAATGAGGGCCTGATGTGCTTGATAAACCTGGTGGGTTAGGAACCACACAGATAGAGCTAGTGGGATGTATTTCTTCTCCGCAACCCCTGAATAGAAGTGGAAGGGAGATCAGGGTCTGAGGGACTGCGTTGCAGAGAAAGGACTGATTTCCTTGTGTTGGGTGTGTGTGGGTGTTCTAGAAGCCAGGCTGGTTCTAGTGTCGGTGTCTGTAGCTCTTCAATTAGTTAGACGGATCAGTGACATCTAGTTGATTGACCACCCAATGTCAACCATTGGCGATCGGTGCCACTAATATGAAGGGATCACCGATGACATGTCGGCTGAGGTTAGTGAATTGATCATCGACATTAGCCATTTGGATCGTCGACAGCGACGGAGAGGAAATTTTGGAGAAAATTTGATGAAGTAATGGAATCATCGGCGATCAACGATGATTAGTTGATCGCAACGCCGATGCCTAGATGATCTAGTTGCCGACGTGGCGAAAAGTTGGACGACTACATCGGAAGAGGTTAGTTGATATTGCGCCGCCATTGCGGATGGCTAGAAAACTATTCTTCTGATGGGTAGAGCCTCCGACCACCGATGCCGCAGAGGATAGTTTCTCCGACAGCCGATGCGGCAAAAGACAAGGCAGGACATTTTCAAAAATTTCTCTAAGGAACGAAATCATTGGCGATCGGAGAGGTATAGTTGTTGACATCACCGATGAATAGTTGTTGACATCGTCGATGAATAGTTGAAGGAAGAGCCAATGGAAAAAGGAAAATTTAAAAATTTTCTAAGGCATGAGATCATCGGCCATTGGAAAATGTTAGTGGTATTGGTCGCCGATAAACATCGGAATAATAAGTGGTTCGTGCGCCCGCTGTTGCGAAAGTCTAGTGCACTAATCCTCCAACGGATACAGGTTCCAACTGCCGATGCCGATTAAGTTGTGCTTCAGACCGCCGATCGAAAAAGGTTCAACGATGATGAACCGCCATTGCGGATGCTGAGTGAACTATTCTGCCAATGCATTAGTCCTTCCACTCATCGATGCCGAGGTGTTTAGTGAATAGTAGTTCCGGGTTTTGATACATAACTACGGCGGTGACAAATAGTTGATTTGATCGATGGTGTATAGGGGAAGCTTTCACCGACGGACAGTTAAACGGATTGACGAAGAATAAGAGATGGTTGAGCCGATGAAGCGGCGGAAAAGAAGACTAAAGAGAACATTTTGAAAATTTTTCTAACTCGTAGAATCATTGGCCATTGGCGATGATTAGTTGATCACATCGTTGATGCTTAGATGATTCAGTTGCCGATGAGCCACGTCAGAGAAAATTAGTTGATCGAACGTCCGTCGTTGCGGCTGATTAGTAGACTATTCCTCCAATGGACAGTTGTTCTGACCATCGAGTGAAAAATTATAGTTGAAGAATTCACTGACACCGCAAAATAATTTAGTCATCTGGTCAGTCGATGGGCATCAGAAAATTTTAGCGGATTGTGCGTCCGCCGTTGCAGAATTCTAGAGGACTAACCTTCTGATGAGTAGAAGTCCCGACTGCCAATGCCGCCATGACTAGAGGTTCCGACCACCGATAGGAATGTGGCTGCGGAAGACATAGAAAGATCGTGGGCCACCGTTATAGAAGCCGAAAGGACTAACCGTCTGACGCCCAGTATGCCTGACCGCCGAGGCAGTGGATTAGTTGGTTTCCCCGACGATAAATTTCGGACTGTTAGACCATTATGGACCTGATATGGCGGAGGAAATTAGTCAAGTGATCGTCGATAAAAACTCGAAATAGTAGACCACTACAAGCTCAATACAATGGAGAGAATTAGTTGTTCTGGCCGCTGAAACGTCGAAAGGTTAGTGAATAAAGGACCCAATGAACAGTCAATTTTCTCGCCGATGCAGATCACGGGTTTAATCAATTTGCCCGCCGAAACATCAGAGAGAAATAAATGAACAGACCACTGATGATCTAGGTGTTTTGACCACCGAAGTGTCGAAAAGATAGTTGGGAGCAGGTCCGATTGGGCCAACGGAGATTTGGGTTTTTGAGAGAACTTCGCAGTGATTTTTCAAGCAGTTTTCAACTGCCTTTCAGTAGGCTTTCAGCAGATTGTTAGTGGTCACAGGGCTAAAAAGGAAGAAGAGAATATTTTGAGTTTTAAGCAAAACTGTTTTTATTATGTTTCTCCAGAGGAAGGTAAGTAGTTCTGATTTACATTAATGATATGCATCTAACAGTTTGTCACTAACACATTTGCAGAACTATAGACACCTTCAAGAGCAGCATTCCAGGAAGAACAGTGTGGTAAAGCAAGAGGTGGTTCATTCATGAGAAACCATAATGGATATGATGCTCGAGATTCTTACGAGCGTGCAGGAGATGCCATGGGAGAAAATGTTCGTAATGGAAATGATGACATAGAGTCTAATGGAAGGAGATTCCAAGAGACACCATCCAAGGTTGCAGGAACCATGAGAAGTTTGATTAAAGCCCAGGAAGAGAAGCATCAATTGAATGTTGCCATGTTGTAGAGTTTGACAGACTTGCAGAGAAATATAGATTCTGGACGAGGTACATCAAGACCAGAAGGCAGTAAGAGTAGAATTAGGAGGAGCAGAAGGACTTCTAGTGGATCATCTGACTCTAAAGAATCCAGTGGAGGTACAAGTTCATCTTCTCGTAAAAGGAAAAGAAGAAGACACCATAGGGATTGCTCTCGAGATGAATTTAAGAAAGCTAAACCTTCTACATTTGATGGCGAGATAAAGACTGGAAAAGAGGTTGAAGCTTGGATTCTTGGAATAAAGAAGTACTTTCAAGTGCAGGATTATTCGGGAAACATGAAGGCAAGTGGTGCCATATTCAACCAGAATGGAAGAGAATACATTTGGTGGGAACACTTCAAGCAAGTAAAGAGGATCAATGAAAGGAGACTGAAGTGGAAATAGTTCAAGAAGTATTTCAGACAGAAATACCTCTCTGACAGGTATTATGATGACAAGATCAAGGAGTTCCATGAGCTGAGATTGGGACAGCAGACCATGGATGAATATGCAAATAAATTCTTGGAATTGTTGAGGTATGTCCGTTACATCAGAGATGAAAAAGTGAAGGTCCAACAGTTTCTAAGTGGATTGCCTCAGTCTTACAAAGACAGAATTGAGTTTTATGAACCGAGAACTCTTGAAGAAGCCATAAGCCTGCTAAGTATTGCTATGAGCAAAGCAAAGGTAAACATGATTACCATAAGGCATGGAAGGACAAGAAGAATGAGAAGTTTGATCAAAGGAAGAAAGGTTTCAAACCTTCTATATTCAGGGATCGGCAGAAGCAACCATCCCAAGTTGTGAGTAATCCAGTTGGAGTGACAGGTGGAAAGCCTAAAGAACCACAACAGAATAAAGGTCCACTCAAATGTTGGAAATGTGAAGGACCCCACTTGCGCAGATATTGTCCACTTGAGAATGAAAGTGCAAGGCCATATTACAACATTTAGGAAGCATAAGCAGTGGTTCAAGTTGCAAGAGCAGTCCCTAGAATTTATGCAGCACTGGAGGACCACCATGCAGATCACCAGTCAACTGTGGTTGAAGTTCCAGGTAAGATTGTTGAACAATCTGTTTCTATTTTGATTGACCCTAGTTCTACTCATAATTACATCACTCCTAGAGTAGTGGAGATTTGTGCTTTTAAGAAGGTCAAGCATAGGAAACCTTGGTTAGTTCAGCTAGCCACTGGGACTAAGAGAAAGGTCAGTGAAGTAGTGGAGAAATGTCCATTGGTTATGAATGGATTGATCACTTATGTAGATATGAATGTTATACCGATTGGTTCCTATGGTGTTCTCATTGGAATGGATTGCTTAGAGGCTCACAGAGTGAAGCTTGACTGTTATAACAAGACTTTTGAATGCACGAATGAAGAAGGAAACCCAGTAGTTGTGAAAGGTATTCCAAAGGTAATTTCAATAAGACAGGTTTTAGCAATGCAGTTCAAGAAGTTTTGTAGGAAAGGTTGCCAGTTGTATGCAGCTCATATTCTGGAACCAACAGGAGATGAAAATCCTAGGTTGGAGGACTATAGGTGCTACAGGAATTCAAGGATTTGTTTCCTGATGAGATTCCAGGGCTTCCTCCAAAGAGGGACATTGATTTCACCATTAAACTTGTGCCATGAGCAACACTAGTCCAAGACACCCTACAGGATGAGTACACCGGAGATGCTAGAGTTGAAGATGCAACTGCAAGAGTTGTTGGAAAAGAAGTATATCCGACCGAGTGTGTCTCCTTGGGGAGCACCGGTTCTGTTTGTAAAGAAGAAAGATAGTACACTCAGGTTATGTATTGATTACAAACAGTTGAACAAGCTTACTGTGAAGAATAAATACCCTTTGCCTAGGATTGATGACCTCTTTGATCAAATGAGAGGAGCAAAGGTATTTTCCAAGATTGACTTGAGGTCTGGTTACCATCAGGTGAGAATCAAGGATGAAGACATTCATAAGACAGCCTTCGGGACAAGGTATTTGCACTATGATTTTGTAGTGGTACCATTTGGTCTCACCAATGCACCAGCTACATTTATGTGCCTTATGAACAATGTCTTCAGTAAGTATTTTCACAAGTTTGTTCTTGTTTTCGTTGATGACATTCTTGTTTATTCTAAGAATGAGGAAGAACATGAAGAGCATTTGAGATTGACATTGCAATTGCTCAGGGATCATTAGATGTATGCAAAACTGAGCAAGTGTGACTTCTATAGAGATAGAATTCAATATTTGGGTCACATTATCTCAAAAGAGGGTATATTAGTAGACCCTGAGAAGATTGAAGCCATTATGAATTGGCCTACTCCAAGAAATGTGACAGATGTAAGATATTTTATGGGACTTGCAGGATACTACAGGAGATTCATTGAGGGATTCTCCAAGGTTGCACATGACATCACTTCTTTGCAAAATAAGGGGATCAAGTTCGAATGGACTTCAAGGTGTGAAGAAAGCTTCCAGCGGTTGAAGAATCTTCTCACCAGTGCACCAGTATTGAAGGTTGCAGATCCAGAGAAAGGTTTTGTGGTTTGTATTGATGCATGCGGACAAGGGCTGGGAGGAGTCCTTATGCAAGATAACCACGTGATATGTTACGAGTCAAGAAAGCTGAAGGAGCATGAGAAGAACTATGCCACTCGTGATCTTGAGCTTGGAGCCATGGTACATGCTCTCAAGATGTGGAGGCATTACTTGATAGGTAGAATATTTGAGCTAAAGACGGACCATTGTGGTCTGAAGTATTTGTTTGATCATCCTACTTTGAATGCTAGGCAAGCAAGATGGCTGGAATTTTTATGTGAGTTTGATTTTGAAATCAAGCACATAAAGGGGAAAGAAAACAAGGTAGCTGATGTGCTCATTAGGAAGGTACAGGAAATGCATGCGGCATCTCTCAGTATTTGCCAATCAGATTTGAGGCAGCAGATTGTTAATCATGTTGTTGGGGATGAATTGTATGAGCAGGTAAAATGCAAATTGCACTAGCAAAGTCGTGAGAAGAGGTATGAGGGATATAAATTGGAAGAAGATGGACTTATTACTTATAAAGGCCAAATTTATATTCCAGATGTAGCAGATTTGAGGAGAGTTGTTATGGATGAAATCCATCAAGCTCTGTATTCTGGTCACCCAGGGTACCAGAAGACAATTGCTACAGCTAGAAAGCAGTTCTTTTGGCCAGGAATGAAAAAGGACATGGTTGAATACATTTCAAGGTGCATGAAATGTCAACAGGTAAAGGTTGAGCATCAACATCCCGCAGGTTTATTGCAGCCTTTGCCAGTTCCGGAATGGAAATGGGAAGTTATTTCCATGGATTTTATTACCGGATTGCCGATGACTTGGAGAGAACATGATTCCATCATGGTTGTAGTAGAAAATTTGACAAAAGAAGCACATTTTATACCAGTGAATTCTACGCATAAGGCTGGTGACATTGCAAACATCTTCATGAAGGAGATTTTCAAATTGCATGGATTGCCGAAAGCAATAGTCTCTGATAGAGATCTCAAGCTCACTTCCAATTTTTGGAAGGGGTTGTTTATAGATTTGGGTACAAAGCTAAACTTCATCACTGCCTACCATCCTCAGATAGATGGGTAGACAGAAAGAGTTAAACAGGTGCTTGAAGATATTCTTCGCATGTATGTGATGGAAAAACCAACCAAGTGGGAAGATTACTTACACTTGGTAGAGTTTGCTTACAACAATGGACAACATGCATCCTTGGGGATGAGTCTGTACGAAGCTTTGTATGGAAGAAGGTGCAGGAAACCAGTGAATTGGGATAACCCAGTAAACAGAGTAGTGCTTGGTCCATAGTTGCTCAAGGAAATGGAGCAAGAGGTTGTAAAGATCAAGCAGAATCTGAAAGCAACACAGGACAGACAAAAAAGCTATGTAGATAAGCATAGGATGAACAGAGAGTTCAGTGTTTGGGATCATGTCTACCTCAGAGTGAGGGCAAAGAAAAGTTCCTTGAAGCTTGGAATTTGTGCCAAGCTGTCACCTAGATATTATGGGTCGTTTGAAGTGCTTGAAAGAATAGGGCCTGTTGCATATATAATTGCATTGCCTGCTAGTACTAGAGCTCATAATGTTTTTCATGTTTCTTTTCTTAATAAATATGTACATGATCTTAACCATGTGATAAATTGGGATGTGATCCAGGTGGAACCTGAGGGAGAGTTCCAAATCGAGCCAATGCGCATCCTCGACAAGAAGGTCACAATGCTCTGGAACCGAGCCATAGGGCAGATAAAGGTGCAATGGGAGCACTATGGACCTGAAGAGGCTACATGGGAGCTGGAGGATGCCATGAAATTGGCACATCCATTTTTGTTCAATTCTGTGGAACACTGAGGCGGTACCAGTGTAGCATTTTGTTCAAATTTTGTAAAGCACTGAGAACAGTGCTATTTAAGGGGGAGGGGAATGTAACACCCCGGTTTTTACCCCGATGCATTAAATATGCATGATATATATATATATATATATATTGTAAACAATCATGGTGCGGAGCTAAAATCCAAGGCCCCACCATCGATTTGGTTATGTTATGTTTCGGATTGGAATTGTCACCGATGGTATATCGGGACATACGACACGTATTAAATTGTGGCATCATGTAAATGTGCACTTTTTTTTTTAATAAATGAACCCAACCAGCTATGTTCACTGCAACCATATTGAGAAGGGGCATGATTTCCTTAGGTTAAGAGTGGGGATGTTAAACCTTAAACCCATGGGGGGGAAAACCATGTGTCACCACCCTGTTTGATTTGCTCACCTTCCCTTGCCTCATCCAACCACTACCTTAATTGTTCTGTTGTTATTTGGGGCATCTATTTGCTGGCAGGAAGACCACTACGCTCATTCCTACACTCTCTCCACAACGTACCTTTTGGGTTGCGGATGGTCTGTCCACTATCCCGAGCGGGAGTTTTTCATTTTCCCTCACGGGGGCTGAGATAAAAGGGGCCGCGATTCATTGATTGGGGGTTGGTTCTTCCTTTTCTCATAGAGTTGTTAGTCTGTGGATCTGTTCTTCCTCCCTGCTCATGCATAGAGCCTGCGTTTTTACTCCACCATTGTTTTCCAACGTTGCTGCTGTGTATGGACTGTGCGACGTTTTGTTGCTTCATCGTGAGCCGTTGTTGTGGTTTTCTCTTATTGTTTTCCACATTTGTTGGCTGCATTTTGGCTGTTGTAGGCTGCTGTGGGATCATTTTGGCCACGATACACCAAGAACGATCCAAGGAATTTATTTTCCCCTATTAAAGATTTAATAGCTAGTTGTTGCATGCATGCAGTGGTTTTGTCCTCGGACTACATTGGAGTGGTGAATGAGGGCCTGATGTGCTTGATAACTTGGTGGGTTAGGAACCACACAGACAAAGCTAGTGGGTTGGATTTATTCTCCACAACCCCTGAATAGCACTGGAAGGGAGATCAAGGTCTGAGGGACTGCGTTGCAGAGAAAGGATTGATTTCCTTGTGTTGGGTATGTGTGGGTGTTCTAGAAGCCAAGATGGTTCTGGTGTCAGTTTCTGTAGCTATTCAATGAGCTCACCAGCTTAGCATTTAGCATTTCCCAGCTCCTGGATGGCCTGAAAAACCCAACTGTGTTGGCTTGGCTAAACTGTGTACCCTTGTGGTGTTGTTATCCTTGGCTATGTGTAAGCCTGCTAGTTCCTTATTCCTTGGGGAATCATGCCTGGCCCGGGGTGGCAGCGTTGCTGAGAGATTAAAGAGCATGCGGGCCTATGGTTGGGTGGAACGTTGTAGCAACGTAGCTGGTTACGGGACAAGTTCTCTATAAGATAAGTATTCTTACCTAACTTGTGTATGCAATTATATTTACCATTGATGAATGATGATGTACATGTTGAATGATGAATCGTATATGAATGCATGTTGTTTGCTTCCGCTATGTATATGAACGATTAATGCATGGTAGTATATTTAATGGGTTTTAAGTATCATGCTTCAGCATTATATGTATGTATGTTCTTGTTCATGGGGCTAGATGATCGGATGATTGATGTATGGTAGCGTCATCTTTGCTGATCGGAGGATCGGGGACGTTACAAAGGCCATCATGCTTATGTAGCTCTAATCTGGTTACAAGCTGAACTTAGTGTGATAATCAAGTACCAATGATACCAAGATCCCCAATAATATTTAAAAACACAAAATGCAAGATACATCCTCCAATGCAACCTACAAGTAAACCACGAATACACCCAAAGAAGTATCCCCCATGTAGGAGAATTGAAACATGATACCACATATATGAACTCGTTTGAAGAAAGGTTGACTTGCTCCATCAAGCCAACATGTAAATAGATGCTCCAAAGATAAGCAATGCCAGGGTCCCATTGCTTGCATTGCATCCCCATCAGTGAGAATTCCATCTAACAAAACTCCTTAGACAAAAGTATGCTTGGATCCCACTTCCTCCACTGCAAGTATCCATGTGGTAGTGTCAAGGGTGGAAAATTGGCATCCCAAGGAATGCCAGGATCCCACTGTCTAGAGTGCATCCTCCTAAGCATCATCAACACCATGAAGAAACCATCTGCAAGGTATGAAGGATAGCAATAACATCATGAAGAATGACAAGATCATGCAAGTGACATAGAAGTATGTCACCCTCCAAGCTTGTCTGAAACATAGAGAGATTAGCCATCATAAAATACATGTCCCCAAGGTGAGTTTGAATTCAAACAAGTCTCTCCAATATCCTAGGAAGGTTCTTATGTGCTCAATTCACACAAGAATAAAATATGAAATCAATGAAGCTCAAGTGACAAGGGTGAAAATCCCATGTCCAACCACAAGTGCACAACTCCAATGGCTCAACTTTGTGCCATCGAGTCCACTCAATGGTTACAAGTGAATCAAGGAGGCATCAAAGAATGCAAGTGGATGCCTCTATTGCTGCTGGGAAGAGAATGTTGCATTCATCAAGTAAACATGAACACATGAGGGAGCCTCCTGCTCCTCATGTGGCACCAACAAGGAAAATCCCTTCAGCCCATGTTCATCCCCAAATGATGTGGTTGGATTAAATATGTGGAGTGAATAATTATGAACCAACCTCATATCTTTGAAATTCTCACCCATCAAACTTATGGCTTCATATTCTTCATCACTGGTTGTTCCAACTAATGTGAGCTCATCTGACTCTTCCATGGATAAGAGACTCAGTCCTTAAAACAACTCAAGTTTTCTCTGGGAAATATCAATTGCTTGGTTCTCATCAAGATTCTCTGCCCACTCCTAAAGCACATGCAAAACCGAATTCATTTCATGATACACCATATTATGAGGTTCCTCCATATGATCAATATCTCCATCATCCTTGTGAGGATGCTTGAATGGTGTGTAGGAGGGCTGGTGTGATCTTTGCAACTTTTCATGAAGTTGCTCTATCTCCATCTTGGACTCTTGGAGTGCACATTTAGTACTCTTCAAGGAATATTGGGTGGTCATCAAATCTTGTGTGAGCTTGCAAATCTCTTCTTCATCCTTCAAGGATGCACCATGAAATAACTCAACAAGCCCAAGCAAATTGTCTCCATCAGAAAGAAAATGGAGGAAATTACCTTTGATTCTTGTCATGCCCTTCTATAACTTCTCCATGCAATTCATGGGAGATTTCTCCTCTAACTTCCAATATATATTTGTGATCAATGCATGGGTGCCATGGAGAGTGTGTAGGGCCTCTTTGATCTTGCACTCACTCATATTCGGTGGCCCTGCAAGAAAATGAAGTTCTGGAAAATGAACCTCTTCTTCTTCCCTCTTTCTTGGATCAACTTCATGAAACTCAAGTGGTGATGTTGTTGTTTAGGATTAAGCACCCTCATAACCTAAGGTCTGGGATTACCAACTTACTACTAACTTTGCAGACAATCAGCTTTACCAAAGAATAGAAAGGGAATAGGAAGAAAGTCTTGACTTACCCGATTACCGACGGTTGATCCAAGCTTGATCTTCTCCCACTCCTCTTCTCTCCAAAGCTTCCACGGATGCACCTCTTTCACCTATAAAGAGAAAATTCTCCAAGTAATATCTCATGCATGTATATATAGGAGGTTAGATAAACTATATATCAAATATATAATCAAATACATTCATTAACCACAATAAATGAAATATACTCAACACAATGTTGGAAGAAGAATTCTCTTTATTAACAATCAGTGAATGAGATAAGAGTACAACCCAGCTTTTGAGACAAGGACTCCTCTGCAACCAAAGAACTCTGATTTCTACTGCTCCAAGACTTTTGAATATACCACTAGCATAACTTTGCTCTCCAATCATGATTTTTTAATACCCTCCCCAAAGCCTCTATTTATACTTTGGGAAATAGAGTGATTTCGAAGGTTGGAGTGGTTGAAACAATTGGGATAGTTAAGGATTAGGGCCCAACTAATCTCAATTAATTGCGTTTTATATTTTTTAAGATCAAACTAAGGTGTACACGACTATTGATATAGGCAACCCGTGTATGACACACGAGTTGCTCAAAGGAAACCCCACGCTGATGTACACAGGTTGCAATGCAGATAGTCGCGTACAGTACGCGAGTTGCAATGGATATAGTTACGTACGCAACTCAACACTTAAAAAAATTATATAGCAAGCTGGTTTAAGGTTAAATGCATCCCAAGTCATGCCTATCTATAATGTTTTGGCAAACTTCAATCCTAATATGTCCTTTTGTGTACCAACATCAAGAATGTCGGCATTCAGATGGAGAAGTGCCATTTGGGTTGATAACAGATGCCCCCTAATGTGTGAGGTCAGAGGGAAGCGATGGCTGAAATACATAATAATCATTATCTTGGAGAACTCAGAGGTCCAATGGAGCAGAGGAAGTACCTGAAACAAATACATAGTAATGTCATATACAAAGTCATATCTGAGGATGCCATGTTCAATATACTGGAACACTAGCTCCTTTACAATATTTGAGTACATCATATGATGCGATTTCAAGACCACATATATTACAAACGTGGAGCGAAGCCATAATATACAATAATGATGAATATTCAAAGATCTGGAAACTATGTAAGTGAACACAACATAGTCTTGCACAACTTAGATCATAGATATGAACCTAAGGTCTTCGTCAAAAATCCAAAAGAACCAGTACAATCCAGGCCATGTGAATAGATGTTGTTGAAGTCAAACATGGAGAAGATTCAACAAATTGTCAACCAATAGGTGATAATTGACAACTGAAGCAAAGGAATTCACCAATAATGAAAGTGAATCCTGAGGTACAATCATCAAAACTCTAGGTCTTTGTCGTCAAGAAGTGTTGATGAGAAAACAAACTGTGATAAGGAAGGCAATAGATCCTCCAACAGATCACAAGAGTGACTAGGAACTGGATAAAGGACGGTAGACACAAGTAATATCAGATAGAACAATGATGGGATCAGGATAAAAATTAGATGCATGGATAAATCCTTGAATAGTGAGCACGACACAGAGATGACCCAAGGCAGCTTTTAACTTTACAGATAATACAACTAGACTTATCTTTCATGCAGAAGACATGATCAGATTCCCCAGGTATAATGGACAAGTGGAGGAGTAAGAAACTCAAAGTGATAGCTGAACTAAAAGTGAACACTAAGACATGAGTATCAGAAAATACAGAGAGTGCTATGTTCAAGGAAGACATGCTGCCACCGACTGAGAATCAAAAGCAAACTTCTTCCTTATATTTCCTGTTAAATTTTAATGAGTCCAGGAAAGTCAACTCAAATCTCTCTTCATTTTTAACAAGCTTGAAGAGAAGAGGGAATAATGCTTGATAGTGGCACTGATTCATGGATTTTATGAGCCCAAACTAGTACATGCTCACTTGGTGTTTTCATATTTAGAGAGTCTGAAAAGTTCGAAGAAGACTCCAGGAGGGGGTCCTTTTTCGTCCAATTTAGTCTCCCGAGGCCAAAAAAGTGTAAAACATACCACAAAAGAACTCTATTAACTTCCGTAGAACAAAAGGTGATATTCAGGGAGGTCCAAAAAAGGTTAAATTACCACCTACCCGACGCTCCTTCGAGAGTAGCATATAGCTTGAGTTTTACGAGTGTGAAGAAAAGCAAGATCACTAGGAATGATCCATTTGAGTACGAGGAATGGGGCATACAACAATAAACTCGATGTTTTGTTCTTGGTGTTTAATGAGCATGACAAAGACATAAAGTACACTCAGAATCTTTTTCATGTTTAGGTCTAGAGCACGAAAAAGAGAAAACTAAGCTCATACCAGGTGTTCCTTTTCTGTAAATTTAGTCCCTCGGGGCCAAAAAAGTGATAAACCTATACCTGAGAATACTCTTCTCAATTCCATAGAAAAGAGAGTGATACTTTCTCGTATTATTCCACATGGTCCAAGAAAGAGATAACCTACCACCAATGTGGATTCCCATTCACATGTTATTAACGAGCCTAAATGGACAAGTTTACTCGGCAGTCAAGTCTATTTTCAGGAGTTAGACCTGGGCCTAAAGAAACTCCATAAGGGTGGGGAGTCTTATAAAAGGATAGCTTGTAAAAAGAGACCAAAATGAGACTCAATTTGGTGTGAAAAATAGCGAAGGAGACTCCCTTGAACCTATTCACAAATGCAGCATGAGTATCAAAATACAATAAGTGGGTTCTAATCGAGGATACTCATGTGAGGAAAGTCCTATCCATGGAAGAACAATGGCATAAACGAGGTACTAATGGTTAAAATACCAAAGTCCGTGGCCAAAGTGGTAATTCTAGGGTTAAGATGGATTAGGTGTGAATGCAAAAATGCATGTGAATGATCGAAATCCTATCCTATATGAGTGAAAAACGACTTCAAATGACCTTAGACCTGTTACATCGAAGAAAAAGACATGGTATTAGTTTGATTTTTATAAAAAATATGAACTATAGTTTTAAAACCCACTTTTAAAATAATATTTCTATAAATAGTTCAAAATAGAAATCAAAAACTCACCATTTGACTTTTTACCCAAAATAGACAAGTTTTACCTCTACCTTTGATTGCTCATTTCGAACAACTTGGTGGACAATTCTCAAAACCGCAAGTGCTAGGTAAAACTACACTCCGTGCACTTTCATTTGATCCAAGCAAATTTCAATTTTTGGCTAAAAATTGATGTTTTCCACCGTCCTCAAAGCAGCTACGCTATGTACGCAGGTATGGTATATCCACAGTCCCGTATATGCCTTTTGTACATGGGTTTCCCGAAAGAAAGTCGCGTACAATACACGACTTGTCCAAAGGACAGTCACATACAATACGTGACTTGTCCAAAGGACAGTTGCGTACACTGCGCGAGGTAGGAAAAAGCTATATGGGGCCAAAAAACAAAGTTTTTGTATGAATTTAATGTTTGATCAATTGCTTTTTATTAGATTGAAACATGGTGCTTGAGTGGAGGGAGAGGGAGCATGAAGACATGGACCAGGAAGCTCTGTGGGAAGCCCCCACGGTAAATGCTTTGCAGCAAAGTGGGTTGCTCAAATTCTTTTGTACCTCACCTATGCGATCCAATGTCCGCCTACTAGAGTTTATGATAAACTATTAGGATCATGATCTTGGTATGTTTGACCTACAAGGTGAGTTTCTAGAGATTACCTTGGAAGATGTCTACTTTATCTCTGGTTTGTCACGATGGGGAGCTTCGATTAATTTGGAAGGTACCCGTAGAGGCGGTGACCTTCTAAGTGTGCAAAACTACATAGATACATATTGTGCACCTGGTACTCAAAAGAGGGGTAGTTGCATCCCTATTGTTCATATTCATAGCTTGCCATTACAAGTGTTAGCGAGTACTATAGTGAGGGTTGCAGGGTCATCATCACTTCACCTTACAACTCAAAACCAAGTGAGACATGCAGTGGACTGTCTACAGGGAGCCCTATATGACTGGTGTTCGGGAGTAATCCCAATAATGAGGAAGCAACTCTCTGACTATGAAATAAGCTGACAGAAAAACTTCAGTTATTCTAGCATATTGGTGGCCTTTTTATTTGAGAGGGTGCCTGGTTTGAGTCCTGCAGTACCACTACTAGTTCGTTCTCCCTGTCAGCCTAGACTGAGTAGGTGGGGAGAAATCTTCCTCTGCCAGGGAGGCGGTCGATCAGTTCAGAGTGTATATGATGACGACTTCTACTTATGGTGGGAGCGAGAGCTAACAACACTGGAACAGTTTCCATATGCTGGAATAGAATTCTGAGGTGACACCAACCTTGTCCTCCCTCCTGGAGGAGCATGGGGAGCGTCAGGTATTTTGTTTTCAAGTTTTTTTTTATTTTTATTTTATGAATTTTAGTCATAAAGATATATACATATGTATAAGAGTTTTTAATCCTTTAAAATGTTTAAAATGCAGATATTGGACCAGTCCGCCCTACTGGGCATCCACGTATGCAGGTGCGTCCTGTGGCGGGAGAAGACCATGGGTTGATTAGGGTTCTCGAGGGAAAGTTGGCTAGGATTACATAAAGAGTACCTACTTTACGTATTGAGCATATCCATGCCATTATGCAGGAGCTAGTGGTTGGTATACCATCTGTCTGGATACGCCTTATGAGGCAGGTAGCTAGAGCAGTACTTGTGTATATCAAAGCCGCTGAGGCTATCCCAGCTGAGGAAGGTGAAGAATCCCGAGAGAGTGATCAGGATGATCAGGGGGACCAGGGTGTTCATGATGACCAGGGTGGTCAAGCTTAGACCTAGAAGCATTTTATAGACTTCGATCAGTTTTTGTATATTATACAATTATGACTAGATCTGAGGATCAGAAACTCGACCTATCTATATGGACAGATATTCACATATATATATATATATATATATATATATATATATATATATTGTCATTTTTATTTACATGTGTTTTGTAATATATATGTTGTCTATTTTTATGAAAANATGTGTTAAGTTCCAATCGAAGATATAATTAGCATATGCATCAGTTAATGAATTTTGATTTCTTGGAATATGATTAAATGTAATAAACTCAAAATTTCTTTCCAATAACCTAACTTGCATAAACTAACGTAGTAAAATAGGGTTCCACACCTGATAAGCTCGATTGAGCTAGGAAACTACCAATTGAGAGTCAAGTCTAACTTCCAGGTGAGTGATACCACATGACAAAGCATCCCATAAAAGCTCAATGGCAGCCCTATATTTGGCCACATTATTGGTAGCAGGACCTAGGAAAGTGCCTCCAGAGGCAACTAGCTGTCCTGAGGGCGAGTAAATGACCCATGCGGTTGAAGCCAGGTTACAAGTGTGGCGACTAGTGCCATCTGCAAAACCTATGAACCACTCAGAAGACATCTGTAACAACCAACATATGACACAAGAACACAAACCGATGAACTATTGTACATAAGATACATACAATAAAAATACAAGAAAAAGCGCTAAGCCTAAACATAGTACTTTTTCAAGTAGAGCCCATTTCTAGGCTCGGGAAGCTTATTCCCCTCGAAATATGTTAATTCATATGCACCTTTATTCAACACTTTTGACATGACATAAGGTCCTAACCACATAGACCTGAATTTCCCTACCCTCAGGGGTTCTTTGTCCTGATCCCAGAGCAAGACAAGCTCCCCTTCAGAAAAAATCTGAGGTTTGACTGATTTATCGTATTGATTTTTTACCCTAGTTTTACAAGCTTTGTTTGCTATCAGTGCATCTCTACGCTACTCATCTAGATGTTCTAAATGTAACAAATGTTCTTCCAGCTCAGTCGTATCAGGTAACAAATGAATAGAAATATTTAAGGACAGGATTTCGCATTCAACCAGGGTGACTGCTTCCACTCCATGAACTAGTTGGAAAGGAGAGAAACCTGTAGCAGTTTTCACATTGGTCCGATATGCCTAAAGTGCAGGATAAATCATGATGTGCCAATTGGAACGGGTTGCATTAATAGTGCACTTGAGAATAGTCTTCAAGGTTTTATTTACAGCCTCGACTTGACCGTTCACTTGAGGATAGAAAGAAGACGAATGCTCTTGTCTAAACCCTAGCATAGTGGTCAATTCAGTCATCATACTATTTTGGAAGTGACTGCCATGGTCAGTGACAATCTCCTTAGGGATACCAAACCATGCAATAATTTGGTTAAAAATGAAAAAAGCTGTTGTTTCCCCCTCAATTTTATAGGTGGGAATTTCCACTGCCCACTTCGTGAAATAATCTACAGTGATAATGATATGTTTGTGCCCCCCAACCGATACTGAGTTGCACATCACGTAATCTATCCCCCACTTCGTGAAGGGGCCCACTTAGATGATGAAAAATAACGGAGCAGGATGTGACTGGATCTTTCTAGTGTAAAGCTGACAAGGATGATAGCACTTCACAGCTTCCACATAGTCTTTAAAGATCGTGGGCCAGAAATAACCAGCACATAATATCTTCTGGGTCATTGCTAACCCAGATAAATGACCCCCACACACTCCAGTATGGGCATCATTTAGGATGGTCTCTGCTTCTTTGGGGGTAAGACATCGATGCAAAATAGAATCTACTCCCCTACGATATAAGGTATCTCCAATAATGAGGTATTTTTTGGCATGTACGCGTTGTTTGCATCGTTATTCCCGTGAGAAGGCTGCAAGGTACTTCAAAATATAGAGATAAACAAGTATATCTTCGTACCAAGGGTCAGAGGTGGAAATCAAAAAGATATGCTCATCAGGGAATGAGTCTTCTTCAATAGCTACATCTTCCTCAACCGAAAATTTTGCGATGAGCTCAGCAAAAACTAAGGACTTTTTGGATTTGGCAGACTGGAAATCTAAGTCAAACTCCTAAAGAATGACTATCCATTTATTGGATTTGCCTCCAAATATCCATCAGGACAAAACATATTGGAAGGGATTAACATTTACCACTACCATCATGGTCCTCAGCAATATGTAGTAACGCAACCACTGAACAACATACACAGCTGCCAAGGCCAACTTCTCAACATGGCAATACCTAAGTTCAGGGCCGACTAAAATACAGCTAAGATAGTAGATGACATGCTCTTGGAGCACGGTCCTCCTGGACTAGTACTACCCCTATGGTCGACTCGGATGCGACCAGATACAATATAAAATCCCGAGAGTACTCTGGCAGGCGCAATAATGGCGTTGACAATGAAGATTTCTTTAATGCCTCGAATGCAAGTTGTGCGACTTCATCCCATACAAATGGGGTGTCCTGCTTCAACAGGCGCATGAAACCTTTAGTAATCTTGGCATAATTTACAATAAAACGTTGAAGGAAGTTGGACTTCCCTTATGGGATTTGAAGCTTCTTGATAGAACAAGAAGGAGGCAGATTTACTATGGCCTCAACTTTCAGAGGATCCACCTGAATGCCTTTGTTGGAAACAATGAATCCAAGCAGTCTCCCTGAATCGACATAGAAAATGCACTTGTGGGGATTCAAGCGAATTTTGTAGTATCTGCATCATTCAAAAATCAAATGCAAGTGATCTGGGTGATCGATCCTCTTACGAGAATGTGTTGGCAGATCATCAAGGTAGGGTTCGACAATAGCTTTAATGTTGTGAAAGGAAAAATTCATTGCCCTCTGAAAGGTAGCCCCTACATTTTTCAATCCAAAGGGCATTTTCTTGTATGTGAAGGTACCCCAAGGACAGATGAAAGTTATTTTATGTTTCTCTTCTGGTTTAGTTTGGATTTGATTATACCCGGAGAAACCATCCATAAACGAAAATACTTCACTCCCTGCACAGGCATCAATGATCTGATCTATGAATGGTGTGGGATAGTTATCCTTAGGACAGGTTTTGTTTAGATCTCAAAATTCAGTACAAACGCATATGGTCCCTTGATTTTTTTCGACGTGAACGGGGTTAGATACCCATTCTGTCAAAGCTATCGGGTAAATGAAAACGGCTTTCAACAGTTTCTCAACTTCAGCCTTAACAATTGTCGCTTTACACAGATTGACAGGTCTCAACTTTTGTCGAATGGGTCTAGCATTAAGGTAAGTTCAGATTTCATGCTCCACTATTAATGGATCTATGCCTAGAATCTCCTCATATGACCAAGAAAATATGTCGTGGAATTCCTTAAACAAGGTTGTATAGGTTGCAATCTCCTCCAGAGAGCAGTTTGCGTCGATGTGTACATTTTCCACAACATTGGGTTTGTAGAGATGTTGATAGGAATGGTAGCGGAAATGTTTTCCATATTCCCCTCAGCAAATATTCCTTCCCTTGGTCAGGGATTAATAGGTGTATCAACATCACCTGCCAGTCTCATATGGCACTCCTGGTTCTCAATCCTGCTTAACTCTGGAAGAAAATAGGATCGATGCTGAAGATATTCGTAGATCTTATCTTGTCCGCACATGGCTTCCGAATGGCTTCATTAGAAGGAAAAACCATATCTAAGCAGTCTCTAGAATGCAAAGAATTCACTGCCCAAGTGGGCAGATAGGCTTCTTTAGGCTCCTCTAAGACTGTGAGAGGGATCGAAATGGGATAAACAATGGTATGATCGATAGCTTGATAAGCTACTTCTGTTGTCGATAAGGGCACTTCAAGTTCATGGTGGGAAGGAAGAACCCAATGATCTATTCTATCAACAACCGTTGCTATAGACTTCCCTACATTAGCAGAACCTAGATAATTAATCGGAGCTGGAATATCGAATGTGCCCATCAATGATGCATACATTCCATCCCTTAAGCTCTCTAAAGTAGGTTTAACCTGATCAACCAATGGTACGGTGGACTCGTTAGTTTCCATGCGGCCTTTTCGAGTAAAACTGAGTTGGTCTACAGTAACCAACTTCCCTTCGTGTGGAAACACTACTACCTAAAATACGACCGATGCAATAGCTGACATGGCATAAATCCAACTTCACCCCAAGAGCAAGTTATAATCCAAAGGTGCATCAATCACCTCTACCTCAACAGACACTGCTTTCCCTGCAAACTTAATTTCAAAAGCCGGTAGGATACCATGTGGACGAAATGATCTTCCGTCGAAAGCAGTAATTAGGGTGTTCAATGGAACCAGCTATGGAGATCCAAGAGCTTTCCAGCAAGATAGAGACATGACACATGTAGAAGCACCCTCGTCAACAACTTCCCTTCCAATGGTTTTTCTACCATGAATGACATCTATCGATAAGGATACATGATACGGCAGGCGAATTTTGACATCGAACAAATTAAACTTCGCCATGAGGCTTGATGAGTCCATTCTGCCTAAGGCTGCTAAGAGTGCATCTTTCTGGGCGGCACAACTCTGTAACACCTCTAAAGTCAACATCACACAAGGAGTTTGGGCTAAATATTCAACTACAGAGTAGTTTGCTGTAGCCCTAGCATTGGAATTGTGCAAAGTTTTCTTAAAGACACCTTTTGGTATCTTGGGCATATGTTCAACAAGTTTCTCAATCGTGAAAGGGTTGGAAGTTTCACCTATCGACTTACCCTTCTCTAAAGCCTCTATTTCATAGTTCATGTTCCTAGTCTGGAGTAAAGTCTGGGATCGAACCATGTTGATATAATTAGGGTCATGAGCATTTGGGGTGCCCCCTGCTGCATTTGAAGCTGAAGCATAATTCTGTCCTTGGGGAAAAGGATCCTTCAGGACAGTCGGTTGTTGGCCTTTTAACAGCTTCTAAGCTTGTTCCATAAGGGGACATTGATGGGTTAGGTGATCCTCATGGCACAACTTACATGGGAATTTCACCTTCTTCTTTTATTTTTTGCCCCCATCAGCATTGTTTGTGGGTTTTTGCTTATTTTGGTTTCCCTCACCTTTCTTTCATTTCTTCTTTTTCCCATCGGGCTGCTGATTTCCATTTTGAGAGGATTGTGCAAAAACATTTGCATTCTAGGGTGAGGGGGAAGCCTTCGCTTCCTCCGCCATAGAATGTTTGACAAACAACTCATGGAGTTGTTTCTCCAAAGACTCTACAGTGGGAGATTTCACAGAACCAACCACACCATCAGCATGGGGTCCAGGCTTAGGTTTCTCTATATTGTACCTTGGCCTCACTGCATCAAGGATGGTCTCATATAAAATCCCAAACTAAGAATATATCAAATCTAGCTGCTGGGCCCTAAGGATAGCCTCTTCCTCATTGGTCACTCCCGAAGTAGATACATCCTTAGATATATATGGCAATAGGGATTTAAGGAACCATTCTAGTAAAAACTTGGGAGGAATAGTGGCTTTGATAAGGCTCTTCTGTCTTCTCCACTCTTGGATGTGATCCGAAATATGAGTTGCCTTGTCTTGTAGAAAGGTACATAACAAGTCTATCCCGAAATCATATCGGACAGGAAGTTGGAAGTGACTAAGGAAGACATTAGACAAGTCCCAAAAACTATCAAACGCAGCAGAAGGCAATTCAATGTACCATTTTATTGCAGTACTGGTTAGAGTTATTTGTAACAATCTCAACCAAACTATGTCGTCGTTCAGTGAGTTGGAAGAGCATCACAAATGGAAAGTGGTGACATGAGCTCCTAGGTCATCACCAACTTTGCCTTCAAATTTTGGGATATCCAAGGGAAACTTGGTAGGGACGGGTGGCTAGGAGGAGTTATGTCTTACCGGGTCATTCATTAGTTTTGACAAATATGGCAAGTTTAACGTTTCCAAGAAAGGGAGCTTACGTCTAACCGAAGCGTTAAAAGTACCAGCTTGGGGATTAGAGGGACTTGCCCCCATGTTCCCATATGTGAAGGCAGGGTTGCCCCCTGCTGCCGGTTGCGAAGTGGTTGGGCCACTTTCAAAAAGGATTCCATCCATAAGCCAGTGGATTTTTTATGTGTGGTGCAGTGTATGAGGTTCTAGCTGCCCCAGTCAAAGTTGGGGTTTGGAACACAGGAGCAGGTATCCCTTTGCTGAAAAGCGAGAAAGGAGAGCTCGTGAAAGGAACTAAAACCAGAGTTTGAAAACCTTGACCATAAGGATTAGGGTTTTCAAACTGCACCCCTACATATGCGGGTGTTTGACCTACATATGGAGTGGATGGGGGAATGTGCCCCCCATTCCAAGGAAAACCCTAGACAAATTTCGAGGATCCTATAGGACCACTCTGAGCAGTGTGTGCGAAGGAAGTAGGAACTGAAGGTACACTAGGAATCCCAGTGAACATACCACCAGAAGTACCTGCTAAATTTATGGGAGCCCATGGTTGAACCACCCGGCTAGCTGGAGTTAAAGGTGTAGTAGGAATACTTGTTCTAGGGGCACCTACCGGGGGAGGTGGCACCCCTTCAGCCAGAGTGGCTGAGGTGGAAGTAGAAGAACTTTCTCCTGCAATAGAAATTAGTCTAGCCAGAGGGACACCAATCACGGGTGAATTGAAAGGACGAACCTGAACGACCACGGGATTGTTTAAGTCGGTTAAAGGTGAATTAAATTTCCTTGCAAACTTGTTAGCCTGCAAGTCTTCTATCTCAATTGTAGTTAAATCAAAACAGTTTTCCCTAAGTTCTGGTTCACCTAAAACTTCACTAACTCCTAACGGTTCGAAAGAACCGTTTGTGTCTAATCTTCGCATTTGAGGAGGAGGTGGAGGTTCCAATGTAATAAGATGAGGAAGGTTTTGCAACCTTTGTGACTGTCTGACAGATTGATCCTCCACGATTGTAAATTTGACTCTTCACACCCTAAGGTCGGCTAAACATAGACAAACCACAGAGCAATCACTGCAAAATTTCCTAAAGTCTCAACAATCATAAGGGGTATAAGATATGCTTTCCCGAAGAAAGCTGACAGACAGTTTCTTGGCGTCCTTGAAGATGTTCTTAAGCACAAGAGGAGGAATCACCCACCGCCCTCCTACACTTTCAACAACGGTTACCTTCCAAGTCCATCCAAGGTGATCCAGAAATAGCCTTCTAGTTTACCCGTCTATAAACCCTAGATGTCAAAGAGACTAAAGGCTACCTTAACTATATCAATAGTCTGGGGGGGCAGTCACAAGCCTAATTCGTATGCATGGGCAGGGTAGCAAATCCCAAAACTTTGTCTAGGACAGAATCCCCAGATGCGCAAAAACCTTGGTCTACATTTTGACAAGGAATCGTAGGGTTATCTCCTCAGTCCAAGCCTCCACGCAGCCTCGTGCTTAACTCCCATTTGAGAGGAGCTTCCCAGATACTATCAACACAAAGAAGGATTTACCTATCAATTGGCCAACTACGTCTGAATTTAAGTACTTGTGGAGAGTTTACATTTCCTATCCCACAATTCTAGCCTAAGCTAGTAGGTGTATGACCCTCTAAAACAAAACTTACTAATAAATTTTAAATTATAGCGTTCATTTTAAGGGTTGTTCTTAGTCAGAGGGTGAGTGGCATGAATGACTATGATATTATAGACTCGATAAGAAAAGTAAAAAGGTGTATAAAATGAATTCCAAAACAAATTACAACTACTTAAAACAAGCTTCTTTTTCTTTTTGTAGATATGAACTAATGAAATTACAACTAAGTATAAGAAGACTAAGACTTATTTTTGTAATTTTTGAGATTTTATTCGAAAATACTAAAAATAAAACTACAATATGCAATTAAAATGCAAATGTTTCCAAATTTTTTTCTTCACTTTTCAAACTCTTCAAAAATTACTATGCACCTAAATGCAAAATTTCTTGAGTATGCTTGAGTAATCGGACCATAAAGCAAACAATATGAAGTATAGAAAACTTGTAAGAACCAAATTCAACCACCTAAGGAGGAGACCTGGAAAACACCTAGCTTGGGAGGAAACAACGAATAAAATCCATTGAAATCACTAAAGGACAAGCGACAAACTGAAACTACTCGAAAGTAATACAGAGTACAAGGTATCTAAAATCCTGATCACTAATTCAAATACATAGCACTGAACCTATCACCCAAACAGGATAATCCACTTCAAATTGCTAAATGAAAGAAGACTCAAACAACAAAAACTAAGGGCTTACTGAAAAGCACAAAGTATGGTGTACAAGACTTTCAGACCTCCAGCAAGATGCCAACAATAGAAGACCCTAAAGCAGAGTAAGATCCAAATAAGATAGGGACAAGCAACACTACCTAAAAAAAACTGCTGCTAAAAGATGTACGCGACTGTCTAATAGAGCAACCCATATACTGTATGTGACTATCCAATATAGAAACCCGCGTATACAAGTTGTTTTACGCGACTGTGTAGCACAACAACCCGCATACACAACAACAACAAAAATCAAAAAGAAAAAAAATATAGGTCTCTAAACACATTACTGCAAATCAAATCCAATATAGAAAACCATACACTGAATCAGAGCAAAGACTGGCAAGTATCTACAGGACTAACCCACAACAGGTTGGACTCCCCAACGGAGTTGCCAGTTCTATTTTTCAGGATTAAGCACCCTTGTAACCTAGGGTCTATGGTTACCAACTTACTACTAACCTTGCAGACAATCAACTTTACCAGAGAATAGAAAGGGAATAGGAAGAAAGTCTTGATTACCCGATTACCGATGGTTGATCCAAGCTTGTTCTTCCCCCACTCCTCTTCTCTCCAAAGCTTCCAAGGATGCACCTCTTTCACTTGTAAAGAGCAAATTCTCCAAGTAATATCTCATGCATGTATATATAAGAGGTAAGATAAACAATATATCAAATATATAATCAAATACATTCATTCACCACAGTACATGAAATAGAATCAACACAATGTTGGAAGAAGAATTCTCTTTATTAACAATCAGTGAATGAGATAAGAGTACAACCCAGCTTCTGAGACAAGGACTCCTATGCAACCAAAGGACTCTAAGTTCTGCTGCTCCAAGACTTCTGAAGATATACCACCAGCATATTTTTGCTCTCCAATCATGATTTTTTAATACCCTCCCCAAGGCCTCTATTTATACTTTGGGAAATAGAGTGATTTCGAAGGTCGGGGTGGTTGAAACAGTTGGGATAGTTAAGGATTAGGGCCCAAATAATCTCAATTAATCGCATTTTATATTTTTTAAGGTCAAACTAAGGTGTGCACGACTATTGATATAGGCAACCCGCGTATGACACGCAAGTTGCTCAAAGGAAACCCGCGTACGCTGATGTACGCGGGTTGCAATGCAGATAATCGCGTACAGTACACGAGTTGTAATGGAGATAGTCCCATACGCAACTCAACACTTAGAAAAACTATATAGCAAGCTGGTTTAAGGATAAATGCATCCCAATTCATGCCTATCTATAATGTTTTGGCAAACTTCAATCCTAATATGTCCTTTTGTGTACCAACATCAAGAATGTCGGCACTCGAACGAAGAAGTGCCATTTGGGTTGATAACAGATGTGGAAGTTTATCTTGGTTCTTTTTGAGCCAATACAAGGTCTTCATATTCATGCTCAAAGGAATGGATACTTCCAATAACTTCATCAATATGGTTATGTAGGCCAGCTACATAGAGATGTGAGTAGCCCTCAATAGATACTACATTATAGCTCAAACTTCCTTCATTCGATGCTTCACAAGAACTTGAGCACCCATCAGTAGTTACTCCATTATGCATACCCAGAATGTCATCTATCTCTATATGATCATCAATAGAATAGGTGGTGGATTTATCATGTTCATGTGATGTACAACCCCCATCAATGAGGATTGTCTCCTTGTTTTCTTCTAACTCACACTCCTCTTCATGGAACCTTTCTTCTCCACTGCAATCACTTTGTAGTTACTTCCTCTCCCCATAGTTGTTCTTGATTTTGCAGCCCTCATATGCAAGTGAAATATTTTCATCCCCTAATGGATCATGTTGTTGCAAGTAGACATGGTTGCTACAAAAATCAGAACCCTTATCATACTTGTGCTTGATATTTTCCTCTTCCTTACTTGGAGATATGGAGTAACTCGGTTCCTCCTTCCACCAGCTAGTGCAACAGGGAACTACTTGTGCATCTACTTTGGTTCCCTTTGGTTCTACTAACCCTACTTCTTTACACACACTATTAATCATATGCGTGATCCTTATTTCATTTTCTTAGCAGTAGGGTTCCTTAAATAACTTCTTCATCTCAAGGTAGCAGTAATCTCAGAAAGAAAAGACCTCCTTCTAAAGCATAGTATTCCATGAAATAATAGAAGGGTTCCTTATAGTTATTTCCACTGAACATTTGAACAACAACACTTGTATATTTCTGCCATATAACTTCATCATAAGCTAGAATATAGAAGTCATCAACATCATCCCTAATGAATATACCTGAGGAACTGCATGAGTGATCTTCATAGCCTTCTTCTTCGATCACCAAAGGTACCAACCTCATGATGGACAATTTATTCAACTGATCTTTATTTCCACATGGGTGGTGGAAAGAGATCTGATACCACTGTAATGAACCTCAGTCATATTTTAGGCTCACTAACTCTCTTACACAAATCTTCAAAACAAACTAGTTGACAAGTGGGTAATTAGCAAGTTGAGTGAGGGAATAAACAAAGGTTTAGGTAAGATCAGTAAAGAAAGGAAGGATACTAATTGTCCAGGTTCCTAAGCACATTGATGTTGGGCCCTTTTAGGTTTCGAACATCAACCCGACTGAAGTCTACTACTAGGCTTCTAGGAGTCCCAACCTATGCCAACTAAAACCTTAACAAAATAATTTTCAAGCAACTAGTGGCTATGAGAGGGATTAAGGATACATATGTAACTTTTTTATGGGTGTTAATATCATTGTTTTCAGGTTTCTATCAACTTTGGGATGAATTGGGGTCAAACTAGTAAAACTAGCTTTTGGGACTGCTCACTAGAGACGATTTATGGGATTCCCAAACACCTTAATATGTACTTGGAATATTGGTTTCTAAAATTATATTTATTATTCATACCATTAATTGTTCCTCAGAAAATAATGAGGCAATTTGTTTAAAGAATGACTGTTTAATGCATAAAAATGGAAAACTAGTAAAATTTGGCATTAAATCTAGACAGGGTCATACAAATTTCAATGTATCTTAACCAAAAAGACTCATATTGTTGTGAAACTTTCAGATACAAGTAATTAAATAATAAAATATCAATGAGGTTTGAGATGGATCTCACTGGCAGCTTAGAGCTAACCTCTTATGGCAGTAAACCCATAGAATTTCTACCAGACTAGAAAATTGTGTAAATAGAATGTTGAGCCTCCCAAATTATGAAAATAGGATCAAAATTGACTGAACCTGATATTAAATTACATAATGGACATCATTACATTATATAAATATGAGTAGGGTCGAAATTCCCATTACAAGAACTCCACTATAGCCAGACTAACACAGAAAAGATAGGAAGCAGAATGAAGATAGAGTTTCATTGAATGGAGGCCTTCAAGCTCTGCTGAATGGTCTAGAACTTGGATGGAGTGGAATCCAAAACCTTAAAAAACTCCATTAATGGTTGTAAGACATCAATCCTTGCTTGTGAATCTAGCTCAAAACCTCTTAGAAATGAAGAGAAGACTAGGAAGGTTTCTATGGTACGAATCGGAGGCTTCCCAATCCCTACAATGGAACTCAAACTGGAATGGAAATGGATTCAAGGCCTAAAATAACACTTCTTTAATGGATGCACTAACACGATGAACAAATATAAAACAAGAATGTTGAGGGGCACATCATCCAAAGCTCAGTTGAGGCACATCACTCAACCATTGAGTAACATATTTCTCAAGACAAAATTCAAATGACAAAAACTTTCGATAGTGATGTGCTATCATTGTTTTATAGCATAATTAGGCTTTAAGGATGAATCGGATCAATAGTTGGCCCACTTCCCTTGCCCAATGTACCATCGTGAAGGAATTCGAGACTTTCTTGCTTTTCCTTCCAAGCTTTCCTAACTTACCAATTGTGATTTCTTTCCTCCATTGGAAACTGCGCCCTCTTGTTCATGCTTTTAGACTGACTTGCCTTTTCTCAGTTTTGGAAATTGTGCCCTCCTAATTTTAGTTTGAATTTCCTTTCCCCTTTTTGGAAACTACGCCCTCCAAAATTTTCCTTATTTTCATCCTGATAGCTTTTCTGCGCTTGCGTTCTTTTTGCACTGTTTTTTTGGTTGACTGCTTTTTCTGCCATATTCTATATTTTTCCTGGCTTTATGAATATTTCTTTATTTTTCCCCTGGTTTCCATTTACAATTGCAACTCATTGGGTCCACAAGGCCCCATGCACCACCTTATCCCCTAGTACATTCACTTAGCACAATTTTTAATTAAACTCATAATAAAAATAATTTAAATATTTCTAATCCTAAGTTTGGAAAATTTAAATACTATGGGTAATTACTTTATCAAAATGACCCCTTAGTAATTAAACTATTATCCCACTAGGCATCATGGGGTTCTAAAGCACTATGGGTTTCTCCATGGTCTTATCACAACATTTGGGGACATTACATCTTGTTAATATAAGGAAAACACAATCTCTTTTGCACTGTGTATGATTTTATGTGTTGATGAATGGATTGTTAATGGTTATTATTGCATGATGTACTTAAATTTTGAAATGGTAAAGAGTGCTCAATATTGATTCACCCCCCCTCTCAATATTGGTGATATTTCCAACACATAAGACTACCTTAGAGAAAACCCTTTGATTTCAAGGTATTTTCCAGGCACATAGATTGAAGCACTATTATCAGCTTAATAAGATTATCTTTGAGCTACTTGATGATCTTGGACAAGTGCCACTTGAACTTTTTTATTTGAAATACAGTGTCATATAGAGCATTATTTTGTTGTTATTTTATTAAATTACTTGCTTTTTTGAATTCAAATATTAGAGAAAAATAAGGTTAACATTTTTTGTAGGTTAACAACAACGACATTGATGATAGGAAAATTTTTAAGGATCCATAATTTTCTTAAAGTGAAGAAACCTTGGGGAATCTTACTAATTCTTAAATTTCCAACGATAAAATGTAAGGTGATATTTTTTTTAAAAGATTCAAATTTTAAAGGTTTATATAGTCATTACTAGGCAATTTTGGTTATTTTTAGAGTAAAAAAAAAATTATCCCATGGAATTGGGGCGAATCAATTTAGAAAAAAAATGGAATTTAGTCATTATTTATTGGAAAAAAAAACCGTCAAAATTTGGACCTTAAATTTTCCCCTGATTGGTAGCTCTATTGCACAGATTTCCAAACTATCCCCATTGATAATGACGTGTTGTATGATATTGCTAGCTCTAGACTCCATGTCATTTTTTTCAAGCTATGTGCATAAATAATTTTGAATTTGTTATCTCTCCTCTACTGGTCAGATGGAATTGAAACTGAGCTTGTTTTTTTATTCCATTTGTTGTGTTATTATATGTTTGTTTGATCATAGGTTTTGAATTATCATTTTTTCTTTTTATTGGTTTATTTGATCATTGGTTTTGAATTGTCATTTTTATTTTTATTGGTTTGTTTGATAACAGGTTTTGAATTGCAATTATATTAGGGTTTACTCATTAGATTTTGCGAATAATATTTTTAATGGCTTTATACATGAAGCATTTTTAACAGATTGTTAAGTCATATACCATCAAATGAAGGCCATGGTTTGGAATATTTATCTATCTACCAAAGACACACAATATCTTTGAAAAATTTTAGTCAAGAATACCTTTAAAAGTTTTGAGTCTTGATCAATAAATAAAGGTCTTATTGGTTTTATCATAAATATTGTGATAATTGGATAAATTATACTCTTTGGAGGGATTGAGTAATTTCCTCCTAACTTTAGGGGTAGGGATGTAGGTCGATTGGCAACTGCACGTTTTGTTAAGGCGTACAGGCTGTTAAGCAAGTCAACAGTTTGAGTCTCGACAAAACACGCATGAAGGTTGAGCCCCCAACTGGTTGCGCCTAGGGGTTATAGTGGAAGCCGTCGGAATCGACCACATGTCACATAAGTATGAAACTGGTGTCGTTGATGATTCCTCTAGCTGGAAAAAAAAAATCCCCCTAACTTCTTGTGGAAAAAAAATGATACTGTGAGGTTTGGGTCCATTTGGCTCATGAATTTTTAGATATGCATTTGTCATCTTTCAAATATGTAGGAAACTCATAACAGTGGCAAAGTAGGTAATGCGTCAAAATGTTTTTTGAATATGAGAGCGACAAAGAACTATACATAATTGTTAGATCTATAATTGGCGTACTTCAAGTAATATTCACAAAACATCATTTTTAGCTTAACTTCATTAGGCAGGAACTAATCTACAATTGAAAACTTTCTCCACAACAACATACAACTTGATAAAATATAGAATGTATTATGTTTCTTTTAGTTTTATGTTCCAACTATGATCTTTAGTTCACTGATATTACAATAACGGAACACAATGCAATGAGCCTAGTGTGGTTTTGACCCCTGCATGTCTTCATGGGTTGGAGCTGACTATATAATGAACAATTCACCCGAATGCTTCTATATACCTTAGGAATCTCTTTTTAGAAACGCTCGTAATGTCACCCTCCATGTTAAAAAATGGGCCAAATTTCATATAAAAAGTATTTAACATTCAATCCATTATTAACACTAGAAGTCGAATAAATCTACTCCATAATTAGATTCAAGGATTCCATAATATTATCTAATATTTAAAAGGGCAAAATTTTATTAATTTTATTTTTCCTTCGAAAATCTAACCTCTTTTTATATTCACTCGTAGAATTTTAGTGAATTTTATCTTTGTTATATTTTTACAATTTTTCTTAAACAAAAGTTTCAATTGGGAAATTACGATTTAAATAAAATTTAACAAATATTTATTTACGAAAAAATTATTTAAATAAAAATTAACAAGTATTGACATGTTATTTTAAAAAAATAACAAATTAAAATTATTTAAATAAAAGTTAAGCTTTGTAAGAATGATTGATATAGTTTGACTTTTTGAACCTAATTTACCCATTTTCATCCTTATTGAGTTCAAAGTGAAAGGTGTTATTAATGATACTCTTTTATACATATAATTGATTATGCTTATGCTTTTATCGAATCATAGCTTTGATTATTGCTTGGTTTATAAGTTTTGTACCAAGCATAAGAGAGTACAAAAGCACTTAAATTTCATTATTAATGTCAAATTTTCTCTTAGAGTCATAGATTATAATACACACCAAGAATAAAGTACAAAGTTCGGAAACTTGCCCTTTCATCCCCACAAAATCATCGAACAAAAGGCGTTTTTTACATATTAAAAATAATCCACAATGCCAAAAGGTTAACTTAAATATATGCAAATTCCATGAATAGGATTCATATATGCTTAATAGCTATGGAAGTTCGATGTATTCATCTTTGCTATGGAATTGTCCAATTTTTATGTTAGTTCCTTGATTTAGTTTGTTATTGTTTATGAAATTTAGGATGGAGTTTGAAATGTGTTAAGTTAATTTAGCTATATTTTTATTTAATTAGTTTGTATTATATAATTGAGAGATTTGTTCCACAACAACATATAAGCTCTAATATATTATGATCTTTATGTTAATGGTGTAGTTATAAGAAAGTGATGTCTCTTATTAATACAATGGTTGATTAATTGCAATATGAATACTCTTTTTACTCAACTTTCTTCACTCTTTTTATGTAAAAATACTAAAAATATATTTAATTGACAATACTCCACAATACCCATTTCACATATTTTACTAAAAATATCATTGATTACCTTAAATACACATAAAATTTATATCTTAAAATTATTTCTATAACATAAATACCCCTCATAAATTTTACTTTCCGCTAAATCAATAATTTTATAACTTACCTCTATAATTTAAAATACAAATTTATTTAATAAAAATAGAATGTTAAAGTGTTTCTTTTGAACATTAATAAGCACAAAGAATTTAAAAAGAAAAGTAATGCATTGTAATAAATCGCTATAATTATCCCCACTGCGGGTGTAACATGGCATGGCTACGAGAGAAGAGGTGCTACACGTGGCAAGCAGTGGAACCGCCGGTGCTTACACCTCACCACTGGTGTATGCGATTTAACGTCTCTCATGCGCAGAAGACATTACTCAGGCTCGCCTCCCTGCAAGGTTTTCATGGGTTGAAGTGACGATAGTACAAGCCATCAGATCACAGTTATCATTTCACGCATATAGAACATTATGGCAGGTATCAGAATGATATCGCAGAAGGACAAGCATATCTCAGTCATGAAGTATAATCAACTCAAGATTTTGGGTGTTAAAGACTCCATCGTTGCCCGCCATTTGCACTTCCCTGGTAGCTCGTTCTAGTCTGTGGAGAGTGCTTTGCTTATGTTGTGGACGCATCCTTGGAATGCTTCGGAGACTTATGGGGGCTGTCTACGAGTGGTAAGTCCTGTCTTTAGCTGTAAGCATCTTCCTGTTTGCATGGGTTTCCATTTCATATTTTCGGTGCCTGTCTTTTTTCTACTACCCGCTCTTGCTGGGGCCACTTCTCTGGACCTGGCGGTGTACTTCTTCCCCTCTGCTTGGTTGTGGGTGACTGTCCCTATTTCCATCACTTTTCATTTATTTCCACCTTGGTCTAAAGGCGCCCTCAGAACCATTTCTTAGCTCCCCTCCTTCTCTCGTTTGTGGCCTCCCTGCTTGTTGCCATGCCCCCGCAAAAGCATACCCACTATGCTTCGTCCTCGCAGGGGTTTGACATGCACAAGCCAATGGCTCCCCCTTTGCGCTTTCAGAAGATGATTATGGGAAAAAACAAGAGATTTTAGAAAGAATTCCCTGAATCCATTCGTGCAACCATTCACGGAGCCGAGACGGAGGCTGAATTGGAATGCAGCTGCCCGGAACCGGAATAAATCAAGAAGGATTTTAAAGAGCTTATCCCTAACCCTGGAACATCCAGGGGCAAACTTACCTTATACTAGAAGTCAATGGAGCTTCAATGGTCTAAGAAATTCATCCTGGGCAAAACACTAGTCGAAAAATATGAGCAGCATGGGCATATTCTTCTACAGCAAGATCAAATGATGTTAATCCTACACAAGGTAATGGATAATCAATCTAAAATAGCCAAGAATTTGGGTTTAAAGCTCGAGCCTCATGAGCATCTATTCGAATGATCAGGTTCATTTTTACAGTCTGTCTTTTGTCTTTGGTTTCAGTAAAACTGGTTCGGTTATTAATACTTTTATGACTGATACCTCGTTAAAAATAATTAAGACTTCTCGATCATTCTGGTTCAGTCTTATTTCCTTTCGAGGGAGACTGCTAGAATGATCTCCAAGCTTGTTTTCCTAGAGATGGGAGAGCTTGGGTTTTTGTTGTAACTGTTTGTGTTTCTGAATATTACTGGTAATAGAAGGACCTTCTTGCTTACAAAAAAAAAATAAACTGCTATAATTTAAAATACAATTTTATTTAATAAAAATAAAATGTTAAAGTGTTTCTTTTGAACATTAATAAGCACAAAGAATTTAAAAAGAAAAGTAATGCATTGTAATAAAAATTAAATTAAATTAAAATAGAAGGTTTTTTACCAACTTATTATTTTTTACATAAAATAAAGAGAATTATTTTTGTTATTAATAATATTAATCTTTATTATTTCTCATACAAGGTTTTATTATCTAATTGAAATGGCCTTACATCCAACATTAGTGAGCCTTAACATGATTATAGATGTGATAATGGTAAAAGTAAAATCAATTCGTAGTAGAGTAGAGTTGAAGTATTAGGCTTTGGTTTTGAGAGTCGGTCTGCATGTTTTGCTTTAGGTGGCTAGGCTTTCTTTCTTAGTCGCTTTTCTCCTTTCCCTTTGAGACTTTTGGTAGATGTGGTGTATGAACTTGGGTGGTTATTTGGTGGCTCTTTTGCGGAGGTTCAATGGTGTTGGTTGTGCGGCGGTGTCGGTGGCTCCATCGCAGTGGTGGTGGCTTGGAAGCGGGCACACTTTGGCTTGTCCCCTAGCTTGGTTGTGGGCGACGATGGGTGGCTCTTTGGGTTTCGATGGTCAAGATGTTGTGGTGGGTGGTGGTTGTGATGGGCAGTGGGATGATGGGTGACTCTTTGGAAACAGGGGGTCAAGGTGGTAGTGTTGGACGGTGTGTGGATGGGAAACGAATGTGGCAGGTAGTGGTTGTGTTGGGTGATGGGAGGAAGGGCGGATGGGTGGTGGGGGGGAGGTGGTCTACATGTGTAGTGGGTGGTTCGTCGGAGGTCTCTAGTGGAGGTGGATCTATGGAAGAAATGGGAACTAGGGGTCAGAGTTTTCGTGGTGGGCAATGGTGGGAGCTAGGGGTTGATGTTTTTCATGAGCAGCGGCAGCTATTTCCATGATTGGACCTGCTTGTTTCTAGCATTGCTGCGGATTTTATTTGCAATTATATCCCTGAATCTTCACCAGGGTACCATGCAAGAGTTGGATCAGTTTCATATCTCTCGACATGTATCATTGGCTTTTCTTTTTTCTTGGTCTCTTGAGCATGTTTTTTTTATGTGTTTCTAATTTCTCTAGGAGCATTGGAAAACTATGTACAGTTGTGCGACCTTGTTTGAAGGATTTAAATGATATGCTCTTGCAACAAGCTTTGCGTATCTATGCATTTATTTTGTGGTTTTTTTAGCTTAGTGCATATTTTGTATGCCCTGTTATAGGGATGTAAAGGGTGTTATGACGCCTCTAGCTCCTTTAGGAGTGATGTTGAACTTTGTTTCCCTAGTATAGGGATGTAAAGGGTGTTTACAACCCCTCTAGCTCTTTTAGAAGCGATATCATTGTGTGTGTGCACATGCAAGGCCTTCAGGGATCTGAAGAACGTGTTCTATTTTTTTAATATAATGCGATATTTTTTCCTTGAAAAAAAAATATTTAATAAAGCATTAGTCACTTAGCATAATGTTAGTTATGATTTTGTGGGATTTTATTACTTTCATATGCATCATTAGTGCTATAATACTAGGATGAAGTAAGATAATTTCTAGCAAACAACCTTATTTCTTGTTATAAATGTAATAAACAACTAGTAAATTCTAAGTGCGAGTAGAGTTTTGACATGTTGTAATATCTATGCATGTTGAAACCATGCCTACTAAGATTTTGCCCCATTCTAAATCGATTCACATCGTAAAAAAGTTCTAAATAGATGAGAACTTTGATTTTTCTCTTGCAATATTTTGACAATTGGGGGCAAGTTTGTTACAAGTTTATATCTCCCATAGAAGGAATTGGTATCTCAATGGGTGTACAATCCAAGTCACTTGGCATAGCTATGATATATGGAACTAATGGATAATCTTGGTGAGGTATGAAGCAATTCTATTTGTTTCTTGTTGTGCTTTTTGACTTTGCTCTCTTATATTCATAGTGTGTGCTTTGTGTGTGCGCGAGCATGCTACTACTCTTATGCCATAAACTAAATGCTCTATGCTTTGGTACCTTTTAGCCACTTAGAAAAACGGAAACATAACCCAAGCTTTTGGCTTGAAATCTGGAAAGAATCATTTTGGATTAACGGGGTTATAAACTTGAAGTGTTAACATTACACAAATCGGTTGCAATAGGGGTATTCAAGGGTGCTAGAACCATTTTTTCTTTAAAACAATTGTTTCATCAATTTCCAAAGTTGCAATTTTGGCAAAAAAATGTCTAATAGATTATGGTGATGGCAAATCTAAAAATGTCAAAGATGTAGAATTATTATGGGGTAATTTTAAGAATTGCACTAAGTTTATAGTTTCCCATCAATTTGAGTAGAATGTTAGCCTTCTCCCTACTCTCCATTCACATAGAAAAACTGACATGGTATTAGAACAAGGTCAACTTCGATCTCCTTGCAAAGATACATTGAATTCTAAATAGTGGTTTCCACAAGTGCAATTTTATCAGAGTAGAGAGGAAAAAATAGTTTTCAATAAATCATTGTTGCATTTAAATGGTTATGTGTATATGCTATGAGGAATAAGGCACTGGTTTGACTCTTGGAGAAACTTTTAGGTGAGAACTTACATACTAGGTAAGTCAAGATGAAACTCGGTTTAATTGAGAAAGACTTGTGAGAAATTGTTGATGGCAGATATAGGCCATTAATAATTATCTTGCTTTGTATACAAATAAATTAACTAGTAAAAATATAATGGATCCAATTTTAATAAAAGGAAAAAAAAAATGATACTTAATGATAATGATGATGAAGAAGAAACACATTTTGTGATTGATGATGCAATTAACATTGTCAATATTAAAGTCATTGAATTTTTATAAAAGAGTTGTCAAATGAATAAGCGTTTTTTTGACCTGCCTCAAAATTGAAGTAAAACATTTCATTATTTTAATTAATGAAAATATATTGTAAATCGGTTAGAAACATGCCTATGGTGATTGCTCTATCTAACCAATTTCATCCATACCAGTCTATTAATATGGTTATATTCATGCCAAACTTAATTGAAAAGATATATCTCGATTGAACTTATGAAGATTCCATCTCCCCTGAAGCCAACTAATGATGATCATGACAACAATAAATTGCTTTCATGCATTTCCATTTCCTTTGAGTTGTGGTGACCAAATGATAACAATGTTAGTTGCACTCATGGATGATTATGACCGAGTGGTATCAAAACTAATGTTGATTATATAATTGTCCATATTATATAGAAAATTTGTCGAATCTCATAATGTTGCATTTTTTACACTAAAAGTCAATACTATTAAATCTAATCTTGTTGTTATTATGGTTGGCTATGCTACAGAGACAACCAAGTTGATAGTGACAACATTAAAATGCTTTGATGCATTATCTTTATGGTTGTGGTGGCCAAAAATCCTTTAATAAGATGGAGTTAGTAGCTTTATCGTGAGGCGATGTAGTGGGTTGAAGTTGATTACCTACTGATTACATTTCAATTTCAAGCATTTAATGTTTAATAGATTTAATGTTAAAATAGATTAGTAAAATCACTATTTCATATAGTTAATTAGTTAGTTTAGTTAATAAATCAATTAGTTTAGTTAGTAGAGGTTTCTATGAAAACAATGTGAGATGAGAATAGTTTGTGTTTAGGTTATCATTTAAATAATATTTTTTAATTCCAAATCAAAATGATTTATAAAGTAATAATTGTATTAAAAATTTTATTAATTTGATCTTCAATTTTTTATATTAAATTTTTTTCTCACCTCAATAATAATATTATTTGTTGTAATGTTATAGATTTATCTAAAACCTTATTAAGAGGGATCCAATTTCTTGTGGTGTAAATATTGTTTATCTTAATTTTTTTATAAAATTTATATCTCAAGAAATTTGATTCCTCTCTTGATTTATCTATTATGGTTTAAACTTCAATTTTTTATTTTATAGGCAGACATATATTTTTTAATTAATTTTCATAATTGTTTTATTTTTATTATAAGAACTCACATTAGTTTTTAATGTTTCGTAACGTTAAATTAGGTTACATCTCCGCCATACTGAGTTACTTTTCAATTATGATTGTTACTTATCTAACTTATTACAAACTATCAATACATCTCATTGCTTAGTTTACATCACATTCACATGAAAAAAGTCTGCTATGATCAGACTTATTTTTTGCTACATGGCTGTTCACGTATGATTTTTTTTCTGCTGAAAAGTATTGGAAAATATTATGATATGATAATGGTTATTGTGGTCTTCCAAAGGCAAGTATCTGTATGTAATGACAACTTCATAGTTGGTTTTTTGTATAATGGACCTTGAGGGCCATCTGCTGAAAGTGAATAAAATATTTACAAATTTTTTCTTTGGAAAAAAATCACATTCATTTTATTAAACTTTATTCTATTGAAATTTAATTCCATATTAATAACTTATTACAAACTATTAATACATCTCATTACTCCGTTTACATCACATATATTTTATTAAACTTTATTGTATTGAAATTTAATTATATATTAATAATTATTGTACTTTATTCTACTGAAATTTAATTTTATATTAGTAATTATTGTATCTTGTAACTTTATATGTGATATCTTCCAGCAAGCTAAATTTATAATATATAATATTAAATATATTGTTGTGTGAGACTATTTATTCTATATTTTTTAATGAACAATTCATATTTGAAAATGGAAATATTTTTTTAAACCATTTGAATAAAGGTAAGTAAATTATTAATATTTTAATATTAAAAATGTTATAATTTAATAAACTTTTTTAATATTTAAATAAAATTCTTAAATTTATAGTAAAACACCTCTTTACTTTTAATATATAATTAATATAATTTAAATTTTAAAAAATGGTTCTTTATATAAATTTAATAACATTTTATTAAGATAAAATCGATTACATAATATTTAAAAATGAAATGAATTATTTTCTATAATTTTAAATAATTGTAAAAGAAAAATTCTAAAGGTCGCATTGGAATTTTAGTAAAGCCTTAGTTAAACATGCCATAATAATAACACTTAGATGGAAAGCATGCTTGAGTTAAGACATTAGTAGGTTGGAGTAAGTTACTCTTATGATTCATAAAGCATTATTTAAATATGTAATAATACTATTTGTGGTATTATTAGGTTGCAATAAGTTACTTTTATTATTATTATAATTATTATATATATGTATATAATTTTAGTAATAAATCAATACTTATTAATATGAAAACAAATATTAATAAACAATTTTTTTTTAAATAAATTCGTTTTTAAATTTCTAACTCCAACATTTTTTCCTCAAACTTGATAACAAAAAATAAAATAAAAATTAATACAAAATATAAAACAAAGTATAATTTGTTTTTATTAAATTTAAGTTAAATTTTAATGTTCCCATTTTCCACTCACGAGACTAACTATTTTTCCTCACAAAACTAACTAATTATTTTATTGTGCTTGCGTCGTTTGCTCGTGACTATGATCTGAGGGAAGTAGTTCAATGCGTGAAAGAAAGAGTCCACTCATATCATTCCACCCAAAATAATTTGTGTTTTCGCCGCCTTTATTTTGTTCGTTAAATTAGGGATTCGTGAATCTGTTTTCCACAAAATACAAGTACATGGAAAATACAAGTACATGGTGATGTATTTGGTTGGTTACAAAATTTGATGAGTAAAATACAAAGTATTGATCCTCTTAAAAAATTAGTAGAGATTTATTTTAAATTTAATTTATTTGAGAGGGATAAAATATTTAAATATAATTTATTTGAAATTTATTTTATATTTGAAATTTAATTTATTTAATAGAAAAAAATTAAAATATATTTTTTCTTTTGTAATTACAATATTTTTTTATTTTATACAATTATTAAAATAATGTATAAAATAAATAAATTATTATTATTTTGAAATATGATTAAGATAAAAACATGTATAGAGTTGTAAACCGTGGTTTGGGGACCAATATAAGAGAGAGGCTTATAGAATTATGGATGGCCCTTCATTTTGCTAAATCTAGATACATCATCTTGGATTAAGTGGCGATGGATTCCTGGTTGATTGTAAACTGGGCAAGAAACAATGCTCTATTCAATCTCTTCATCTTCAGTATTCGATGTCTTTCGTTCTGCAGTTGCTTAAAGAGTCATCAAACTTGTCCATCATCCACATTTTTAGGGAATTCAACGAGTTTGCAGACGCTTTATCTAGGCGAGGTTTACTTGCCGTTGAAGGTGCCATTCGCTTCGAATTATGGGCCGATGATAGTTTTGTTTCAACGAACAGTTTGGCGATTTTCAACTAGTAGTGGCTATTGGTTTTTTCCAAGGATCAATATTTCTAACCTTTTGATGTGGTCTCATTGCTTGTTAATGGATATTTTAGCTCTATATGGGATCATATGTTTTTTTTAGCCCTGTAATTCTCTAGGTTCCCTGTCTTTGGCCTTGATCGGTATCGAACTTCTCTATTTCGACTCTAATGCTGCTTGGTTTTGTGTTTTTTGATTCTAGTGTGGTTGTATCTTGTCGGCTAATGGGAGGTTTGTTGTCTTAGCCATGTATTGTTTCTAGTCTTGATCTTACTTCATGGGTGAGCTTCTGGAACTCTTAGTTCTTTTGAACATTGTACATATACTTTCTTAATTCAAAGTATAATTATTTTTATGTGAAAAAAAATAGTTGTAATCTTTATAAAAGATGGGTTGATTCCTTATAAGTTTAATAAGACCCTATTTGAACTTGTTTTTTTAACCAAGGTGAAATTCATCACGTAGTCTTGAAGGATGCGTTGAGTTAATTTCGATGATTTTGATGAAAACGCATCTAAAGTTTATAATCCCTCTCTAATGGGGACAAATTTGTAAATTTGTTTTTTTTAAGTTTCAAACCCCTCACAAATTTGTAAATTAGTTTTTTAAGTTTAAAATCCCTCGCAAATTTGTAAATCGTTTTTTTTCTTTATGTAGAAAAAAAACTATATAGTTAGAAAAATAATTATACTCGGATGGGTTAGCTCAAGTGGTTGATTTTGGGAGGTCTCTGCCTATGTGTGGGCCTCATTTAATGAGGCAACGTGTGTGAAGTAGAAAAATATTTACATATAGCTCAAGAAACTTTAGTGGAGAAACATTAACAATAATTTATTTTTTACCGTGATAACTCATCATCATAAAACAAGGAAAACAATACTAAGTATATCTTGGATTTTGGCCATTACAACCTATCAAAAGTAAAACATAACAACTTTGAAAATAGTTTGGCACTTCTTTTAATTTTTTCTAATTGTGTACCATAATGGTCATGTGGCTAATTCCGAATTTTCTATCATACTTTGGGTCCCAACATTTTCCCCTTGGTTTGGGGTCATTTAAGGTTAGTTTTCTCATAGGCCTTGCATGAAGGAGGTCTTCACCTACATCTATAAATGGGCAATGTTGGGTTGACCTCCTTCTTTCTTGAGGTGTTCAACCTTATAAACTAGAATAGATACTTGCTAATCCATATTTTCCCCACCACAACCTCTCTCAATCTTTATTGGGTTCTCCTTAACCTTTCTCAAATTAGTTATGTTTTGGTGCTTTCTATGAAGATGAAGGGTTATGGGAGAGGCCATTAGAATCTAAGGGGGGGTCATCATTAGGAAGAAATTGGTCAATATTTGGATGCAAGGATGATTTTAAGGAACCATACTTATTTAAAAGTGTATAAATGTTGGCGAATATTACCAATTCTTAAAACTCCAACTATAAAATGATTGGCGATATTTTTCAAAAAATATTTTAATTTTCAAGGATTTTATATCATTTATATAATAATTTGGCGATTTTTATGGTGAAAAAAGTTCACCCCATCAAAATTGGGTGAAACAAGGCTTCAAAAAATGCAAAATGGTGAATCTTTTTTGGGAGAAAAACATGGAAAAATAGCCCACTGGGCTAAAATTCGCCCCTAAAATTATCCCTGTTTGGATGGTTATAAAGTCCTATATACATGGGATTGATGTCATGCCTTTACAAGCTTCATTTTGGAATGTACTATTATCATCATTGTTGGAAGAGTTCATGGACAAACATTGTACCATGTCCCAAGGATCCTAGTCCTTTCATTGATTACACCCATTATCCTCAAGTCCAAAATATACTTGAACCAATTTTAAGTGATGAGTGTCATATCCTTCTTCAATGATCGGGTTATGACTGCCATCCCCCTCCATGTTGATTAGATGTGTGTATACATGTTGTCAGTTGCCACCAAGTGGTTGTCACAACTGTCAACTAATCATATGATGGGCATATTCTTAAAGATAACATTGTAAACAGGAAAATATTCTTTTACTAAAATATGAAATCTAAATCTAAATTTTGAATTTAGTCTTGTCCATTTAAAATTGGAGTAGTCTAATTTTATATGATTGGACATTTTTATGGCCATCATTACTGAAACTCTACTATACAATCTTCGATCAAGTTGCAATTTTTCATTGTTGAAATTGCATGTTTGAATGCATCAAAGGATTATGCACCCTCAAATACCCATGTCACACCTAGCTTGTGATATCTTAGCAACAGATATCTGCATATCCAACAACTCTTTTGAGTTTTTAACCAAATTTCGAACAAAAATTATTGGAAATTTTGGTTTAAAAAATTCCAAATCATAGCAACTATTGCTTTAAGATTGATATCATAAAATAAAATATGACACAATTAAAACCATAATCAATAATAAAATTACAATGGGTATACACATCAATGAACACTCATCTTATTGATTTTGTGATGCAACATCAGGATGCTCTTAGAGTCCACAATGGAAGTCTCTCAGCACAGTCACCAAGGAGTTACAACATTCAATGAAGTTGCAACTCAGAAAGGAGTTGTAGCCTCAACGGAGTTGCAGCGCAGAAAGGAGTTGCAACGTCAACGGAGTTACAGGTTACAACGAACAAAGCAGTGGCAACATTCGCAAATGTACCCAACACACATATCTCCAATCATAGCTTTTGTCAAATAAACTAAAATTAATCACCATAAATAACTCAACTCAAAAAATTAATAACACACAATCAAACAAGTTGTATTGATGTCCATGACAATATTTACAGACATTGTTGCATACATAACACCACACCTTAGCTCCTCTTCACTCCCCATACAACATCAAACGTGAGAGCCCATGTTGGTCACTAACCACACAAAATGCAAGCTTGATCCTGGACCTCCATACTCACTATGTTTCATGTCCCCATTTTGGTAGCACCATGAAGCAACCACTAACCCATTCCCATGGGTCCTACTAAAAAATTAAATTAATTAATAAGGGGGTTACATTTTGGCCAAAGTTAATTATGTAATTAAATAAATTACGGTGGACCACAATTTGGAATAATTAATTATCTAATATCTATTTTATGAGTTGCAAATGGATTATTTGGATTAAGAGGGCGCATGGGAAAAGATAAGGCATGTGAGATGTCACCCTCTAGAAATATATAGAAAGAAATTAGCCAAAAGCATAAACAACATCCAAAAGAAAGAAAAGCAAGAAACATAGCACAAAGCGGAAAATCAGAAGTTTCCTAATTTCTGCACTCAAGAAGGAATATTAAAAGCAAAAAGCACCCATAAGGATTTAGGAAAATCTATAGAGGTTACTATTAGCTAGTGAGGGAAAATTCATGGAGGCAAGTGGGTCCAATGCAAGAGAGGCTTACTAAAGAAGCATCCAACTCACCAAAGGTATTCTCTCCTAAAAAATGTTAATTATTATTTTATTATTTTCATGAGAGAAATCTAAAAGGAAGGAAAAATCCATTAGAAGTTTATAAAAAGAGGTTCAGCACTCCATTTCGCATATTTTGGTCTGTGTTTTTATTGTGTTTGAAGAGCTCTAATATTTTCAAGACTTGGGATATGTTACCCCTGTCATCAGTTGGGAGATGTGCCCCTATTGTGCTACCATCTAGATGAATCTTCAACTAGTCATGAGAAGAATGTCATTCATCATTTCTCATTAATTATACTGCAAGTTTTATCAACTATTTGCAGGTCCAACATGTTTCAATCAATGTGCCCAAGTCCATTCAATTCTAGCTCTCATATCTCTTTCTTCCCATGTTATTCTTCTTGTTGGAGGTGGAAGCTTGGGGAATTGCACCCTCTATGTTATGGTTGTTGTTCCAAAAAGCATTTGATATGTAATCTATGTCATTTTTATTAATAAATCAAAATCCAATACTTCCATTCTACATATTACATCTTTTTCTTTCAAGTGTATTTGAACCTATTCTCTTTTCAATGCATAATTTGACAAGTTTTCAGTTTAGTGGTAATAAATTGATTTCTATGCAACAAATTTTCATTATGTTAGTTTCCATATATTATTAAGACAACTATGAACCCTTACCCATCCCTGAATCTGATTTTTGGAAGGGTTAAAGGCTATTTGGGATGACTTGGAAGTTAATTAGTCAAGTTGTCTACTGTTGAGTATTTTATCCTAATTTATCCTAAGATCCAAATAATCTATGTTTTGTGAGTCTGATTAGTCCTATAGTTGGCTTGGAAGTTTAATTACAGTCATCTACTTCTGGACTACACCAAAATAAATGGAGCAACCATGTAATTACAAGGGTCATTGCCTCATAGTCTTTGGATTTGCCAAAGGGTCGACCCAGGTGTGATGTGCTCCTAACTGTGAATCTATCAAGGTAGAGTTCGATTTTCCATCCATATAATTTCCATATATGTTATAAGTCTTCAATGATACTTTTGTATTCATTTTAGGAAAATTTGGGAAGGTTTTGGGAGTGTTTGGGCTTAATAGAAAATTTCCTAGTTAAAACTAGTCAAGTTTTATCCTTTGTAGCTAGTGTGCCAAAATCCCTATTCGATACATTACATTGGTACCAAATATATTTCCTCTACTCCCATGGAAAGTAAGCTCTCAATTTGAAGAATTTGTATCCATGAGACTAGCACTGGCTAGTGATGATTTCGAATGGGATGATGCAAAAGCATCCTGTTCCAATGATGAATTCATATATATCCATGGAGGCTTACCAAGAGATGAGGATGGAAGTTACTTTTGTGACCAAATGTACAATGAGGATAAATGGGACAAGCCACCAAAATCTAGATCAAAAGGGGAAATAGAAAGGAAGATAGAATCAAGTAAAATCTTTCCTCATCACTATCGAGAGTATCTTTTTTTAGGGAAGAGATACGTGAGACCATGTCTTTCAAAGATTATTTTCATTGTAGTTATGGATTTTGGCCCAAGTATGTAGATGAAGAATCATTGGAGGAAAACAAACCTTCAAGAAAAGAATCAAGTTATCCCACTTCTTTAAGAAAAGAAGAAGAAAGAGAAATTGAAAGTGAAGCCTCATTAGATACCATTGTTTCTAGCATGAAGAGACCTTTTGGATTATGTTCAAACAAAGTCTCAAATAATATTGATCCTAAGGAAACCAAGGATGAAGCTACTTCCATTTCCTTCAAGAAGCAAGAGAAAAGAACAAATCATCCATCCATAGTCATTGAGAGGAACCGTGAGCCACCTATCTCTACAGGCGATGAAGAAGAAGAGGCCCTGAGAATTCTCCATGGCACTTATGCATTGGTGTCTCACTGTTGTTGGAGAATTGCAACAATGGAGGAGAAACCTTCCATTGAAGATTTCGAGCACATTCAGAAAGAAATAGAAATCCTAAGAGGTAATGTTTTTCAAATTTTTCTGATAGAGTTCATCTTCTTGAGCTTGTGGAGATGTATCATAGAGCCTCATTAGAATATGAAAAGGAGTTTGACAATATCACTCATGATTTGGAGACCGCCCATGATTCCTTGAAGAGTACTCAAAGTGAACTTCAAGAATCTCATATTCAGATTGATCATCTTCATAAGAAGTTGGAGAGATCACAATCCACCTCCTACATTTTAGACATCCAAGCCCATATGGTTGATTACATTCATGGATCTATGGAGGATCCTCCTGTGATGGTGGGACATGAGTAATATTATTATTTTCAGGTGATTGAGGAGGATCAAGCACTTGTTGAGCTAGCCATTATAGGATGATAACTTCCACCAATTTGATGGATAATTTTTGCAAAGGGATGAGGTTGGCACGTTGCTAATCATCCCACACATCTATGGCATCCATGCCACATGGGAATGGATATTGGGTAAAGGGATTCTTTATCTTAGTGCAACATGAGGAGCAAGAGGCCCCCACACTTTCTTTTGATTACTTGATGGTAAGACCTTGGGGTTTGATAAGTCCACCAGTCCCTTACCAGTTTGATGAGACGCAACATAGGAATCTATCTGATGTCTCCATCATGAACAGAAGAGCATGGGAGATCCACTTGAGTCAATTGAGTGGAACAAATGATAGAGAGATGATATATTCCTCCAGAGTGCAACTTGCACAAGGGAAGCTTGATTGTTTTCCATTCGGTTCATCTAGTAGGTGTGTTTATTCATCTATGGATTGGGGGAATGGAGACATGTTGGAGATGAGTACCCAAGGGAGTAAGTATCTTGCTTGCATTAGTGGAGAGTCACTTGATACATCATTCATCTTTTGTGATCAGCATGGGAATCTATGGCTTCTATATTATACATTCGGTATACCTAGATGGACATGGGACTGTCACCTGTGTCATTTGGATAGTAATGTTGTGTCTCTATGCTAGTTTGTACATGGCACATAAGGAGCTTCATACTTGGTTGGAGAGTCTCATAGAGATTCAGTTTTGCATGAGGAGTGATAAAATTCCAATGTGGTGGTGGGATCCTAGTATACTACATGATGATAGAGCCTCCCTGATGGTACTGCATGCAGTTGAGACATCGGGATCTTGTCATTCCCCGGAGTATCAAATTGCCACATGAGACACTGCCATTAGGTAGCATGCAGAAGTGTCAGCGAGATCTAGGAATTGATGGATCATTTCAGTTCCCATTTATGTATTGAGGAGCACAATGTAAGCAATGGGATACTGTCATTTCTTGGTGTAGCAGTTTGGAAGATGGTGCTATAGTGCTAGCTAATCATTATTTCCATCAGTCTGTCCATGAGCAACAGAGTTTCGGTTTCCTTGATTAGAAACCCTACATTCAATGGACATATCATTCTCATATTTGTTGGTTTGGGAGTTTCCTAGTAACTCAATATGTGGATTCCACACAATGCAAGGGTGGTTTCCTTAGACACCTCACAATTGTCAGACTCAAATGGGATTCGGGCATTCTTCTTAGTTGTCTTATCTAGGTTGAAAATGTTGTTGCATAGGAAGAAGATTTAGTTATTTGGGGAATGGATATAATCAGAGTGGTGTAAGAAAAACATGATGGACCTTTGGTACTTATCTTGGAATTCAAAATTCCAATGACAATCAATCAAAAACATATATTGAGGAGTGAGGTCATTGGTTGGCTTCTTGCTTGAGGACAAACAATTTTGGGAGGGGAAGACTGTCATGTCCCCATTTTGGTAGCACTGCGGAGCAACCAATAACCCATTCAATTCCCATGGGTCCTGCTAGAAAAATTAAACTGATTAATAAAGGAGTTACATTTTGGCCAAAGTTACTTATGTAATTAAATAAATTATGGTGGACCACGATTTTGAATAATTAATTATCTAATATTTATTTTATGAGTTGTAAATGGATTAGGTGGCTCAAGAGGGCACATGGGAAGAGATAAGGCACATGATTTGTCACCCTATAGAAAAATCTATAAAGAAAGTAGGCAAAAGCATAAACAACAACCAAAAGCAACAAAAGCAACAAAAAATATAAAATCATAAGTTTCCTACTTTCTACACTAAAAAGGGAATAGTAAAAGCAAAAATCAGTCACAAGGATTTAGGAAAATATACAAAGGCTAATTTATCCAGTGAGGGCGAATTCATGGAGGCAAGTGGGTCTAGTGCAAGAGAGACTTTCCAAAGAAGCATCCAACTCACCAAAGATCTTCTCTCCTAAAAATTATTAATTATTATTTTATTATTTTCATGAGAGAAGTTTAGAAGGAAGGAAAAATCCATAAGAAGTTTATAAAAAGAGGTTGAGCACTCCATTTCACATCTTTTGGTCAGTGTTTTTATTTTGTTTGAATAGCTTTGAGCTTTTTAATACTTGGGATATGTGCCCCTTGTCATCAGTCGGGAGATGTGCCCTTACCGTGCTACCATCTAGTTGAAGCTTCATCTAGTCATGAGGAGAATGGAATTCATAATTTCTCATTGATTCTATTGCAGTTTTAATCAGCTATTTTCAGGTCCAACATGTTCCAGTTAGTGTGCCCAAGTCTAGTCAAAAATATATCTCTATGATCTCTTTCTTCACTTGTTATTCTTCTTGCTGGAGGTGGAAGCTTAGGGAATTGCACCCTCTGTGTTAGGATTGTTGCTCCAATAATAATTTGATATGTAATATCTATCATTTTTTATTAATAATCATAGTCCAATGCTTCCATGCTACATATTACATGTTTTTCTTTCAAGTGTATTTGAACCTATGCTCTCTTCAATGCACAATTTGACTAGTTTTCAATATAGTGGTAATAAAGTGAAAACTATGCAACCAATCTCTATTATGTCAGTTTCCATGGATTCTTGAGACAAATTCAAACCCATCCCTATCCATGGTTCAAAATTTTGGAAGGGTTAAATGTTGTTTGGGTTGAATTGAAAGTTAACTGTTCACGTTGTCTATTGTTGTGTATTTTCTCCTAAATTTTCCTAAGAGCCAAATAATATATGTTTTGTGAATTAATTAGTCCTATAGTTGGGTTGGGGTTTTAATTATAGTCATATACTTCTGGATTGCACCAAAAGCAGTGGAGAGACCACGTAATTACTAGGGTCATTTCCTTAGAGTCTTTGGCTTTACCAAAGGGTCGACCTGGGTGTGATGCGCTCCCAAATGTGTATTTGTCGAGGTAGAGTCTGATTCTAATAGAAATATTATTTATATATCTGTTCTAAGTCTATACTTTACCTCTATATTTAGTTTAGTAAGTTTTGGGAGTGTTTGGGGTCAATAGAAAATTCCCTAGTTAAAACTAGTAGAGTGTTATCCCTTGCAACTAGTGTGCCAAAATCTCTATTTGGTACATTAAACCATGGCCAAATGCCTCTCTTTTACTACAATGTTGATAAAAATCTTATAAATTTACTACAAAGGCAAGAATTCCCTCTTCCAAACCAAGGAGAGGCAAAATCCCCCTCTCCTTCATGGGAAGGAAATATAATATCTCGAGATGGGAAGGTGAAGGGACGAAATGGTTTAGCTGCCAGGAAATGAATTGTTCCATTTTCTATTTATTGTTACAATTGTGCTTGTAACTTCCTTCCAACACCATGTGTCAATCTCCTCCAATGTAGCTTAAGTCCATGTCTTGTAACTGTTGTGTCATTATTTTCTTTTATGTTGAATGGTCCACGTATTGGTCAACACAAGTGCCCACCAAGAATAACAACCATAGAATAACTAAATGTAATAATAATATGAAATATTGTTATACAATAAATCTTAAATTAGCAACTTTTGTTGTAGTGGCCTATAATAACAATCGTCATCTACAAAAATACTAAAAACCAACAATTATTCTACTAAATTAAATGAGACATGCAGGATATCCCATTGCACCTAGGATGCTCCTGCATCAGACTCCCTTGGTTGAAAATTTGTGAGAATATTGCTCACATGATTATTGATAAATCAACAACCACCGAGAGGAAAAATAAAATGTATTTCTCTTCTTCTTCTTCTTCCTCTGTCACACTTCATACCACTTAGCTTTATCTCTTCTCCACTAGCACCCTTATTCCTTTGTGCAATCTGCACCACTATGATTTTCCATTGCAAATAAATATTTACACTTTTTCTCATATATTACACCTTCTTCATTTGCATAGCCTCCACCGACATCACTCTCATCTCTTCCACCACTTGCTACAACTCATTTTCTTCCACCAATAAATATTAACTTTTGTCTAATGGGCTCCACAACCTCATATCATATCCCTCCACTTGTTTTTACTACAAACACAATGGTTCTTACTTCCTCCCCATCCTTCTGCTTTGACACCATCGATGCACTCTCATAGAACTCCTCTATTGCTTATTGCTTAAGCATCTCTTCAATTTCCTCTACTACAAGAACTGCCCTACTACAATAATATTCAATTTTTTGCATCTTTCCTGCTTCTATAGCATCCTCTTCTTGACACCCTACTGTTATAATTCCACTCTTCTCTACCACTCCACTCACCATTGCAACATTGTCCATTATTACAACATCACATACAACTACCTCTTGAGTTTGATACCCAACCTCTTTCATTGCAATATCTTCGTTGTAATCCTCTACTGCAAATATTTCCTTTGCACTCTCCCTTAGCATGATATGCATTTCATGCAAACCTCTTTCACTAGTTTCCTCAACCACCTGCACCTAAATAGCACACTCAACACTCACTGCAACCATGTTTAAGAGAATCGTATTCTATTTCTCCTCTTGTTGCCTTCTCTCATGCTTTCTCTTCTATTTCCCTTCCTCAATTTTCAAGGCTAGATGATAAACCTATTCCAATGACTACATATTATCCACACATATATTCCTCTTTATGGACAATTTCAATCCTTCCATAAACAACATAATCTTTTCCTCACTATCTTGTACAAAACCAAATATCATGGTCATTCTACAAAATGCTTCAAAAAAATTATCTACACATCCATCACTCTGCTTTAACTTCTCTAACTTTCTACACATCTTTAAATATACTCAGTATCTACATACTTACCTCTTAACTCGATGACCACCTTTTCCCAAGTCTAGATTTTGTCCTTGCCTCTCCACTTTTTGTCCATCTTCAACTACTGCCACCATTGATAAGCACAAATTCTCAATTGGTTGCATGCAATCTTTACTCGATGAGCTTCTTCAACTTTGTGGAGGATGATATAACGCTCCATGTCTTCAATCCACTCAATTAGTCTTTCTGGATCTTCACTTCCATAAAGCTCTAGTATCTCTATCTTAATTTGTTGTTGTTGCACGTCGTCCTCTTTATTCTTCTGGATCACGTTCGTTATGAATTCCCCCCTTTGTTGATCCAATTTGATGGCATCCATCCTCCTCATTAATTGTTGCATAAGCTTCACAACATCTTCCACTACCACTAAACTAGCATTTTTCTTCCTAGTTTTTCTTCTCACCACATGAATCACTTTGCTTGTCATGCTGTAACTTTCCACACACATGCACTTTCTCACTTTACAAGATTCCACAAATATCTTTGCCCGATATTTCACTACAAGTCCATTGTAGCATCTCTATAACACCCACTTGCATATTCATCCACAACACAAACCCACAACTTCTACCTAACACTGTTCAAGATTGGAGTTGTATCTCCTCTTACGACATCTACCCAACCTAACCTACTGGAGGCATAATTTGGTTACTTAGATAACTCTACCCAATAAACTACCCTTTCTAGAGTCATCTACATTTTCCCTTCCTCTATCTTACCACATTTTGTCTCTCCTCATGGCAATGATTGTACCCAATTCCATGCTTAAGGTGGAACCACTCCAATCCTAAAAATTCTGCTCTCTTTTTATCCGCGTGTTCTTCCTACTCTGATACCACTTGATGCAGCACTGAGATGCTCTCAGAGTCCATAATGGAAGTCTCCCGACACAATCGTCAAGGAGTTACATCAATCAATGAAATTGCAACTCACAAAGGAGTTGCAACCTTAATGGAGTTGCAACTCACAAAGGAGTTGCAACCTCAACAAAGTTGCAACCAACAAAGGAGTTGGAACATTCATGAATGTACGACACACACATAGCTCCAATCACATCATTTGTCAAATAAACCAAAATGAATCACCATAAATAACTTGTCTCATAAAATTAATAACACATAATTAAATAAGTTTTATTGATGTCAATGACAATATTTACATATATTGTTGCATACATAACACCACACCTTGGCTCCTCTTCACTCCTAATACAACATCAAAACATGAAATCCCACATTGCTCACTAACCACACAAAATGTAGGCATGAGATTGGACCTCCATACTCACTATGTTCAAATGCCTCTCTTCTACTCAAACGTTGGTAAACATCTCATAAATTTAATGTAGATGCATGAATGGCCTCTTCCAAACCAACGAGAGGCAAAATCCCCCTCTCCTTCATGGGCAGGAAATATAATATCTCAAGATGGGAAGGTGAAGGGATGAAATGGTTCAACTGCCAGGTAATGAATCTTTCCATTTTCTGCCTATTGTTACAATTGTGCTTGCAATTGCCTTCCAATGCCACGTGCTAATCTCCTCCAAAGCAACCCGAGTCCATATCTTGTAACTGTAGTGTCTCTATTTTCTTTTATATTGAATGGTCCACGTATTGGTCAACATAAGTGCTCGCCAAGATTAACAATCATAGAATAAATAAATGTAATAATAATCTAAAATCATATTCTGCAATAAACACTCTTGTAGCAACTTCTACTGTAGTAGCTTATAGCAACAACCATAATCTACAAAAATAATGAAAACCAACAACTATTGGATACCCCTCTGCACTAGGGATGCTCCTGCATCGTTTGGTCATATAGTCTAAACATTTTACAAATTTGAACTTTTTGGCCACTTAAAATAACATAAGGGAAATTGGTATTTTTAACTTGACATCTTGCAAGAATAATTTTGGATTGATGAAATTGCATATATCACAAGTTAGTAATGCAAGATTGGTTATGTTAGGGATACTCAAGGGTGCTAAATCCATTTTGGATTGATGAAATTGCATATATCACAAGTTAGTAATGCAAAATTGGTTATGTTAGGGATACTCAAGGGTGCTAAATCCATTTATGCATTAAAAACAACAACTTTATCAATCCAAAATTGCAATTTTGGCAATTCTATTCAAACATAAAATAATCAAATTCCTAGAATGTTTAGCATTAAGTTTAATTAAGTACAACATTTATATTTTAGAAATGTTGTTAACCTATTTTGCAAATACCCAAATCTAAAAAGACGAGTTCCTTTTTAGGAGTTATTTAAATAAGAATTAACAAGAAAGTTATTTAAATAAAAATTAATAATTTTATATAAATTGTTGATATTGTTTTTAATTGGGTTTACTTTAAGTGGTATGTTAATACAACCTCGAGCCTTGAAGAATCTAATTTACCTTCGTACCATCTTTAGAATAAGGAAAAATGTTCAAAAATATAATAAGATATATGTTCTCAAATTTTGTGAATTAGATGTAGCTAAAGTGGCAAGAAAAAAGTTGTTACCTTCCATATCTAAGCCTAGCCTTAAACCCTAAATAATCTATTTTTCCTTAAATACAATTTTCCAAAAAAAAAATTCCAATAAAGGTTCTATTTACTTTAACTATTACACTAATTTTTCCCTTCCCGCATTACAATTTAAGTTTACATTGCCATTCTCTTACCCTCTTCACCTTTACGAATAATGTCGAGAGATCAAAGTGAATGATGTGATTAATGATGGCTTCTTTATCATAGCTTTGTAGATATATTCTACAATTGATTACAATTTAACGAATCATAGCTTTGATTATTGCTTGGTGTATAAGTTTTGTACCACGCATAAAGTACAAAAGCACTTAGTCTCATTGTGATTGTCAATTTTTCGCTCAAAGTTTTAAATTATGTTAAGACCAAGAATAAAGTACAAAGTTTGGGAACCCCTTTGAGTCAGCCAATTGTAATTTTGAGATGTATAAAGCTTATTTAATGAAATTTCAAAGTTAAAAAGTTTCTTTTTGTACGTTGATGAACGCATAAAGAGCTTAAAAAGAAGGTAATGCATCGTATTAATGTAAAATGTGAATATATATATATATAATTTAATTTAATTAAATTAGATTTATAATTAATGTAAATATGTTTTAGGTTTAGAGTTATGGGAATAATAAAAATAAGAGTAAATTAATAGTATTTATTAAAGCATATAAGATAATAATACGATGTAGTAAGCTTTTATTATTATTATAAAAGCACTTGTATAATAATAGTACATAATAATACTAGTGTTACAATAATACTAGTATATAACAATATCTTCCTAGTGTTGGGATGTAGAGCATCTTATTACTTACAATGCAATAAGTTAACATGATGTTAAATATGATTTTGTCTTGTTTTACTAATTTCACATGCATGTATTAGTGCCATAATAGGATGAAGTAAGCTAATCTCGTGATCTTAAAAAAACACAAGTCAAACATGCAATAAAATGCCATCTTTGAGGTCACGGATCTAATAAAAATTTGATGGAAATTTCATGTATAAGCAGAGTTCTACCATGTTGTTAGACCAATACATGGTGGAATGATGCCTTAATGGTTTGGCCCAATTTCAAATTGACTTAGATAATAAAAAAATCTCTGGGAGTTCCAAATTTATGAAGACTTTGACTTTCACTATGATCATATTTTGACAATTGGAGGGATGTTTGTTACAAGTTTATATGGCTCATAATAAGAATTGGTCTCTTGATGGGTGTACAATCCAAGCCACTAGACGTATCTATAATATATGGGGCTAATGGAAAATTGTGTTGAGATGTGAAGCCCTTTTATTTTTTCGTTCTCGTGTTATGTCCATAGTTTGTGCTTTGTGCATGTGTACATGTGCTACTACTCTCATGCGGTAGTTTAAATGCTCTATTAATTAACTCTTTTTTCACCACTCAAAACAACGTGAAGGAAAACCATGATTTTTTTGGCTTGAAAACTGGCAAGAATAATTTTGGATTGATGAAATTGCATATATTGGATATTGACATTGCATAATCCAGTTGTGGTAGGGATGTTTGAAGGTGTTGGATTCATATTTACATTAGACACGCCAACTTCATTGATTTAAGATCATAATATTGATAAAGATTGTTTGGATAAATTTTAGTAATGACAAACTTGAAAATGTAAAAAATGGAGAATGTTAGTCTTCTTCCTGATCTCCATTCTCATAGCAAAGTCTCACATGGTATCAAACTAGGGTCAACTTTGATATCCTTACAAAGAGGTGTTGAACTATGGAGAGTGATTTTCACAAGTGCAATTTTTTTTAAAGAGAAAAAAACCATTTTCAATATATCATTGCTTTATTTGAATGATTATGTGTAAAACTATGTTGTGAGAAATAAAGCACTAATTCGACTATTTAAAAACTTATTTCGTAGGTAAATATAAAACTCTATCTTTTGGAGAAATATTTATTTGTGAGAAATTATTGAATAGGTAATTGATAATCCTCTTGCTTTGTATTCAAATAAATTAATATGTGGGAGAAATATAGTGAACGAAATTTTGATGAAAGAAAAAGGAAAGGCAAGATTTTATATCTTGTAAACCAAGACATTCATGAGCCTATATAGGAAGGGTTGTAAATTTACTTAAAAAGAAAAGAAACAATGATGATGAATTTATTTGGTAAGACTATATGAAAAATGGTTGTAAATTCGCTTAAAAAGAATAGAATCTATCAATGATGATGAATTTTTTATGGCACAATAGTGTAAATACTGAAGTCACTGAATTGTTTTAAAAGGGAAACAATGATGATGAATTTACTTCGTAAGACTATATGAAAAAGGGTTGTAAATTTGCTTAAAAAAATAGAATCTATCAATGCTGATTGATGAATTTTTTATGGCACAATTAATAGTGTAAATACTGAAGTCACTGAATTGTTTAAAAAACTATTTAACCGTCGTTGGAGCTATTAAAGCATACTGAATTGTTTTAAAAACCATTTAACCGGAGTTGGAGCTACTAAAGCATAGGAGAGAAAAAGTTGTTGAAGGAATAAGAATTCCTCGACCTGCTTCCAAATTGAATTAAGTATTTAGGCAAATTAACAAGTACAGCATAAGTCACTAACTCAAAAGGTGACGGAGTAGAGGTAACTTAGAGTTCTAATATATTCGGAGAGGTGGGTTGATGTAAGTAGTGTAAGCATCTTCATTTTCCATATTAAAATAAATGAAAATGTGTATTATAATTTAGTTTAATTAGAGCTTTGAGGTGTGTTGAAGATGTAAATAATGTAAATATTTTTTTATTTTTTTTAATATTAAAATTAATGAAACCAAGTAGGTTACTATTTTTTGATGTTTGGTAATGGGTTGTAGTTTTATAATATGCATTTATATTTTACAAATTTATTATATTAATATAATATAATTAAACTTTTTTGTAATTCAATGTAATTAAACAACTCTTGTATTATAATTGAGAAAAGCATAAACAATTTTAAAAGATTGGAAGGATTGGGTTAGAGGTTTGTAAAGTAGCTTATTCTTTATCTTAATTATAAATATAATATTATTATTAATATTTATTTTTTTAATTAAATATATATTTGTTTTTAATTTTTATTACTTATGTAACATACCCAGAATGAAAAATAAATATTTATTATTTATTTCACCAAAAATATTATGTTAATTTTTATTGTAAAGTTTATGACCAAGTGGGTCAAGGATGACTATAATTGGAGAATTATTTATTTTTATAATTAATAAAATGAGACACATAACCAAGGGAGACTGTTAAATGAGTGTTCACTGAACCACTAGGAGGAAGGGGCAGCTGTAGAAGGTTGGTTGACAAATGGTAGCACTAGCATTTCACTTTCTAGTTATTGTAGTAGCATAATCCCTAAAAAAGTCGTCATGTTCCCTGAGAGGGGGAATTGAGATGGTGACTCATTTAATTCCAAAATTGACCCAAAGACCTAGTCAATCTTATATAAACCATCAAATTAAGCAGGAGGCTCACTTCTCATTTTTTATTTCTAAGGGAACGAACCTTGTGACTGCTGCAAACTGAAAAATCAGGCACACAAGGAATTTAATGAGGGGATAGCTAAAGTGACTTGCGGAGTTAAGTCTGCCATTAAGTGCTAAGTTGTAGAAGTCTGCAATGTGCCAGAGATATTTGTCCCAGTGGTTCAGTAAACATGCTCGGGGGCCCTAAGCAAGTAACTTTGGCTGCTTCAGGAGAAGGTTGGGTGTAACAATCTCCCTTGGGTGTTTGCCCCTTTCTGCATTTCATCCAGGTTCAATTGCTATTTAATTTCTGAATCTATACATTTATTTAAATTATGTTCAGTAACTCTAATGAAATGATTAGATATGTTAGCTACTCTATATCTGGAAGCTATTAGTAAAACTACTTCTCTGTTTATTTTCTTATATGTTAGTTCTATCTGAAATAGGCTTATGAATAAGTTATCAGTTTTAGAGTTTATTTGTCTAAAGAAAAGAAATTTGTAAGTTAGAAAAGCTGTTAAGCTGGTTTTAGATTAATTCGATATTCTTCTGTTCTAAGTATTTTAAAGTACTTTTACCCTAGTTCTTTCGAGTCCAATTTTGTAAATTCCAATGTTAATCTTGGTTTTAAAAGCACAATTAGTCATTATCTCAGTAGAGACCTTTGTAGCCACTTTTATATATATAGTCCTTTTTAAATACAGTTAGTCGCTTGAAATATTAATAATGCCAAGTCGAGGTTATCGACGAATCGTAGCTCTGGTTACAGACTTTAGGCCTGGTTAGCGTTGTTATCTGCAACATATTGCTGACAGATGAAAGTTATAGACAACCCTAGGGCTTAATACTTTTACTCCTGAAACAAGATTATCTTCTTCTAAATAGCCCTATGACCTCCTTAAGAACGTTGTAGCAATAAAAAGGACCTTGTGGTCACAATATCATAATAAAGAAACTAATTAACATATCCGAGTGGGAGAAAATATTTTTACAGAAAGGGTTCTGTGGCATTTGCGTATGCCTGCACGAAAAGGTAACTACAACCATATTTTAAATAACATTATAATCCTGTAACCCAATGGAGGTTTGATTTACAAAATGAATTGCAACCCAAAAACACAACATCCTTTATGTTAAATAAAACAAGGAGTTTATATAAACCCTCACAGGAATTTTTCAACGATATAATTATACTATCAACCTAGTAATAAAGACGCGACAATGGTTTTGTTTTTTAGACAGTAAGAGCCTCACGACCTTATTATTTTCCAATTTACCACAAACTATAAACATGGCTGAAATTTCTTTAGAGCATATCCACTATCAAAACTTACATAGTCGAATTGGATAAACAAATATTCAAATTTTTAAATGAAAGCATAGTGATAGGAAATCCCTCATGGGGTCTTTAATTTTAAAGGAATAAGTTACAAGACAGCCATACACGTCCTCAAATCCAAACACTGTCATGTTTTAAATATCAAAACAAATTTAGTACACAACTGGCGAGACAGTCGAGAGACTGCTTTTCACCTATGAAATATTTACAAAACCTAAACGCTGCACAAAACAAGTTTGAAGACCACGCAGTTACCATAAGGCCCTTACAGAGTCGACACCCAACTATACCCTACGAAAGCAAGCTAAACCACAGATCCAAAAGGGCAAAGATTCTAATCTTACCCGAGCCACAAAACCCTCGTTTTACTTGTCAAACGCTTCTTTGTTGCAGAGAACAGTCAATTGGGATCTTGCAACATAAAATTTCAAGTTAAATAGAGCACTATGAAGATTATCTAGATTCAAACTGAAGATTATAAAAAGAACTAGAAATAGGAAAGGAAAATGTTCATACCTATCACTGCCATCGGTAAAGGATGCTCAGCTTCATAGCATTCAAGAATAATGGTGTTGAGGGCCAGGATGTTCGGCTCCTCCACCATCAACTTCGGAGAGATTCCAAAATCACTCACAGGCCGAGACCAAAGGAAAAGAGACAATGGAGGTCGAAAATCCTTCAAGCTAGATTTGGAAAGATTAACTCAATTTTCGATGAGTATTAAAACCCCTAGGGTTTTAGTACCTTTAGTTATGGATGCCAACAGGATCTTTAGTATCATCTCATGGCCGCACTTAATACCCATAAATTCTGCTCGGTAATTGTTCTAAGGAGGTTTCCAAGGTTGAACCCATGTTCATATTTTATACAAAGGCCAAGCTTTGTTCATATAATCCCCTACCATGGATGTATAACATATGGTAGGATGGGTTTCTCTCTTAAGGAGCATTTTATAGTCTAGATAGATCACTTTTGTAACGTTGTTTTTTTGTAAACTAGAGTAGATCCTTCTATTTCCAAACCAAAAAAGGAGAATTGTTCACAACCATAGATCAACCCTCCCAACAAAGGGAAAACAGGTCCAACTTCCTAAAAAAGAGGTATAAAACAGTCTGCCTCTGAAAGAGACGAAACTAAACCATTTGCAAACTGAGTTTGAGAGAATAATTCTACTTCCGTCCTTCATAAAATTGGAAATGGGAGTAAGTAAACATACAAAAAAACTACACAGAGTAGAAGCATACATTAATTAGAAGCAGGGTTGACTCCAGGCTTGTAGGAGCTTTGGAGTCGAAGTTGAGACTGATACCCAAGTGGGAGGCAATTTGATGTAGGGGCATTATGGCATGCCAACAATGTGATGAGTTGGTCACATGCTGTGGCATTTTTTTTTTGGTTTGTTTGTTTTGATGAGTCATAGTTTGTTAGCAAGGTAGGAATGATGGCGGATCATGACTCCTTGCGTGGAGATCAAGCCGCAGTCTATTTGTTTTGGACAGGGACGTTTCATCATGCATTGTAATGGTTTATTTTTAGGTTACATGACCACTCAGGGATGGGGGTATTTTTAGGTTACATGACCACTCAGGGATGGGGGTAACGGTTTAGGTTAAATAGACAGATTAGAGAAGTAGAGGGGGTTATGTTCTTCAGGGTTAGAATCCCAATTCGCAGAAGGGAAGGTCAGACCTGCGTCTAGCTTCCACTTGTAAATATTTTGAGAAGACGGAAGAAGGTGAGCCGAGCTATGTGTTTGTGTGTTTGCTTAATAGAAGGATTAGCTATGTGTTTGTAATGTATTTGGACTAGATGCATTTACTGATTTGAGTTGTGTATTCGTGAAGAGCTGACTTCGGCGATTTTCTGATCATTTGGGTATTTTTGTGAAATCGTTGATTCAAGTGTTAAATTGCTACTTGAATAGTTGAAGTAGATCATAGATGCATGCATAGAAGGAGTAGGCTAGTGAATCTTAGAGATTGCAGTCTGGATTGATCGATCCTATGATTAATCGGTGCAACACGCAGATTTTTTGCAGAGAATGGACGGTGGAGATTGAGTCCGCATACAAAGATCTGACAGTCCAGGAGAGATCCGCAACAGAAGTTGCGAGTTCGATAATGGATCCACAAAGATCTGTGAGATTAGCATCAAAGAGTAGATCGAGGATCGGGGAGAAGGCCGCAAAGATCTGATGGTGGGAAAAATTGCGAAAGAAAAGTTGCGGGGGAGCAGCTTTGGAAAGTTGGTCGAGAATCCCGCATCCTGCAACCCGCTTGCGAAAAGCCTGTTGTGGAAACAGAGTTGCGAAAATCCTATTGTGGAACCGCTGTTGCAGAAGCGCAGTTGCAGGGAGGAAATTTTAGCGCAGAATTTGGCCGGACTAAATTTGGTCATCCTACTAAGTGTAGGAGCCACCAGATCCTGGAGGTGTTGGTTGGGTTGGCTATGGTTGACCCCGACCTGCACCATTTTTGGTATCAGAGCGAGTGCAAAAATATTTGCACACTATGGAGAGGAATCTTGCAATATTAATTTGCAGGTTGAGGGCAGAGTGTTGATTTCTAAACAGAGGAGTTACGAAGGATACTGTGGTATGGGAACCCTCACAGTAGAGTGTTGTAGGAAATGAATGCAAAACTTAAGCATGTAGAGAGCATAGGAAGTGCTCAAAGGTTCCATGTGAGAACCAAAGAAATGCCAATAGGTTAAGTAGGAGGAATCTTGATGAGGTGTTGAGAGGGTAGGCTTGTTTGCAGTTCATCATGAGTGTGGGAAAGCTCATGGAGGAGGTATGGAAGGTGGCTATTGAAAGTCATCTAAAGGGTTCAAGAGGAAGCCACAATAGAAGAAGGGAAGATGCCAAAGCAAGTGGTGTCAAGAGGATGAGTCAAAGCAGCATTGACAAAGAGGTTACTGAGCTGAAGAAGAGGCTTAGTAAAGTGACCGAACTGTTACATGAGGAAGGTACAGAAGGTTGATATTATGGATGGAAACTAAAGAGGAGGGTGCAATGGCCTGTAAAGAGGTTATGTGCCAGGAATCTCAAGCACAAACTTAGTGTTTAGGTGAAGAAAGAGGAAAGACTCAGGGCAGCTGAGCATGAGAAAGAAGTTCACATGATGTGTGAACCTGGGCAAGGTGAGTACCTTGATGAAGAAAGAGAGGATGTTGATGCAGAGTTTGCTGACAAGCTCATGAACAAAGCAAATAGTTCATATCAGTATGAGAAGGAAGAAGGGGATGTTGACGTGAGACCTTTTGAAGATCTTAAAGACTGTTTTGCAAAAATAAATTAGTAAGGAATGTTGGAGGAAAAGGCATTAGTAGAGGCTAAAGAGCCTTGTGAATTTGATGCTAATGATTTTTGTTTAATTGCAGTTTGCATAGGTGGAACAGAAGGACAGTTTCTGTATGTTGTCCGATAGTTTGAAGAAGATGAAGATGCAGGTAAAACTATGGACATATGGAATGTCTATGTTTTACAGAGTCTATTTGCTGATTTTACTACAGGTATTATGCAAGTGGATAGCTAGAATGGTGGATGAGAAAGCAGAATTGCTTGGTGGCAATCAAATTTCCTTTCATCGGCTAAAGGAAAATATAGAGGAAGAAGTTGTCTTTAGGAGCAGCACGACAATTCAGAATAGAGCTGAAGATAGTGAGAGAAATGACAGTGAACCTGTGGTACAACATAGGGAGAAAGCTTTGGAAGTTCTTTATACTTCTAGGAAAATGAAAGTTGCAGTGGATAAGAGCATCCAAACAAATGATGTTTCAGAAAAGAAGCAGACTGGATGAGGAGATAGATGAGTTATGGCATCTCATGCAGATATGTAAGAGGAACAATGTCAATGAGGTTCAGACAGTCATTTGAATGACTGTGGAAGACTATGAAGATCATTGCAGAGTTGATGAGCAACAACAATTACAAAGCAAGATATGGGATCCAGGAGGTTTGAGGATTAAAGCTACATGACTAAGAGGTCATGGCTTCTTTTAAAGATCACAGGGATGGTGATGTCAAGTGAAAGGTGAACATGACTGTTCTGTGGAGTCAGAACATGTACCCGAAACTTGTTACGGACAAAGTGCTAGATGGTATGGCTGAAGGGACTGTTCGAGATGAGAACACTGCTCGGATTTACCCTTTCAGTATCTACTGCAAGCTTACAGAAAAGTAGCAGAAAGGGAGCTCATGGACAGGAGCCCATGAAAATTTTCAAGCTAGGGAGTTTGACGCAGGAGCATCGTGGCATTCTAGCAATGTGATGAGTTGGTCACATGCTCTGGCATATTTTTTTTGGTTTGTTTGTTTTGATGAGTCATAGTCTGTTACCGGGGTAGGAATGATGGCAGATCATGACTCCCTGCATGGAGATCAAGCCGCAGTCTATTTGTTTTGGACAGGGACGTTTCATCATGCGTTGTAGTGGTTTGTTTTTAGGTTACAGGACCACTCAGGGATGGGGGTAATAGTTTAGGTTAAATAGATAGATTAAAGAAGTAGAGGGGGTTTTGTTATTCAAGGTTAGAAGAGGGGGTTTTGTTCTTCAAGGTTAGAATCCCAATTCACAAAAGGGAAGGTAAGACTTGCGTTTGGATTCCACTTGTAAATATTTTGAGAAGATGAAAGAAGGAGAGTCGGGCTGTGTGTTTGCGTGTTTGCTTAATAGAAGGATTATCTGTGTGTTTGCAGTGTATTTAGCCTAGATGCATTTACTAATTTGAGCTGTGTATTCGTGAAGAGTCGACTTCGGTGATTTTCTAATCATCTGGGTATTTCTGTGAAATCGTTGATTCAAGTGTTAAATTGCTACTTGAATAGTTGAAGTAGATCGTAGATGCATGCATAGAAGGGGTAGGCTAATGAATCTTAGAGATTGCAGGCTAGATTGATCAATCCTATGATCAATCAACGCAACACACAGATTTTCAGCATTAACCAGTTTTTTGCAGAGAATGGGCGGTGGAGATTGAGTCTGTAGACGAAGATCTGACGGTCTAGGAGAGATCTGCAATGGAAGTTGCGAGGGCGATAACGGATCCAGAAAGATTTGTGAGATACACATCAAAGAGTAGATCAATGGTTGGGGAGAAGGCCGCAAAGATCTGACGGTGGGAAAAATTGCGGAGGAAAAGTTGCAGGAGGAAAGTTGCGAGGGAGCAGCTTTGGAAAGTTGGTCAGGCATCTCGCTTGTGGAAATCCTGCTGTGGAAACTTCATTGCGGAAATCCTGCTGTGGAACCGCTGTTGCGGAAGCGAAGTTGCAGGGAGGCAATTTTAGTGAAGAATTTGGCCGAGGGATAAATTTGGTCATCCTGCTAAGTGTAGGAGCCACCAGATCCTGGAGGTGCTAGTTGGGTTAGCTGTGGTTGACCCTGACTTGCACCAAAATTTGCTGAACATGCCTTGTAATCTCATCCAGTTGGAGGAGAATAGCTTGGTGAGCCTCCCCTCTTTCCAACATGACATTTTTCATCGGGAATTTATGGTGTCAGGCCATATCCAAAGATTTCATATAAAGGGCCACTCGTCCCCGAGGGTAACCAGGGTCAGGGAGGAGGGCTTCAAATTCCTTACGAACCTCATAATCCGGAGTGCACTGTCTATTGACTCTAGCTTCCACCTCGACCTCCTCGATTTCGTCCTTTATGTCTTGAGGAGTATGCGCATTGTAGAGCCGGGCTATCCTAACCACATTCTTCATCATTCGAGATGGGTTAGCAGGGGGAGGGGCAGAGGCACAAGTCTCCTTGTCCTTTCTGTGCCTGTAGCGCCTAGGCTGCGGAGGCATCGTGGATAGGAAAGACATGGAAGACTCCCAAGGGAGGCAGACACAGACAAATGAAGTCACTAAAAGTCGCGGACCAGGAGGATCCAGAGCAAAAAAGGTTGCGGAAAGAGAAGACAGGCAAACAGGAGGAATGCGAAGCCGAGCAGAGGAGAAACGTTGTTTAAGCATCTAGGGAGGGGCCGAGAGAGGCCAAAGGAGCAGTTGCACAGACACAAGACCAAACCATAGGCAAGCAAAATACCAGAAACTACAGACTGTCAACGTAATCCAACAGAGCACCAGGTGACTAAATGTATTTAGGCTTACCATAATTATCTCCAGTGGAATGAAGGGATTAGAGCTCCGGATGATGTCCTTCTGGGTACCTGTTATAATTTTCAGAGGCGGGAAAATCTACAATCGTATTTGCATCATTATCTCGACTGCCATCTTTAGCCACCATCCTTGTAAACAAATGATTTTCCTTCATGCCTGTTTCTCCGCTTATATTTAAGGTCGCGTGAAATTGATAAGACGTGGGGGGTTGAGAGGTGGTGGCATGAGGCTCGACTACGTGCCTATCATGCCCTTCCCCATTTGTACTGCTATTCACCCGCCGTGGGGAGATCACTTTTGTAATGTTAAACCACACATATTAAGGATTAATATGGTATAACATATGCATGAGACATCAAGGGTTAGGATAAGTTTTAAGACGTTCTTTCTAAACCAATGTGGAGTACTTTTCCTCTTCGTTTTGATGTTGTGAAGCATAGGGTGGTACCTTAGCAAAACTTAAGATTGAATTCATCCACTTGCAAGCATAGTAAGGGTTCATGCATTAGTCGCAAGACTAAGTAAGACTAGAACTTTGATCCTTTAAACAACTCTTGATTTAAACAAAACGGAAAGAGACGATAAACAGTGCCAACCTGAGTATATAGCATAGCATCGACAAAGGTCATGTAAAGACTCTAAATCATAAGACATATAAAGTATGTAGATTACAATGAAGACATTATGGACTCGATAAAAGAGTTTTATTGAATTATAACATCTCTCAGATTCATTCTCATAAGCATTTCATAAATTATATATATGTATATATTTTATGATCTTGGGGATGTTACAAAAGATTTGTAGACTAGCTTATTCTTTATCTTAATTATAAAGGTAATATTATTAATATTTATTTTTTAATTAAATACATATTTGTTTTTAAATTTTATTACTTAAATAAATACATATTTGCTTTTAACTCTATTTTATTTTTTTAATAATAATTTTAAATTACAACTATCATAATATGCATATTCTTAATTATAATGTTTTTATTAAAAAAATAGTGATTTAATACATATTTGCTTTTAAGTGTGTTTCATTCTTTTAAATAATTTTTTTTTAACATTGATTTTAAATTACAACTATTTAATTTACTTAGACATGTTCTTATTTTAAGAAAGTAAGAGATTTAAAAGTTATAAGGTATATTATAGAAATAGTTGAGATTATGTTGAATGTATGGTATTCATACCATACATCAAATTTATTTTATTTTATAATGGCGTGGAACGATAAAGTTTATAATGAATGAATCTTGTTATTATGGTTGGCTTTGAAAAAAAACAAACCAAAGTTGATAACGACGACAACCACCAAGTCGATAATGATAACATTAAAATGCTTTGATGTAATACTTTTATGGTTGTGGTAGCTACATCATTTATTAAAGTTAAAATTGGTCAATAGTTTTTAGCTAAAGACAATTTTTTTTCAGGAAGAAAAAGTCTGTCTTTGTTATTCTTATTAGGAATCAAAGGGCATTGATAACACCCATCCAAGAAGGGTTACATCACAAGAGAATACAACTAGTCAGCAGAGAATCACATCCAGTCGCAGCCGGGGGGAATGGCATGCAATAGTAAGTGTAATTTCCCATCAGAAAACTGTCTCATCATGAAAAGGATCAGTCTCAAATAAGCCTATCTATCGTGAACCAAGAGGATCAGATTTGCGATCCAAAAGAAGCCACTCAGATAATAACAGAGCAAGTATCCAATAGAGGAGGAAGCTCCCCAAAAAAAAGCATGGCTCAAATGAGCTGGAAAGAGTCACATGTGACCAATTGGTCATCTATAAATTCAGAGAAACAGCCAAATCCAGGGGAGAGAGTGAGAGTTGTTTTTGAAAGACGGTCTGCAATCTGATTGTGTTCACGATAGATGTGACTGAATGAGAGATCCTGGAAGCTTGAAATAAGCTTTTGAGATTCCCTACACCAGTGAAGAAGTTCTGGTGGGGAGAGAGCAGTATATCCCTTTGCCCAATTGATGATGACCTATGAGTCACCGTATATGTGGGCTAGTGGGATTCCCATCATTTGGGAGGAGTGCAGTAGGGCCCACAGGCCCAGAAGTTCTGCCTTAGTATTGGATCCATATCCGACCCCCAGCGCGAAATCCAGATGGTGATTCTCATTGATGAATAAGCTGTATCCAATACCTGCTGCTGATGAAGTAGAAGCACCATCAAAGTAACCACATGGAAAAGTCATGCGGTGTCTTGGTCCAATCTGTCTAGCGACTTTTATTTTCCCATCCTTTATGACAGGCCGAGAGGGAATCATCTGGGAAGCATATAAAATCTGATGGAAAATGCCAAGAACAATCACCTTTTTCCCTTGAAAGATAACCTGGTTACGAGCTTTCCAGATAGCCCAAATCGCATGGTGAGGGATACAGAAGAGAGCAGAGCTGCATGGGTATTTGGAAGCCCAAAGTTTCATAAACTCAGTGATAGAAACAACTTCGAGAGGAAAATTCAGCTGAAGTTGATCACATAAGAGCCCCAGAATGCATTTCCATACCGAACAGCGAGAGAAGAGGTGAGTTACAGTCTCTTCATTTGAAAAACATAAAGAACAAATACCAGGTCCCAACTTACCCCTTTTCTGTAAATTGTCCCAAGTGAGTACCTTGTTTCTCAATACCAGCCAAGGGAAGCGACCAATTTTGCGTGGAAGGAGTCCGGACCAAAACAAAATGTACAGTCGACTGCTCAGTGCTGGATTGAAAGAGTTCACAATGCAATCATAAACTTTATTTGCAGAAATCGTTCCATCTTTTTTATTTTAATCCCATATCAGAGAATCGGAATCAGTAGAAAGACGAATACCAATTAGATCCAGATCTCTAGTGAACCTGTTCCAAACATCTTTCCATTCACCGTCCAGATATAATTCTTCAGTCGAATACCAGTAGTGATGGGCATCCGATAAGGTGTTGTGAGCTTGAGCAAGAGTTTTTATATCCAGATCTTCAAGATAAGATCTCAGACCATCAGGAAAGAGGTGAGAGGTTGAGGTACCTATCACTGGGTCGATGCCAATCAAAAGATCATTGCCATTCCCAACCTGCCATGCGAGATGGCGTCCCATCCAGGGAATGGTTTGAATGAACCCCCTCCAAATTGTAGAAACATCACGAGTATTGAAATTTTTTCCTTGGAGCCAAGAAACCACAGAGCCCTACTTCAAATATTTGGCAATGAGGACTCAATGCCAAAGACTATCACTGAAGAGGACCCTCCAGAAATTTTTGAGACGTAGGGCAATGCTGAACCATTGGAGGTTCTTAATTCCCCACCCTTCAAATTTCTTTGGCCAAGAGAGATCGGACCAGCTTGCCAGGTGATATCTTCGGTTATTTCCAGAGGATCCCCATAAGAAAGCGAGGGTAATGCTCCTGAGCTTGTGTAGAGTAGAAACCGGTATAGGTGCGAGACCCATCCAGTAAATCGGAATACTAGAGAGTACGGACTGAACTAGTATCAGCCTGCCTCCCAGTGAGAGCATCTTGTGGGTCCAAAGACTGATTTTATTTCCAAATTTTTGTACTAGCCAGTTCTAGTCCCTAGATCTGTAACCCAGGGGTTTGATGTAAAACCCAAGATAATTGAAGCCAGTAATGATAGGGAGCTTTTGGTAAGGGATGAATCTGGATAGGTTCATGAGCTCCAAGGCTGGAATATTGTTATGGAGGAATACATATTTTTCTAGACTGATGGACATTCCCAAAGCTTTGCAGAAAGTTTCAAGTATGAAATCGAAAGCTACCCATTCCTGAAGAGATCCAGTGCCCATTAGAATAACATCATCCACAAAAAGAAGATGAGACAAAGCAAGAGAGGGAGAAATTTGGATCCCTCGAATAAGTCCATGGTTCTGAGCATCAGTAATTAGGAGACTGAGACCTTCAATGACCAGGATAAAAAGCAAGGGTGAAAGGGGACAACCTTGACGGATGCCTTGTGAAGCAGGGAAAAAATTTGAGGGGGTACCATTGATCAAAACAGCAAAGGTAGCTGAGGAGAGACAACCCAGAATCCAATTGACAGTATGAAGGGGAGCACCGATCTGAATAAGAATGAGGCGAATAAAAGTCCAGTTGACCCGATCAAAGGCTTTAATCAAATCGAGCTTGAGGATGAAAGCACAAAGGTTTTTAGATTTGATAGAGCGAAGTGATTCCTGTACAATTCCAATAGGTTCAACAATCTGGCGGTTTTTGAGGAACCCATATTGTTCCTGCGAAATACCGGAGTCCAGGAAGGGTTTGATTCTAACCGCAATAACTTTAGAGATTAATTTATACAGGAGATTGCACAAAGAGATGGGTCTAAAGTCAGCGAAGGTCTGCGGCTTGTCTCTTTTAGGAATCAGAGCAATGAAGGTGGTGTTCAGAGAAGTGGGAATGGTTCCAGTGACTCTAGTAGAATCGACAGTAGATAGGAGTTCCCTTCCCATGAGATCGAAAAAGTGCAAGTAGAACTCAACAGGCCAACCATCCGGGCCTGGACTTCTATATTTTTTAAAAGATTTTAGAGCTAGTTCAATTTCCCCAAGTGAAACCTGACAAGTAAGATCCGTGGCTTTCACATCTGGGATCATCCTAGGGAAAAGTTGGACTACCTTGAGTTGTTGGGAAAAGTTGGACTACCTTAAGTAGGTTCCTCCATCATCTTTGAAAATATTTACAAAGTGTGCTTGTCCCAGTTCTTTTAGGGCAGTCTCATCCTCATAATTATTACCAGCCTCATCTGATAGAGACCAAATCGAGTTCTGATTTCTCCGACCAGAAGCCAACATGTGAAAGTATTTAGTATTCGAATCCCCCTTTAGTGCCCATTTTTCTCTACTTTTCAATTGCCAAGTGAGAAGAGAATGATTCAAGATCAGTTTCTTTTCAGATCTGAGTTGGGCGAGTAGAGCCATGTCCTCCGAAGATAAAATGCCACTGGAAGAGCTAGAAAGGAGAGAGGTAATGGCCAGTTCAATTTTAAATAAGTCATTATCAAGCCTTACCTGTTTGTCCTTGATCCAACCTTTAGCTTCATTTTTGAGAGTACGGAGCTTGTATAGGAGAGAGTCAAGATCTGAGACATAGTCACCCAGGTGGAGGAGGGATCATCTTGTCGATAAGCAATCAGTGAAAGCAGGGTCATTGAGCCAGGAACGGTTAAACTTGAAAGGGTAGTTAAAGGAGGGTCTTTGCTTGTTCCATTCCAGGACAATAGGGTAGTGGTTAGAAATATCCGAGCAATGAGTCCAAACCCTATGGATCCCCAAGGAGGGTATTAAGGAGCATGAGATCAGAAATCTATCTAGTCTTTTGCTTATACCCTCAGTCCCAGCATGACCATTACGCCACGTAGGGCCTGCACACTGAGGAGCAAGATCCCTCAGGCCAAGAGAGTCAAACAGTGTTAAGAAGTGGCTAGAGAAGGGATCTGGAGAAGATTTATGACCCCAGATCTCAGAAGAGTGCAATGTGAGGTTTAGGTCTCCACCAAGAATCAGGTTTGGAGAGCTGAGGAGCCCACTTCTATGAGCTTTTTCCCAGAAAGCTTCACAGTCTTTATAGGGGCCATATATATTAAGGACCGTGATGGGATAGGAGAGTCCCCAGAAAGAAGCCTGAATCAGGAGGTCCACACAAGTCTGGTAGGATCGACATTGGACCTTGTGAGGGTTCCAAGCCGATAGGAGACCTCCAGAGAGGCCAGTGGTGCCAATAGCACAGAACTCCCAGGAGGGGAGAAGCTTGGAGAAAGCCAGTAAGGCAAGAAAGGAGCTACACATGGTTTCCTGGAGAAGAATCATATCTAGGCTAAGAGAGCTGAATAGAGTGCGGAGGCAGTGTAGTTTGGCCTTGCCTCCAAGGCCCCTAACGTTGAGGGAGACTATCTTCATGGATCACCCTGTTGGGGAGACGGTGCTCTAAGTCCCCGAGGAGGCAAGTTACGGGTAGCATCTTTTAAGCGGACAGAGAGAGGAATATAAGGGGGTGATGAGAAGGAGAGGTCCACCTGCGACTTACCCTTTTTTTCTCTTTTTTTCCTGACCGTGACATTTGCAAAACGAATAGAGTTCAGGTGTAGTGTAGAAGGAGAGGTCGGAGTAGTGGCAGTAAAAATGGAGAGAGAGTGTTTGAGGGAAGGGTTGGAGAAAGAGGGGGAGGTAGTAGGGATTATAGGGGAGGGGGGGGGTGTGAAGGGGGCAAATCACTGGTTACCAGAGGCAGAAACTCAATCAAAGAAGACAGTGAAGGAACAAGTAAAGCCTGAGAAGGTGAGGTCGGAGACAGAAGTAAAGACAAAGTCGAGGATTGTATGGGAGTAGAACAGCCCCCCTCCAAAGATGGGATACCAGAAGTATGGGGATACGAAACTGGAGAGACAAATTCAATAGGAGAGACATCATCTGGGGGTGAGGAAGATTGTGAGCCCGACTTTATACATGGAGGCCGATAGGGGTCTGGTTGCGTTCCTTTAGTATGGGACAAAATCAGCCCATCAATAGCATCTAAATAAGAATCTGAGACAAAATTAGTTGGAATAGGAGATGCATTGAGAGTACCTAGAGAAAAGCATGATAAACTGGAATTTTTCAATGCCCCCACAGTTTGGAGTTCATCAGAGCCAGAAACAGTATCATTCGGGTGGAGAGAGTGACAATGGCGTCGAAGATGTCTGGTCTCATGACGGATACTGCATCTGAATGGCACTCGGAAGTAGTCGAGCTTCTGGATAAAAAGACGCTCCTCGCAAAGGATTTCCACTTCTGCAGGTAAGCCCAGGGATACATCCAACTCGACAAGTACTTGTGTGATCCTTTTATCAAAAATAAGGAGAAAGTCTGTCTCCACAGCCACAAATCGTCCAATAGAGTTAGCAATGCCTTCCAGCACGTTTTTATTCCACAGAGGGAAAGGCAGATGTGGGAGCAATACCCACAAGTGGCGTTTTGAGATTCTTTCTCTAAGAGGATCGAACCCGGTGTGCCAGCGGTCGAGAACCAAGGAGCCAGCCCCCATGCGCCAGATTCCTTCCAGGATGTGGGTACAATGTGCCTCCTCAAGAAAGACAAATACTATCCATCCTCTAGATAATAAGCTGATTGTAGGAACATAGTCAATCAGGGGTTTCCAGTTTACAGTAGCCCACTCCACCCATGCCAATTTGTTCATCAGAGCGTACTCTAAACGCCCAACCAGAGCACGGGAACAGAGAGATGTTACTCTGTCCATGTAGATATCATGTCCGAGCACATAGCGGTATCGCCCCTCCTGGGCTTTGATACATTTTGTAATTCTCTTCCGGCGGAAGCGGGAGGAAGGCACCTGTTCGGACATTTTCAAGCCCCCAGAACTGAAGCCCACCAGAAAAGGACCCCGAAGTCAAACAGTCCCACCTCAGTAGCTTCCCCAAGATGTGGTGAGGGGAGTCACTAGGGTCCAGACATGTCCTTCACAGAAGAAGGTTCGGGAAACCATACACTGTGCCTAGAAGCCCAACCACCGAAACAAGGGTCAAACCCTTGGAATATTTGCCACGCCGGGTACAAAAATCAGCCTTGTGTCCTTGGTAATGATGAAACCCTAACTCTGGAGGGTAATTTTGAGCCCTTCTATCAAGACCAAGTATCTTCTACCCGAAGCAAAGAGAGACGTTGGAGAGTGACCCCAGGTCAACCGTGGAACAGGGAGACAGATAACCACTGGGTAAGTGAAACCCTAACCCCAAAATTTCATGGGTTTCCAGGGTCAACCCCAACCGTGCAAAAGGACAGACAAAACAAGAAAATCAAGAAAAACAACGCAAATACCATGTAGAGGTGGCAGCAACTGACCAAAAACTGCGCAGTTAGCCAAGAAGCGATATCCTTCCCACTTATTTTTTTATCTTGGTTGGTACTAGTACCCCAGTGAAGGGGAGGGACTCCAAGAGGCTGTCCGCGCAATACCACCCTGCAATCCGAAATAAAACCAGACTCGAGACCAGGCAGGAGAAGGATAGACACAGAAAACCCAAAGCCAAACTAAGAGGGAGGGAGCGAGTTCCGGAGCCGCAGAAGCCTATGACAAACGTCCCTGGTAGGAGATGAGGTGACGCCATGAGGTGCACGCTCTGGAATGGCGGGCGTACACCAGGTGCAAACAAGGTTCGGCCTCATCCTCTATCCCCTCTCACTTTTTAGCTAAAGACAATGTAATGACTTGAAGTTAACTACCTATCTTGTCCCATACTTTCACAATATTTAGTAGATTTTGAAATCACTCTTTTATATAATTAATAATAATCGGCTTCATTTACAAAAGATTATGATTTGGATTATATTAGTATGGAAAAGTTTGGATTATATTTTTAAGTTGTTAGAATTGTATAATAAGTTATTTTAATATAATCAACAAAAGTTAATATCAAAATTGTAATTAAATTGCATGGTTAGATTGGAACAAAATATTTTTAATCATTTAAAATAAAAATAATAATTGTATTTTTTTTTTAAATTTAAATATTCAAATTAATGTATTAATATCTTCTTCCAATTCAATATTGCATTTAATAATATTATTATAAATTATTATTTTTATTAATTATTATATAATTTATTACAAACTATTAACACAACATTTTTTCAAAATTAGTCAATTATTATTTCAACTTATTAATATATTTAGATCACATATTTTTTATTATATTTAGATTACCCTAAAATTTTATTTATATTAATAATTATTTTATTATTGTACTTAATAGTTTGTTTATACTATTTAATATTGTAAATAGAATTCTTATACCCCAATATTTTATTTTTTAAATACACTTTAATATTAACATTTCTAAAATTCAAATAAAATTCTTATAAAAGTTACCAAAAATGAATCCTATTTAGTATAACATTAATTTATTTCATAATACCACCCTTTATAATTTTAATGTAAAACCTACTTTTATATAACATTAATTTTTCTTAATCCACTTAACAATTTTAAAATTTAAACAAATTCTTATAAAAAGTTACCAAAATCAGTTCTATTTACTACTACATTAACTTATTCCAATTCTATTTATTATTATATTAACTTATTCCATATATTAATTATACCATCATTTATAATCTTAAAATTACATTAACTTATTAAAATTCTATTTACTTTTATATTAACTTATTCTATATATTGGTTATACCATCATTTATAATCTTATATTAACTTATTAGAATTCTATTTACTTTTACAATAAGTTATTCCATATATTAGTTATAACATCATTTATAATTTTAATTTAAAGCCTGCTTTTATTATTCTCTGTGGAATTCTCTGAAAATGTATAATTCAATCATGCCACTCTTTAGAATTCTGATGGCAATCTTTATTATTATAATAATAATGTAAGTGTTGCGTCTCTAATAAGTTGGTTTGTGGAGTACGACGTTTCACACTAAAAATACCACTGCAGGTTTTTTTTGGTTGCGTAAAACTTGGAAAGTGGGCATTAATTATTAAAATAATTTCTCAAAAATTTGTGTTAGGCATGGTGGGTTGTTGATAATTGATATAATTTGTCTCCGAGCGTTTGATTATTTTTTGTTGCGAGGTCACCGTCAATAGGGTTTTATATATTTATTTACTGACTCCGATTCTATATTCATTATATATATTTACTTACTTAGATTCTATATAAATCTTGGAAAATAACAACTGTGATTACTTCTTTTAAGGTCATCGATTGCAAAAACTATGATCACTTAAATTCTTTGAAAGTCATCAAATGCAAAACTATGATAGATTTTGGCAGTTTCTGGTTCAAATTTGAATATAGGCTGGATTTTGTCATCTTGTAACTTTTGTAGTTTCTGTTCAGATTTGTCAATATAAATGGTTGGATATTGACAGTTTCTAGTACAAATATGACAATATAAATGGTTAAAAAGTGTTAAAATTATAGATTTTTGAAACTACTTTTCTTTTTTATCACGGTGAAGAAATCTTTATAGAAAAATAATAAATTTAAATGAATTCCACTTATGCTGTTCACTACAATTCAGAGGAGACCGTATAGATAACAAATTATGGGATTACACATAGCTATAAGTACTTGGAAAACATAACAATTTTGTGAATTTTTTTAATGTAAAATTATGTTAAAATTAATTAGTTTATTGAACCGGTTTTAAAGAGAGGCTTGTTTAGTAGTTGGCCATTGGATCTCAAACAACTTGAGATTCAATTGCTTACTCCACAGCAACCGTACATTAAAACCTGGTTATCGATCTTCCTAAAACTGTAGCATAAATAATTTTGTATTTTGATTATAATACAATGAAACTGCGGTTTATTTTCACTAAAAAAACAAACGTTAAGACCTAAACATCACAGTAAATTCTCAAACTTTTGGATTCATTCAGTCAGTAATTTCAAATTTTGAATTAAAATTTGAAAACGCGTCAGTGGGCGCTGTTGAAGTAAAAAAGTACCGTACGGATATACAGTTGATTGTGTACTCTACATTCTTTGACACGTAGATACGACAGCAATTTAAATTCTGGGCATCTAATGTAATAAAAAATATTATGGGCCATACATTCTTTGCATGTACGCGTTTCCTTTTTTTAATTTATTTAAAAAAAATGGCGCTCAAACAGAACTGATTAGTTTAGGCATTTTAATTCAAATAAGATCTGATAAGGTTAGCGAAGAAGAATGTGAACGAGCACAAAGAATATGTGGGATTTGCGCATTCTTTCGGTCCCACATTGGCTGATTCTTTTATTGCACGGTCGGCACCGTGTTGCAACAGCTTTAACTGGAGTCATGCCAGTGGGTGGTGTTGGTGAAAAATGTGAACAATAATCTTATTCAAATACCTACTCTAACAAATTCACACACTCATGCGATGAATAATTGTATTACCGATCGAATCATCGGCCTGCGTAAAGTTTCAAAGTTAAAGTTTCAACCGACTGCAGCAGGCATCTTGTGGCTATAAATATTTATGTTCCCTATTGAAGCGTACCATTACCATTATTCATTCATTCCTTCCTTCCTTCCTCTGTAGGAAACCATGGAGTTTCAATATGCAGGGTGCTTCATACATGCAGTGCTATTGGCCTTTGTGTTGAGTACTGTTGTGATTTCTGGTGGTGCTGAGAACACAACCTTTCGACGGAATCTGCTTCAAGATGGCCTTGCCAAGACACCTCCCATGGGGTGAGATAAGATAAATCTTTGATATGAGATTTTTCTTTCTGAGTTTATCAGTTGCTTTGAATTGGATTTCAGTTCATAAATGGTGTTTGAAGAGATTTATATATGGACAGATGGAACAGCTGGAATCACTACGGTTGCGACATCAATGAGAATGTTATACGAGCAACAGGTATTGCAGTCAGCTTTGATTTTCTTGAACTTCAGCTATTGATTCTTTTTGGAAATATGGTACCTCACCGACCAGTCTTTAATGAAATGTTGTATATTTTCACAGCTGATGCGTTGGTGTCTACTGGGCTCTCTAAACTGGGATATCAGTATGTAAATATAGGTGAGACAGAAATACCCAAATTGATTCTTGTTTCAAAATCAGTCATAATTTGGGGAATTACATCACTGAACTTGGATCTTGATTCTTTGGTTTTGTCTTTTGTGCATACAGATGACTGTTGGGCAGAGCTCAATCGTGATAGCAATGTATACCCTGCTTTTTCCTTCCCATTACAATACAATATGTTTGAATATGTTTGGAAGTAGCAGTTTTTAAAATGGATTTATTGATCTGTTAAAAGAAGATTCCTTTGATTTTCCTTATTATTACGATATGTTTGCAAGTAACAATGTTTTTAAGTGGGTTTATTGATCTGTTTCTTTGGATTTATTTCTTGTGCTGTTGTGCTTACAGGGAAGATTGGTTGCAAGTTCTTCAAAGTTTCCATCTGGCATCAAAGCTCTTGCTGATTATGTGCACAGCAAGGGCCTTAAACTGGGCATATATTCAGATGCGGGGTATATTGTCTCTGCGTTATTTTTAGTTCTCTATTTTCTTATCTACAAGACCCTTTCTATGGTAATCGTATGGTAATCGTGTGGCAAACATGACCTTTCGCGAGCTGGAAGTGTTACACAAGCCATCGAAGTCTAGTTACAGTTTCATGAATCCTTACTTACACAAACGGGTCTTTCTGAGGATTCGAACCTTGCTGGATTATAAAACACCTGATTTACCAATGAACCCAAGACCCGTGAAGTTGAATACACTGTATTCTTTATTCCATTTTTTAAAATTCTCGTGAGCTTCTCCTGTTTATTAGGTACTATACCTATCAAAAGCAGTCAGGTTCCTCGAGACAGGAGCTCGTAGATGCCAATACACTTTAATCTGTTTTCTCTTTTGTTTTTCTTATTCTCACGAGCTTCTCCTGTTTACCAGGTACTATACCTGTCAAAAGCAGCCAGGTTCCTTGGGACATGAGCAAGCAGATGCCGATACATTTGCCTACTGGGTAATCCCCTTTCCTGTTTGGTCTTTTGGTAAAATAATGTTAATTTAGTCTTCTAAATTCTTTGAGGATGGACTATGGTAGATTGACGGAATAAAGTAGTGTACGATGTTTTGTTCTTGATCTGCAGGGTGTGGATTATCTCAAATATGATAACTGTTACAATGATGGGTCTAAGCCTGAAAACCGGTAAATCTTTTTCAGAAGAGTGGAATCCTTCTTATTTTGTTTTTCCATTCAGCAGAATTCCATTCACAACTTGCCTGCCAATCTCAGACTGTGGTTTGGGAATGAACACAGGTACCCTAAGATGCGCGATGCACTTTTGAGAACTCGGCGGCCAATATTCTATTCCTTGTGTGAATGGTAGGTGGGCAGCGGGATTCTTTTCTCAAAGTGTTTTGGCAATATCGTGGGTTTGCAGATGATGATGTTATAATGCTTTTGATTCAGGGGATTGGATGTCCCGGCCACTTGGGCTCGACAAATTGGAAGCAGTTGGAGAACAACAGAAGACATTGAGGACAAGTGGGAAAGGTTGTTGGCTATAGCTTCTAGTAGCCTAGATGGTTTAAACTCTGAAATTTCCCACAGCTCTAAATCTAGCTGAACTTGGGTTTTGTTTTCCATGTGTTTTACAGTATAGTCTCCCGTGCAGATCAAAACAATGAATATGCAGGGTATGCTGGCCCAGGTGGATGGAATGGTAAAAGTTTCTATAACCCTGCCATAGACAGCAAATACAAGATTGCAACTTTTGAAAGTAGACATTTAGTTCCTTTTCTAATTTCCAACTCTTCATCATTGCTGTCCTTTCTTTCTGTGGAGCAGACCCAGATATGTTGGAAGTAGGAAATGGCCACATGACTCCTGAGGAGTATGGTTCACATTTCAGCATCTGGGCTCTGATGAAGGTAACTGGACAGCTATTCCAATTGTTTGCTTGTAAGATTGTGACTAATGATCTAAGATAGAACACTCTTTTCATGCATTCAAGAATACATATAATGACATAGATCTATTTCTTTGGATTCATGCATGCAAGAATACATTTAATGACATAGATCTATATCTTTGGATTCATGGCGTCAGGCACCTCTACTTCTTGGATGTGATGTAACACATATGGACAAGAAAACTTATGGAATCCTAAGTAACTCTGAGGTTATTGCAATCAATCAAGGTGAGCCTCTTCCTCAAATTCTTGTACATATTTAGAAAAAATATGTTCGTTCCTTAAATCTTCTGTGTTTTAATTTTTTTCAGATTCTTTGGGAGTACAAGGGAAGAAAGTAAACAAGCAAGGAGACCTTGAGGTATACAAATCTGTAACCTCTTGTTTGCAACTCATTGCAGTGAAGGCTCTGTTGCTTTGCATTAATGCTTGAAAAACGCGGTACACAAATCACTGTCCTGTCTTCTCCCAGCACCAGGAGATAGATTCCTTGCATTTCTTTTTGGTCTTTTTGTTCCTGATTTTGAGCTGGAAAAGATGAAGGTTAAATGTAATTGGCAACCACGTGGTTCATTGTGGCCTGGGTGGTCTATGTTGCCCACTTAGGAATTTTCAAACCATTTAAATAGAGCTGGTGGAAGGTAGAGGCACATTGCCCTGTCTCTTTCTGTCTGTATAAAACGATGGGGATAATTTAAATAAAAAGATAATCGAATGGTTAACACCCGTGGTCCTTAAAAGTTATTGAGAAATAGGAGTTGTCTGGTACGTTTCATGGCCAACCTCAAACTGTAGTTAGATTAATTATAATAATCATAAAAGCAAGATTTCCTTCCAGCCCTTTTCTTACCAAATCTCCAGTTGAACTATGTTAAGAGAGTTTAGTGGATTAATCTGCAAAATGTCAAAAACCTCAATGCAGCCCATATTATATTTGCCTGTTTTTATTGAAACAGTTTGCAATTTGGTGAATTCTAAAGACTGCCAATTTAAAATTTGCCAGCTTTGATAAATTTAATTGCAGCTTGGACCTGTCCATATTCCAGGTTTAACCACAAATCTTTATGTCATGGTCCAGATAATGCCAGGGGTCATAAATTTCCATAATCTCCTGCACAGAAGTGACAAGCAAACATTTTGCAAGATTGAAACAGGGCAAACTTAATAGCGAATTTTATCATACTTATTTTGCATTGTTGATTTCATTTCCAAGTTTCGTTGTTGCTGAATTTGAACCAGAAAGTGAACTAGGTGGAAGAGAGTCAAAATGATTTTCAATTTTTAGCTTTAAGAGAATCTTGACAGAAAGCAATGTGTAGCAGCATGGAAATCAGGGGAAGTTTATTTTGGCCCAGCAAAGTTGGGGAAACTGTGGTTTATTCTAATGGTAAGAGGTTGTGCAGGTTTGGGCAGGTCCCCTATCTAATAACCGTGTAGTTGTGCTTCTATGGAATAGAAGCAACTCAAGAGCTTCAATCGTTGCCAAATGGGAAGATATTGGATTGAATCCCTCAGCTGTTGTCAGGGTCAGGAATTTATGGAGGGTAATCACAAAAAAACAGTTTTTCCTTGTAAAATTTGAAGTCTTATATTTTGATATTTCTTCATTCTATCTTGGCTGATGACATTTTCTTTTTCTTCAATATAACAGCACAGAGAACTGGAAGCAAATCACCAAGGCAGCCTCACAGCATCAGTGAAGCCTCATGCATGCAAGATGTATGTTCTAAGAAGCGTTTAATGACCATCCAAACTAAGAGTGCAGAAGTTCTAGATGCATTTTTTTCCTATCTGTGTAGAATTGGTAATTTACATTAAGAGCATTGGCGGGTGATGATGCTACTCAAAAAAGAGATAGATCACACTCTTTATATTCTTGAATTAGAATGTGAGTATGGAAGTGCAAGGCTTTACAAGTCTGTATTTTTTTGTCTCTTTCTCCATCTTGTTGAAAGAGATCACTCTTTATATTCTTAAAGTAGAATATGAGTATCGAAGTGCAAGGCTTTACAAGTCTGTATTTTATTTTTACTCTTTCTCATCTTGTTAATTGAAAGAGATCAAGTTATAGTGAAGTCAAAGTTGTTAAGTTACTGATATTGACATGGCTATATAAAAAATGGGGTAGAAGTTGCTACCTGATGAGCCTAAAATGATTGCCTTGTATTGTTGAGTTGCAATGTAAAATTATTTATGTTAGTTCCTTTCTTGGTTTAAGTTAGTGATATTTACATGGCTATATAAAAAATTGGGTGGAAGTTGCTACCTGATAAGCCTAAAATGATTGTGCTTTGTATTGTTGAGTTGTAATGTAAAAATATTTATTTTTGTTCATGTCTTGGTTTTTGTTTCGTTTAACCATTTTTATATAAAAAGTGGAAAACAAAAATTTATGGTTATCAATGTGCACAAACCAGAAAGCAATGACCAGATTAATTAGTCTAGGTAAGCTTTGGAACATTATATTTTATGTTTTAAATATATATTTATTTATATTAATATCTTTTAAAAAATGGGTAATGATAATGATATGAATACTCTGAAGATGAAGCCAAAAATATAAAGTTTTTTTTAATATTAAAATTTTATATATACATAATAAATAATCTCATATATATTTATTATTATAACACATTATTTTAGTTTTATGTTTATTATTATCACACATTATTTTAGTTTTAATTGAAAAATATAATATTTCAAATTAAAATAAAGTTATAGATAATTATAACAAGTTATTTTAGTTTTATGTTTATTATTATCACACATTATTTTAGTTTTAATTGAAAAATATAATATTTCAAATTAAAATAAAGTTATAGATAATTATAAATATTTCCATATAGTAAACAAAAGGCATAAACATATAGATTATAATAAACATAAGGCATAAACATCTAGCATGTAACATTTCAAGGAATATTTTTCTTTGTTTTATATGAAAACAATTATTTCTTCGATATATAACATTTGAGGGAATATTTTTCTTTGTTTTACATATTTCTGGTTATCAATGTGCACAAACAAGAAAGCAATGACCAGATTAATTAGTCTGGATAAGCTTTGGAACATTATATTTTAGTTTTAAATATATATTTATATTAATATCTTTTAAAAAATGGGTAATGATAATGATATGAATACTCTGAAGATGCCAAAAATATAAAGTTTTTTTTAATATTAAAAATTTATATATATAATAAATAATCTCATATATATTTATTATTATTACAAATTATTTTAGTTTTATGTTTATTATTATCACACATTATTTTAGTTTTAATTGAAAAATATAATATTTCAAATTAAAATAAAGTTATAGATAATTATAAATATTTCCATATAAACATGTAAATTATAGTAAACAAAAGCATAAACATATAGATTATAATAAACATAAGGCATAAACATCTAGCATGTAACATTTCAAGGAATATTTTTCTTTGTTTTACATGAAAACAAATATTTTTTAGATATATAACATTTGAAGGAATATTTTTCTTTGTTTTACATGAAAACAAATATTTCTTCGATATATAGCATGTAACATTTCAAGGAATATTTTTCTTTGTTTTACATGAAATCAAATATTTTTTAGATATATAACATTTGAAGGAATATTTTTCTTTGTTTTACATGAAAACAAATATTTCTTCGATATATATATATTTTTTGGACTTTTTTATTTCCACGGAAATTTAAAAAGATAATTACAATCCACAGATGGTACAATCAAAAGTTGTCCATTGTCCAAAATCTAGACCAAAAAAGGCCTCAATATTCAGTATCAGCTGACTCAACAACTAACTTAAAGGGTTGTCAACAAACTGTTCAACCTTCAAACATAATCAAAATAAGCCAACAACTCATTTGATCATCAAAAACTCATCAAAATATAGTAAGCAACAGCAAAAATTGTAAATCAGTATTTGAGATACAAAGTTTTACTATGAAATAGGATATTTGTCCATCCTTCAAAAACACATTCATCCAGAATCTGATAACTCTCAAAACAAAAGTCCAAAAATTAAAACAGCTTAACAGTTTCAAAGCATTTAGCTTCCCTGTGCTTTGAAATTTGCCAAGAACTAGACATAACATTAGCACCTTCTTTAGCCAATATATCTGTTGAAGTATTACGTTCACGATAAATATGCATGAAAACCACTAAATCAAACATATCAACCAATCTATTAACTTCCATCGAAATCTGTGCTAGCTGAACATTCCGTATACGATACTTACCAGAGACCCAATTGATAACCAATTGAGAATCACCAAAAATCTGCAATTTTTTGAGATTCTTTTCCAAGGACAAAGACAACAAAAGCTATAAACCAAGTAATTCAGCAAAGTTATTAGAGCCAGAGCCCAATCCAGCTTTGAAGGAAAAATAATGTTGATCATTGATAAAAATCAAACCACCAGCTCCACACAATTTTGGATCTCCAGTCGCTGATCCATCAAAGTATCCCCACGAATATGATTTATCAATAACTTCTGCAACAACAGCTCTAATCCTGACCACACTTTGACATTGAGGAAGGGTACTCAACATTCCCAAACTAAGTGATGCAACCTGGAAATAAGATAGAAATAAGTCCTCAAAACAACTCTTGTTTCTAGCTATCCAAATAAACCAGAGTACCAAGATTGGTAAGGATTTGATAAGTTTTGTATCATCTCGTAAAAACCAATTTTTGAGACATATACTTACTGAATCACCAGCCCATAAATTGGATTTATGCAATTTAACCTCTAAGTCAGACCACACACTTTGAGTAAAATTACATTCTACTCCAAGATGTACATTGGTTTCTAATTTCTGTTTACATAAATAGCATCTACCTAGACCTTCCCTTCCTTTCCTGCAAATAATATCCCAGGTTAAGGCTTTATCTGATAAAATGAACCAATTGAAAATTTTAGTCTTCAATGGACATTTAAGCTTCCAAAGAACCTTCCACCACCAAGAAAGTTCCTCCTCATTTCTATCCAATGTCAACTGAAGATAACCAATACTTGGAGTATATTTCCCAGATTTGGACTAATTCCAAATCAAACGATCAACTTCAAAAGACAGTCTAACATGACTTGTTTTTAAACAAACCAAATAACCATTCCAAACAGTTATATCATCATGATTTGTAAACCCAATCAAGTCAGCTGAAAGCCAACCTTGTTCCCTTAACCCTGACATCCTAAGGCATCCAATGTCTTTGAGAAAGAAATAACCGAAAGTGTGAAGTTTATCAATCAGACTTGAAGGAAGAATATGTCGCCACTTACAACCAACCCATGGATCAAAACCAATTCTAACATTAGCACCATTCCCAACCTTCCAAGAAAGATAGTTACCTATTAGATCAAAAGACCAAATTATTGCTTTCCAGCAGATAGACATACACCTTTTCTTTTTAATAGTAACTCTGATCCATTCAATTAAAGATAAAGGATGCACATATTTCTGTAATACAATCTTTACCCAAAGTCAAGTTCCATTTATAAGACTCCATACATTCTTCGCAGCCAAAGCTTTAGCAAAAACAACAGGTATCTTCAACCCCCAAGCTCACAAAATTTTTGGCCTTGCTAATGCTTTCCAGGATGTCCAGGGCAAACTAGAAGAATCCGATTTACCTGCCCATAAAAATTGAAAACACAATTTCCTAATCCTTTCAATGATCCCCAGAGGAATCCAGAAATGCATCCAAAAAAGAGGAATAGCTTCTAAAACAGATTTTATCAAAATAAGCTTACCTCCCTTAGATAGCCAGCGATAACTCCAATTTTTAATTCTCTTTTCAGCCTTTGCCACTAGCCAATCCCAGTCTTTTAACAGATATCTGCAGGGTTTAAGATGAAACCCAAGATACTTCAAACCAGACTCAAGTTTAGTAACAGGAAAAGAGAAAATGTTTTGAACAATAATTAGCTCAGACTCATCCAAACCATAATGTAAAATGGATGATTTATCATCATTAATAAGCATCCCAGATGCCTTGCAAAAAATATGCAAAACCTCATAAAGAGTCGAAAGTGACTGTTCAGATCCATCTGAAACCATGACTATGTCATCAACAAAAAGCACATGAGATATAGAAATATCATTGCCAAAAGAAATCCCATGAAGATCACCACACTCCTTAGCAAATAATAATGCCCTACTCAGTCCTTCAACAACAATGAGAAAAAGTAGTGGTGCAAGAGGACAACCTTGTCTCAAACCTCTACCAACTTTAAAGAAAGATGAAGCAGCTCCATTGATCAATAAAGCAAAAGATACAGAAGAGAAACTACTCATAATCCAAGTAATAAAAGGAACAGTAAAACCCATTTTAGAAAGAACAATTCTCAAAAAAGTCCAGCTGACTCTGTCATAAGCTTTAGACAAATCAATTTTTAACACCACATACTTCAATTTTTTACTGCAAATAGTGTGTAAACTTTCTTGAATAACCCCCACGGCCTCATGTATCTGCCTTCCAGGTAAGAACCCAAACTGTTCAGCAGAGATATATCTTCCAAGAACCTTCCTAATATGCACAGAGATAATCTTGCCTATGATCTTGTAGATGTAATTACATAATGAGATAGGTCTGAAATCTTCATAAGATTTAGGAAGATCAATCTTAGGGATTAAAGCAATAAATGTAGAATTGAAAACCGCTGGAATTTTCCCATATTTCCTGGAGTCATCTACCACCTTAAGAAGGTCCAAACCAATTATATCAATAAGCACCCTATAAACTTCCACTAGAATCCCATCAGGTCCCGGACTTTTATCATTTTTAGCTAAAGCTAAAATAGACCGAATCTCAGCAAGAGTAACAGGTTGCATTAAATCATTGTTATCATCCTCAGATATAGAAGTAGGACAATGTTCAACAATTTTCATAATTTCCATAATATGTAAATTCTTTTCTTCTTGAAATAAAGTTTCAAAATGTTGAACGCCAGCTTTTGAAATTGATTCAAAACCTTCTACTTGAATACCATAATCATCATGAATATTCCAAATAGAATTAATATTTTTTCTGTGATTAACATGCTTATGGAAAAAAGCAGTGTTGTCATCCCCCCATAAAAGCCAAATTGCCCTACTCTTCTGTCTGACCTCCTGTTCCCGAACTAATAGAAATTTTCTTCTATGAGACTCCAAAGAAATAAGAGAAGACTTATCATCCTCAGAACTAAAACCAAAGCCAGGTTTATTAAAAGAGTCAACCAACAGTTGTTCAATCTCAACTAAATCCTTATTATCCTGCTCTTTTTGCTTAACAGACCAAGAGATAGACACCTCCTTAAGATGTTTAAGATTATCAGCAAAATGAGACGCAGGTGAAATCAAAGGATTATCCACATACACCTTCCAAGTTGATTTAAGTAAATCAACAAAATCCTCATTTTCTAACGAATGAGCATTGAATTTAAAAGGACACCTCGGTTTTTTGAAATCAAATAATATCTGAAGAAAACAGGCTGATGGTCAGAGTCCCCTCCACAACCCACCCACTGTCTAAAGTGAAGATCTAAATCCAGAAGATCTGCTGAAACGAGCAGTCTATCCAATCTCTTACTAATATTATCAATGCCCACTCTTTTGTTAGACCAAGTAGGAACAATAACACTTGGAGCAATATCCACAAGACTAAAAGCATCCATCTTTCCTGAGAAAAAAGAAGATAGACTATCCACTCTAGCCCTTGCACCCCATATTTCAGAAAAACCCACAGAGAAATTCAAATCCCCCCCAATAATCAACTTTGAATTCTTTAAATAGTCAAGGGAGAAAATATTGTTCTAGAACCTTTCCCTATCAAAATAGGGACCATAAATGTTCATCAAACAAAAAGTTTCTTTCATTTCAATTGAAAAAAGAGAAGCAAATAAACTAGACTCCACTGCCCAGGCACTTAAGAAGTGAAACAGTCTGGTTCTCCACCCTAATAATAACCCCCGAGACCTTCCTTTAGCATCCAATGAAATAAAAGTCCAACCAGAGAGTAATACTTCCATATCCCTAGCAATAACATGCCCATCACCCATAATCTCTTGTAAGAAAAAAACATCAATGCGCTGATCTTCCACTAACCTACGCACATCTAGTTTTTTAGGCAAATTAGCTAAACCTCTACAATTAAGGGTTGATACAATAATAAAGGACTCTTGGCTAGGGCCAACACTGCTCTAAGTGCCCCAATTTTTTGTTCCAGTGAAAAATCAGGTACCCTATCCGCAGGAAGACCACCCCAATCATTGCAAGAAGATGAAACCCTGACTGCATCAGGATCAAAAACCTTAACCCCATTCGGATTTATATCTGCTAAATTAGGTTCAATAACCTTTACCCCAATAGGTTTAGCTGCCGCTTTAGAGAAAGATTGAAGAAAATAACCATTTTTAAATAAATTGGGTTTAACAGGTGATACAAACCCTAAACCACCCAGCGAAGGTAAAGATAAAGTTAAATCAACCTCTTCCAATAATGATCCAACAGGATTACAAACATTAAAACCAGAGAATAAATCAACCTTATGTGACTCTGTCAACACTAAAGGTTTAAGATTATCCAAAAAAATATTACCCTTAATCAATCCCAAATCCAAACTAGGACTAGAATCAACAAGTAAAGAAGGATTCTCAGGAAATACCGTAGTATCCCTAGGTTTAACCAAATCAATGCCCACATCTTTCTTCACCCTCCAAACATATTTTTTCTTCTCCTGAGAATGAAAAGAAAGACTGCACTGAGTGGCAAGATGTCCATAACCATGACATCGATTACACCTAAAGGGAACCCCAACATAGTCCAAAGGCTGGCTAAAGCAAATATCGCCACTCTTAATCACTAAATCAGCCACCAAACCCTTCCATAAATCTAGAAGTACCAGAATTTTCCCTAGACAGCAAACCCTCGAATGTAAAAATGAAAGATCAGCCTCTAAAAAGGATCCCAGAGTATTGCCGACCAATTTAAAGAAATCTAATGACCAAAACTCAAAAGGTAAATTGGGCATTTTAACCCAAATCGGAAGCATATCGTACCTTTCAACTCTGGGATCAAACAGAGGCGACCATCGCTTCAGTAAAAGGCAGGAGCCCTCCCATTTCCAAAATCTAGCCAAAATAGTATCTGAATCAGTAGTAATTGGAAATTTAAATGCAATCTAGCCCCTTGGCAACATCTCGCCAAATCTCTGGTACCATTGAAATATCCGACTACCAGGTCGCCAAAACCCACAACTTAACACCCATCGAATTGAACTTACGACCACCAAAACGACCAACTAAAGTATGAGAATGAGTCAGAATCACCTCATTAAGCTTAATATCTTCTCCAACAACCAACATCGCTGGATGTTCCACCTTTTTAATCACCTTTCGAGGCCTTTTCCGCTTCCTAGACGAAACTGGAAAACCCTTCAAATTCTGCTACACTGAATACACCGAAAGACCTTCTTTATGAGCCAAGGGTACCCCATCTTGAACTAAAGGCTTTAATGAAAAATTAGATACAACATTTCGCTTATCAGAAAGTAAAGCGGCCCCTCGAACTGAAAAATCAGTAACAACACCATCATTCATACAAGAATTCACAATAGCATAAGATTTGTCTGAACCCAATACTTCATCTGCTTCTCCCGATGAACCAGACAAACTACCCAAACAGTTCTAAACACCACCACCCAAATCCTGAATATTCCCCATAACAAGAGAGATTACAGAATCATTATCAACCAGAAATGCCAAGCCACTCAAATCAAAATCTTCGTCAGACGAAAAATCACTCCTACGCGGAAAAGAAACCTCTGGAAACAGACTGATCATACCACCATCCGCTTTGGATAAATCACTCCGACGCACAGATGAATACTCCGTCAAATGACTGATCACACCCCCGTCTGCAATGGAAAAATCACTCCGACGAGCAGACAAAACCTTCGGCATATGACTGATCACTCCCCCATCCGCTAAAGTGAAATCACTTCGATGCACAGATGTATCCTCCGACAAAAGATTGATCACATCCCCATCCGCAATGATTAAAGGGCGCCGACATTTTGGTGGGGTACGTTCCAATGCTTTAATGTCCCGAAAGGACATTATAACGTGGCCCAACACCAAACCAACAACAAATCTAACGTAGAGCTTACAAAGGAACAACAATAAACACGAAAATCGCCAAGGCACAAACAATGGATCCCTAATCAATGCAATCTTCAACCAAGAAATGAATATAGTCACACGTCAATATAAAAGATCGCCAAGTGTAACAGGATACACTCACCAAAGGTTAATCAGTGAGCATGGTCTATCGATGAGCGGAAAGACTATCCCTCGGCACAATCACCAAGTGCCATCCGAAACGACGGTGACGTAAAGCACAAGGCGAGAGATCCCTCGGCACAATCACCAAAAGCCATCCGATGGCGGCGGCGTTCAGGGTATCGACGAGCGAAAAACTATCACCGAAAGCCTTCTGAAACAACAGATCGACAAGCGGAAAGACTATCACCAATAGCGTACGGAAACGATAGCAGCGAAAAGGACAAGAAATTCGATACTCATAGTGATTGAACTGCAATGAACCCTCTGCAGCAACTACGCACCAGTAAAGCCTTCCAGAATAGCTAAGAAATGAAAATCGATGAGCGGAAAGACTATCCCTTGACACTATCACCAAATGCCATCCAAAATGGCGCGTAAAGCTCAGGGCGAGCGATCCCTTGGCACAATCACCAAAAGCCTTCCAACGGCGGCGGCGTTCAGGGTATTGGCGAGCGGAAAACTATCATCGAAATCCTTCCGAAACGGTGGATTGGCGAGTGGAAAGAATATCACCAATAGCCTTCCGAAACGGTGGCAGCGAAGAGGACAAGAAATCCAATACTCATAGTGATCGAACTGCAGTGAACCCTCTGCAACAACTACGCACCAGTAAAGCCTTCCAGAACGACCAAGAAATGAAAATCGGCGAGCGGAAAGACTATCCCTCAACACAATCACCAAATGCCATCCCAAACGGCGACGACGTAAAGCTTAGGACGAACGATCCCTCGGCAAAAAAACCAAAAGCCTTCTGACGACGGTGGCGTTCAGGGTATTGGCAAGCGGAAAAACTATCACCGAAAGCCTTCCAAAACGACGGATGAACGAGTGGAAAGACTATCACCAATAGCCTTCCAAAACCGCGGTAGCGAAGATGACAAGAAATCTGGTACTCGTAGTGATCGAACTGCAATGATCCTTCTGCAGCAACTACGCACCAGTAAAGCCTTCCAGAACGGCCAAGAAATGAACAGACTCGACCTGCAAATTTGAATGCGATCTTGGAGCGATCTTCACATTACCAGTACCTCCTTAGAGAAATATTTTTTTGGACTTGCCAACATCAATATAGACTTGCGAACATCGATATATATAAAAAGTTATGTAAACAATCTAATTAGCCTACAACATTATTTGGATTAGTTAGATTTGTTTAAGAGTTCCCAACATCAATATATAAAAGATATGTAAACAATCTGATTAACTTACAACGTTATTAGGACATCAATTTATATAAAAGGTATGCAAACATTCTAATTAACCTACAACAGTATTGGGATCAGTTAGATTTGTTTACGACTTCTCAACATCAATATATATAAAAAGTTATGTAAACAATCTGATTAACCTACAACATTATCAGTTAGATTTGTTTACGTAGTTACCATTGATTTACACATATAAAAGGTTACATAAACATTCTACGAGGTTATAGTGGATTAATAAATTTTAGTATTGGAAATTTAGTATTAGGTAGATTTGTTTATAGTTAATATAAAAGGTTATGTAAACAATCTGATTAACCTACAATATTGGGATTAGTTAGATTTGTTTACATAGTTAAAATTGATTTATACATATAAAATGTTACATAAACATTCTAAGAGGTTATAGTGGATTAATAATATAGCATTGGAAATTTAGAATTAGGTAGATTTGTTTATATAGTTAATAGAAAAGGTTATCTAAACAATTTGATTAACCTACAACACTGAGATCAATTAGATTTGTTTACGTAGTTAATTAGATTTGTTTATGTAGTTATGATTGATTTATGCATATAAAGTGTTACATAAACATTCTACCAAGTTATAGTGGATTAATGACATATAACATTGGAAATTTAGGTATAGCTAGATTTGTTTATATAGTTAAGGGTTTTAAAGCGTGGGTTTATGATGTTTTAAAAGTGATTATATTAATTTTAGTTTATATTATTGAGATTTGTTTAATTTGTTTAAATAGTTAAGAGTTTTAGTTGGATTTTTATTTAGTTTTAGAGTTTGATCATTTTAATTTTTATATTCTAAATTGTAAAAATTTATATGATTTATTTTGTTTATGATGATAATATAAGTTAGGTGTACATTTTATTTTTTATTCTTTATAATTATTTTCATTATTTATTAATAATTGGTTTAGAAGTAAATTAACCAATGATTATATATATATATATAATTTTTTTTTTAGAAAAAAAAGTGTAATTTTATTTCATTAGACAAGAACAAAATTACATTCTGTAGATACACATGGATGTGTATTTTGGTTCAACTGAGAGCTTATTTGAAACAGACCCTGAAGGTCTTCAATAAACCCCCCCAAAAAGTAAAGAGTACAACAAAATACAAAGAGTGTTGCGCTGTTTCAAAAAATATACAAGATAAAATTCTGTCTTTGACATTTTGTTCCATGAAAAATTACTGCAGACTGTTCAAAGAGAGTCCATTTTCCAAAAAACATATCTTGACAGTAGCAATAGTAGCAATAGTTGAAAACGTTTTTGTAATATGATGATAATTAATAAAGGATGGTGTGTGTTCATTCTATAAAAGATCTGTGATAGTATTCATGCATGCTTCCCTCTTTCTGTTCTCTTATCTTCCAATGCCCCAAGGCCATCTACAACCCCTCCTTTGAGGCTTTGTTCGCTTTTTTGTTGTTTTCCCGGGAAAGGGAATCCCCTTCAAATACTGGGCATCGTCCGATTTGTCCACCTCCACCATTGGTAGTGGCATCGTAGCCTCCTCCTCTTGGCTATTATCATATACTTCATCGCTCACTAGATCCACATGTGTTGAGGGCTATGATGAAGGTGGTCAAGAGAACCCTTCTGCCACCCTTGCCTCCTTTACACCATGCTGCTGCTGACTTCTATTGAGGGTTCAGACTGATAACCTGCATTCAAAAACTGGATGCCCATATGCATGACATCGCCTGCAATGGAAAGGAAAATTTTCATAATTCAAGGTTTGCTTGATATGATAGGACCTCGAGCTCAACATCATGTCTTCTGCTAACCCTTCTCGTACATTGAGACTGACCAAAATTCTGGCAACCTTCCGCATTTTAGTCTCCAGAAAAGAGAGATCTGCTTGTAGAAATGTCCCCAAGATGTTTCTAATATTTTTAAGGTGTTCTTCCGTCCAATAATGTAATGGAAGCCCTAACAGTCGCACCCACAAAGGCAGAATGTCCACATGTTCCCTACTTGCATCGAAGAGGGGGTGCCAAGGTTTGAGAAGCACATGTGAATGATCCAACATCCAATTGTGAGATAATACCCATTGAAGATGATCCTACTGCTAAAAACTAAATGCAGACCACTCTAGTGAGGGAGACCACTTCTGGGATGGAACCCAGGGCCTCTAGCTAGCAATCCGCTACCCATTGCACCACCGTCTGCAAGGAGAAAGATCTTCCCAGAACACGCCCCACCAGAGTCCAATTATCCATCTGCAAAACCTAATTCCAACCTATGTCCCCCCCCAACGCGTAATTATACCCAACCCTCCTTGATTTGATCCAGTTTTTGTGATTCCACTAACCCCCTGTTGCCGACCCTTCCTTCTCCTTCACTGCTTGACCCTAAACCGAGAAACCCTTCCCAAGTTGGGCTAGGAAAAACTTGCTGTTCCAGGGATCCAATGAACTGGGAAATGGACCCTTGTTCCTCCACCCTCAGAGCATTACTTCCTGAAAATTCCAAGGGTTTCACTCCTCCACTCACGGTCGTCGCTGAAGCCATTCCCGTTACAACACCTTAAAAAAAACCGCCATGTTTGACTCAAGAGCCTGCAAAAGTGATCCCCTCCGAAGATGCTATATCCAAAAACCCCAGATTCCTGAAATCACCATCATGGGCTGAGCCCTCTCCAGGAAAAAACTGTGAAACCTCCAGGATCTGAAAGGGGGAAGGGGATGAAAGTAAAAGATCAGACGGAGAGAAACCCTCCATGTTAAGGGAAGGTGAAAAAATGACTACTGAATAACCTTCAACCCATGGAGGAGGAGGAGGATCCACCTCATCAAACCCGCTTACACCTAGCCCAACTCAGAAAACACCCACTTCTAGAGTGATCACCAGAATAGTCAACCAACTCATCTTTTTCCATTATGCCAGTAAAAAGTTAAAAATAGCAGTAAAACCCTTGTTTTACCTGTAGACAAAAGGTCCCCACCCGTAACTTGTGAAAATTGAAATCAAGCACCGTAACAGGGTTCTTTCTCCAAGGTGATAAGAGAAAACATCACCCCACGTTGGCTGGTCCCATCAGCACACCGTACGGGCTCGCTGCTCCATTAGAGCTGTAGTCTCCTAGCTCCTACGGTGCCATCGAAACCTGCTCCTTCCACTGCTTGGCAGTCAATGCTACTATTCACTCATACATCATCAACAAGACTTAGTATGTTGTATGAAATAGGTACCAACCAATGATTATATTTAATTATGCTTTTTAATTATATTAATAAATTTGTAGAAAAATATAATGTTTAATTTTTTTTTAACTATTCCAATTTCAAAACAATATTTAGATTACAGTAACTATATCATTTATTGCTTTTTTTTTTAAGAAAGATTTACGTTATATAATATTTGGAAAATTACATATCACTATTGTCAAAATAGAGCCTCAACCTTTTAGTCTATTTACCATGTCTACACTTTGCAATACTTCTATAGTTTGGGATTCAAAAGCACCCTCCCTTGTGGGGGAAAACATGGATTTTAGCTATCTTTAATGCACCGAGAAACATAAGAACTGGATGCATGTCCTCTAACCACTTAGAACATAGAATTGCATTAAACTTCCTTGACACTTGGTTATCTAAACTACCAACATAATACATAACAAAGATGGTAGATCAACAATGCAACAAAAGCCATCACAACTTAAGAAACTTAAAAATTGCTTGACAAACCTTCCTTCTCAACTTACAATGGATTTGTCGAGATGCCTCTCTTAGCCATATGCTTTAGCATGAATTGGATGCCCAACTTATTCGTAATAAAATTAATCTTTTTGTGCACGAGGTAAGACTCAACATGATGCTCCTTTCAAAACCTCTTGGCTCCTCGTCCCCTTTTCCTTCTCCCCTCAATTTAATGGCACTCAAGCCAGGAGCCCCTTCATCACCCAAAATGTTGCCACATATTGCTCATACAAATCCATACGTGCCCTGGACGTCCTTGGGTCTTGGATCCATTTTGGCTAAATCCTCAAAGTTGTCCATCTATTAAGTAAACTCCAATTTCTCCCATCGTCCCTTCTCAGCCTCATCATTTTCCGCTTAAATTGACTACGAAACCATTGCTTTGTAGTGAAGAGCTACTTGAGCTACCTTTAACTGTTATTGGTTAGCCCAAATCAGATCCACATTCTCCTTCCCTTTGGCCTCTTTGTTAACATTCCTCTCGTGTGTCTCCATCAACCCAAACCGTCGGCACCTTGAAGCTTCTAAATTCTATATCCCATCCACAATAGCAATTTACCTAGAGATAGGCATTGACAACATCAAATGTCACGACCCTAATATCTTAATTGAGACATTGGGGCCATGAAATACTAATTTTTCCCATAAAAAATACTTCATGTATTTCATTGAATTTTTCCAATGTTTAAATTTAGCAATTACAATGAAATCTAAATGGATGCATTGATTACTAGTAATTCAAATAAGCATATATGAAACTATCACAAACAAATCTATATGAATGTAGCCACATATATTCATTTAATTGAAGAAAAACATTCAATACAAAACTGTAACTCTTAATAAATACATATTAGATATAAATATAACACATTTATACACAAAATGAGTACTTTTTTGAAAATGTAACCGACTTCTTGCAGACCAGCAACGTTCCACTCAGCCGTAGACCCTGTCAAGCCATATCTTTCTTTGACTGGGTCACCCTCGAGTTGGGGTTATTCATCCATAAGAAGGTTTTGGTTCTTTCTCTACAGTGATCTCAGTCCTTTAGCACCCCTTTTTCCCTTCAACCCGCTAACCCAAGGAATGGGGCTCCCTTATCTGACCTAACAGTCCCTTGGGCTCCCTTCTTTGAGTTAATAGTGTCGCGAGTTTGTTACCCCAATTCTGTCTAGGGATCTAATGCATGAGGGTTAGGAAATATTTGTGTCAAGACCTTAATGGATTCAATTGTTCATGGTATACCTTAGGCATATCGTAAGGGTGACTGTGATATGGCTTCTATGGTATTGATGGGGTTCAATTTTGACATACAGTGTAGATACAAATATGATAATAGATGTTGGCTTTGCTTTGATAGAAATGGATTCTCAATCATAAGGGAATGAATCCCACAAATGAGCTTAGCTCTCACAAATTATAGGTAAACTTAAGAACTAGCCAAATGGTACAAGGAGGGACGAGAGTTAGCCACATGGCATGCATGCAATGGAACTAAATGATACTAAGGGTGATGTGGGATAGCCACTGTATGGAATTCATGCATGGATTACCTTTCTCTGGCCCTTGTGGAATCATAGCCCCCCATCTATTTTTCGTCCTCTGGTTTGTAGGAGTCTTGGTTTTAATATTAAAAGTGAAAAATATATACAAATTTACATAACTTGTTCAGGTTTTGACCATTCACGTCTGTCTTATAGCCATTTTCATGATATTTACAAAATTACATTATGGGGTAAAAACAGGGTGTTACATTCCCCTCCCCCTTAATTTATGCACCTTCCTTGGTGCATATGATCATTATTTACGTAAACAAAATTTTAAAATAGTTGCGGGTATGCTTCCCGCATAGTATCCTCTGGCTCCCACATCACTTATTCAAGGTCATAATGTGTCCACTGAACCTTTATCCAATGGCCCCGTTCTTGAGCTATATGACTTTCTTGTCCATGATACACATTGGTAGCATTGATATATTTGCTTCCGGTTCCACTTGAATCAAGGTCTGATCAACAATGTGATTAGGATCAGGAACATAATTTTTCAATAACGATACATGGAACACATTATGCACTTTTATGCATGCAAGAAATGCAAGCTCATATGCAACATTTCCTATCCTAGTTAGTATGTCAAATGGCCCACAATAGATGGGTGCTAACTTAGGTCATATCCCAAGCTTCAAGGAGCTCTTCTTTGGCCTAACTTTTAGAAAAACATGATCACTGAATTTGAATTCTCTTGCTATTCTTCCTTTGTATACATAACTCTTCTTCATGATCTTAACCATATGTTCTTCCATCTTTTTAAGTAATTATGGCCCAATGACTACTCTGTCTACTTGATTATCCTACTTGATTGGAGTATTACATTCCTTCCATATAAAACTTCAAATGGTCTCATCTTTAAAGATGCATGATACCCATTATTATAAGCAAATTCTACCAAATGCAAGTAGTTTTCCCATTTTGATGGCTGATCCATCACATACATTTTGAGCATATCTTCAATAACCTAATTTATCCTCCCAGTCTTCCCATCAATCTGTGGATGATATGCTATGCTCAAATTCAGATTTGTTCCAAATCCTGTAAATAATCCTTTCCAAAACTTTGAAGTAAATTTTGGATCCTTGTCTGAAACAATTGCCCTGGGTATTGCATGTAGTCTTACAATCTCATTCATATAAATTTCTGCTATGTTAGCTGCCTTATAAGTTGACTTTATTGGAATAAAGTGTGTAGCCTTTGTTAACTTATCCACCACTATCATGATATAATCTTGTTGCTTAACTGTTCTAGGTAGTTTGGTGATGAAATCTATTGTCACAACATCCCATTTCCATTCTAGAATTGGCAATGGTTGTAGTAATCTCATTGGACGTCCATGCTCCACCTTCACCTTCTGTCATTCCATACATCTTGATCTGTATTTAGCTATGTCATTCTTCATTTCTGGCCAAAAGTATTGATTTATAATCATTTGTAATAGTCTTTTGATATCTAGGATGTCTTATATAAGGTATGTTATGTACTTTATTCATTACCAAGTTTCTCAATTCAATAGAATTGAGAATATAAATTTTACTATTGTAAATGAGAATCCCATCATTTTTCATCCCACATCCTTTAAATTTTTGCTGTAAATTTTCTTGTTGCAACCCTTCTTTCACCTGAACATAACGTTGATCTCTATTGGAAACCTCAATAATTCTATTTTTTAAATTTGATTTGATCATTCTAATGGATGTAGCATGTATTGCATGTGCTCTTCTGCTGAGTGCATTTGCAACTTTGTTATCTTTTACTTTAATATCTTTGATTTCAAAATCAAACTCACATAAGAACTCCAACCATCTTGTTTGCCTTGCATTCAAATTTTGTTGCTCATATATATATTTTAGTCCATTGTGATTTGTCCTAAATTCAATTTTTCTTCCTAGGAGGCAATGCCTCCATATTTTTAAGGCATGCACTATAGCAACCAACTCCAAATCATGTGTGGCATAATTTTTCTCATGTTCCTTTAATTTTTTGGATTCGTAACAAACCACATGCCCATCCTACATAAGTACACCACAAATTCCTTCTTTGTAGGAATCTATACATACCACAAAATCTTCATTTGAATAAGCAATTTTGAGGATTGGTGCACTGGTAAGCAATTTCTTCAATTGTTGGAAACTTTCTTACACTTGGTTGTCCATTCAAATTTGACTCCCTTCTTTTGGAAGGACGAAATTGGGTGTACTAATTTTGAGAATCCTTTCATGAACCTTCTATGATACCCATTTAGTCCCATGACTTATTTGACTTCAGCTACAATCCTGGGTGTATGCCACCCCAAGATAGCTTCAATATTCTTTGGGCCTACTGCCACTCCTTCCTCATATATGACATGTCCCAAGTACTAAATTTGTTCTTGATAGAATGAACATTTACTTAACTTGACATATAACTCATTCTTCCTTAAAACATGTAGAACTAATCTTAAATGCTCTTCATGCTCCTCCATTGATTTTGAATAAATTAGAAAGTCATCCAATAATATAATAACAAACTTGTCCAAATACTATCTAAATATGCCATTCATTAAGGACATAAAAGTAGCTAGTGCATTTGATAGTCCAAATGGCAATACCATAAACTCTTAATGACCATATCGCGTCTTGAAAGCATTTTTATTGATATCTTCATCCTTTATTATCACTTGATGATAACCTGATCTCAAATCTATATTGGAATAAATATTTGCTCCTTTCAACTGGTTAAACAAATCATCAATTCTAGGCAGAGGACATTTGTTCTTCACTGTAACTTTATTCAATTGTTGGAAGTCAATACATAATATTAATGTTCCATCTTTCTTCTTTACAAACAATATTGGTGCACCCCATGTTAGTAGATATTTCGCTGTAGGTACGTATCTACAACATTTTTTATCCTTTACTATAGGGGGTGAGTCCCAAGCGACAAAAATACATGCAATAATTGAAAGTTTCCTAAGATTCATAAGTTTTTTTAGAGAGTAGAGAGGGGAGGAAGAAAGGATATTACTTCTTGAAGCATGTCACTCATGGAAGATCCATTTGCTTGAGAATCCATGGCCTTTAGGCCTCCATTTGCAGCTTGCTTGCGAGTTCCTTACCTCTAGCTTTTGAAAACCTTGAAAAAAATTGAAAACCATCTACCAAATATTGACAAAAATATATGAAAATACATAGATTCAATCACAACATTTGGGGGAAACTAGAATTGCATCATATTGAAAATATGAAAAAAGTGATTACAACCCAATGATAGGTGAATACCTTTCTCCTTTTCTATAAACCATCCTTCTCCATCTTTGCTAATGATCACCAAAAAATTTATGTGAAAAATAAACTATCTAGCCTCCAAATCCTTCAACATGCCTTTGCTATCCTCTCTTCTCCTCCCTTATTCATCTCATATGCCTTCCTTATATAGCATTGGTATTTGTGAACCCAATCAATTAACCATGAATGTGGGATTAAGCTTTTTGAAGTATTTTGATTTATTTCCTTCAAAAAACCCACTTTACCTAATTTTTATGTATCAAAACTTGATTTTCAATATTTCTAGGATAATTCACACCCATGTTAGGCATTTTTTCACTGTATGAGTTATATGAGCTGGGTTTTGGCCCTTAAGTGGTCATGGAATTGGCCTCTTTAGAGCCACCTTTGTCTTCAAACATTTCTTCCTTTGTGGAAGCAACATTCAAATATGAGATTGAAACTCTTAATTGTTCCAACATTCTGATCTTCATGTTGCATGAAAAATAGAAATGTGTTTTCATACCAACACTCTCAAGGATGTTAATTTTATTGTTAATAGATTCCCCCTAATGTGTGAGGTCTGAAGCTATGCTGAGGGTTGGAATACATTGATTTTTCTTTTATTTTGATACTTTTTGTACTGATATTCTTTAGTGATCAAGGCATGATGGTTTATGAACGCAGTAGTTGGAGAAACACCTGCAAGTCAAACAAGGAAATTTACCAAATAGACAATATCTTCCTAAGGCGGGTATACCCATTCTCATTAGTAAACAAACATGGCCATGAACAATACACAGTGGATCCATTTCAAAAGCAAAATCTTTAAAAACGTATAGGTGCACATCTGATGAGTATAACATATCCGGGTCTTCATGGTACATTGACATGGTATTTTAATCTTGCACAACTCGGGCAGTGCATCAAATGAGTGATACAACTGTCTTTCCCAATGTCTTCAAAACAAACCAACAATAGTACTATTTTCTATCGCACGAATAAATGAGCTGATGTCGAGCATAATTAAAAACCATCTGATTACCGATCATTGATGTATATCGTTAACAGATGCAAGGAGGCCCACCAATAATGATGATGGAATCCAAGGTAATCGAGCAAAAACTAATAGGTGTGAATAGATGTATTGATGTTGAACACTTGTAGAATCAAACAATTAGAGGTCATTGATGTATACCCAGTGTCATTTGCGTGGAAACCTTCCACTAATGACTGCAAGGTCCAAGGTACTCACTAGGGTTCCTAGATGATGATTTGGTGTCAATAGTGTAGAAATAATAGCTCCAATGCTAATAGAAAATATGCTAAGAAGAAGCACAGGAAATTGAGCTTGCTACTAAGATAATTCTCACAAGCATACATAGAAAAAATAGAGACTAAATCACATGAATGAAGAGATGGATATTGGAGTGTATCCTTCCATTGAATAATGATGAATAATACTATACATAAATAGTACATCCCTCATAGTTAAAATTGAGTTGTATTGGAGAGAACTCATCAAGCTTAGAAATATAGACTTACTAAATATGATAAACCCCCATAGGTGGCTAAAGCACTTCCCAAATCAGTCAAGGACCTTATGAATTAGAAAAAGCATGAGCGAGTTGTCAAGAGTGATGGAAAAATATGTTAATCCTGGAAAATGTAGAGAAAATCATGGAGGATGGGTTGGCAACAAAAGACACCAGTTTTCTAGTTGACTAGCTTTACCTTATTCATAGAAAAACTGGATAAAAGAAGAATCTGCAAGAAAGCACAATTACTATTTTTGGGAGTCAATAAAGTGGTCAAGATCAACCTGAAATGAGAATTAAAGCATTCTTGGGGTATAGATGGAAAGTGCTGACTTTGTAGTGCAATTGGATTCCAACTATCTAGGCTAGTGGGTAGGGAATTAATCAAAATTGATTAATTATTTTATCCTAAGCTGTGAGTGGGTATATAATATTCCAACATCCCCCTTTATTTATGAATTTATGATGATATATAGATGCATATGGATGCATATAGGGCCCAATTGTTTGGGTACATAGGGTACTCCCAAAATACCGAACACCTTGAGCAATCGCTTCACACAAATAGATCATAGATCAACACATCGATGTTTGTCACGTGGTTAAAACCATCGAGAGGGAAATAGTCCATGGCCCCAGCCAAATAGCTACTTGGAGCAATTTATTATGCAAAAGAAAGAAAGTTACATGAGTTTCTCATAATCGATCAACTAGCCAAGGACCCTCTATGCTCTTTAAATAGAGATTATAGACCAATCAGGTGTTAAGCCATGGATCAATGGTAGGTATGATCTAAGAGAAGTTGAACCGTCGGATCACTCTATGTCTAGAACATATCGTGACCATCAGATTAGAATATTTACAAATGCATACTAATGCATACTAAAGAAACACACTTTTACCTAACGGATATATTACACAAGTTGATCTCAACTAAATCCTAAGTGTCTAAATATCCTAACACCAACAACAAGGCTATGGTCACCCTTTAACAATTATTATGTCCAAATAAATGAGGAAAGAGGAAAAACCACATGGGAAAAATACTCCCTCAAGAAAGGAAAAAGGCACAAAATTTTGAATAAATTTTCTTTAGTATGTATTTATCTTCACTTGAATGAGCTGAATGAACTGCTTCTGGTGAAAGACTTCGATGAAAAAATCATGAACTCCTGATCATGCGTTACAGTGTAGAATCTGCAAGAAAGAATATAAGAGACTCATGGTATCTTATCAACTAATGAAGTAGGAGAATTATCTGAATGCTTATTGCTTCTAACAAACTCTGATATGCAAAAAAAATCTGAAATGGAAAAGAGATCTTTGCATACTCCTTCCCAAAGTGTACAAAAATTAAGATAATTTGTTACACACTCATTTCCCTGAATAGCTGCACAATTGTGATGTGAATCACATGTCATTCTTCCAATATGATGTAGCACCTTCCCATATATGATATGAGGCTGATAAAGCTCTGATATATCAGAAAAATTAGCATATGGAACAACAAAGACAAAGGCTTCAGTGACTCCATGAGGATATAGGCCTAGACTAGTAAAACTATGAGCAAATGGGGGAAATTGATAAGTGTAAAAATATGGATAATGAATGGACTTGAAATATGAACCATAATTGTTTAGAACAGATACAAACATGTGTAATATAAGTCCAAAGATGACTACATTAATGGATAACCAACCAGTGAAAGATAAGCAAGACTTCAAACCATGTAATATCACTAACACTGCATAAGAGACCAATGAGGAATCAACTAGTGAAATTGGGATTTGTATAATATTAGGAGTATATAGATGTATGGTATATGGTATGGATAATGTCTTGACATGTATATCAGCCTGTAAACATGCTTCTAAATCTGAATTATAGAGTGAGGAAGGGATGCTTAAAGGAAAGACAAGATCTAGTGAAAAATCACAATGATTGAGAGATGAATCTAGGAGACTGATAGGTGGATTATCAAAGAAAGGATATGATATTTATGATTATTATATATCATAAAATAAATATATATCAGATACATGATAAAATGATTTAACTATGGTAGTCAAGGAATAGTTTATATCACCTTGGAACTGCGCACTATGACAATGTTCTGAGGAATCAACAAGCTTCTCTAGCTCATCTAGAACTTCGATGTTGTGCTTCTCAAGAAGTTGAGACACGATGTCCATATTCTTCTTGAAACATTTATTATCTGGATGAAATACCTTTCTGCAATAAGAACACCTGGATGTGATCCCTTTCTTCTTAATCTTCTTCATTGAATCTTCATCAGTAGACTTCGAACTTTCATCTTCAATTTCTGACTTTGGCTTCTTCTCTTTCACAATTTGCTTTTCTTTGGATTTGGTATTATTTCTTCCTTGAATCATGAGAGCATGATCCGTTCCCTTGGAATATCTAAGAGAACCCATATGGATCAATTTGTCTTTCTCCTTTGTTAGTGAATCAAATAAAGTACACAAAGAAGGCATTTTCCAATTAGAAACAACAAGCCTACTAGCATGAAAAGTAGACACAAAAACTGAGTATTCAAGACCCAATTTAGAAAGAATGGAAATGATTAATTGATCATATTTATTCTCAATCCAACAATGTTTGAGCATTAAAACAAGTGAATTGAATTTGGTGAAGAAACCCTCAATAGAATCAAAACTGCTTGGACTCATTGAGAATAATTCAATCTCCAACCGATGCGCTCTTAACTCATCTTCAACTCCAAAGAGAGACTCAAGTTTGGTCCATACTTGGTTTGGAGTGGTCAAACCATCTAGATGAAATAATATATCAGGATAAATAGATAGGCAAATAAATCCATATTCTTTATCCAACCTATTATGCCACTTAGCTTTCTCAATCACATCATTGGGATCATTCTCCAAAGCTAGAGTAACTTTGTATAATCCCTTACTGCGCAATAGAATGCCAATTTTGGATTTCCATTCGTGATAGTTGAAGGGAGTCAGGATCATAGATGAAGAATAATCCATATTTCCTAGTTAATGCGCTCAAGAAGAAACTCTCTGCAACCTGCAAAAAACAAAACTAGGAGAAAAGCTTGTAAGCTTAGATTGAGCTCTTCTTCAAAGAGGGATAAGAGACTGTGTGTGCTCCTTAACTATGTAGAACTTGAACAACCTTTCTCTCTAATACCATGTAGAGATTTATATGTTGTGCACCATGTGGCTATGATACCATGTAGAAATAATATCTCCAATGCTATAAGCAAATATTCTAAGAAGAAGAATAGGAAATAGATCTTGCTACTAAGATAATTCTCACAAGCATACAAAGGAAAATTAGAGAGAAGAATAGAGACTGAAACACGTGAACGAAGAGATGAATATTGGAGTGTATTCTTCCATTGAATAATGATGAATAATAGTGTACATAAATAGTACATCCCCCATAGGTAAAATCAAGTTGTATTGGAGACAACCCATCAAGCTCAAAAAGATAGATTTACTACATATGATAAACCACCATAGGTGGCTAAAGCACTTCTCGAATCAGTAAAGGACCTCACAAATTAGAAAAAACATGAGTGATTTGACAAGAGTGATAGAAAAACATGATAATCCTAGAAAATGGAGAGAAAATCATGGAGGATGGGTTGGCAACAAAATATACCAGTTTCCTAGTTGACTAGCTTTACCTTATCCACATAAAAGTTGGATAAAAGCATAATAAAGCAGAATCTGTAGGAAAGCGTAGCTACTAATTCTGGGAGTCAATAAAGTGGTTGAGATCAACCTAAAATCATAATTAAAACGTTCATGGGGTATAGATGGAAATTTTTGACTTTGTAGTGCAAGTGGATGCCAACTATCTAGGCTAGTGGGTAGTAAATTTATCAAAATTGATTAATTATTTTATCCTAAGTTGTGAGTGGGTTTATAATAATCCAACAGATAGGAAAATATCTATTAGAAGGAGGGAAGTAATGCACCCCACATCAACTGACACAAAACTGAGATCACTATGCCGATATAATTTGGTAGAGCTGTGAGATCCAACACTACATATTGACACAAGGAAGGATGACATGATTGGTCAAGAATATTTGAGGAATGGCCGGTACTATTTTGACTACCCTTGAAAACATAACACGACACATAGTGACTCTTGACAAAATAAGACTCGAGTAACCAACCATTGTGAAATTTTCCAATTCCAGATGAATTAATGAAAGGTCATAGATTGACAGGAAGGATAACCTATTGGTGGAGATTTGTTCAAATGATTGGTATAGCTTCCCAAGGAAAATGTAAATGGTGTACTGATAGGGGATAAGACATTATGTGTCGTGTCCAAGGGAGACTATTACTGACTATTTCCTTTGTCTCAAATATTCAATATGACACGATTCGAGTCTCCCGTTTTTGGATTTTTGTATTTTTTAATTTTTAGTGCTTTTTCATGTATTAGCTCGAAAAAGAATAAAGAATGCTATAGTACATAAGAGAGAGTGAGTGTTGTAAGGGTGAGCACCTATGTTTCAAGAGAATGATTCATGCTAAGGAAAGGATATGTACTACATGAGCTAGTTGTGTAGACTCTTTCAGATGTTCCCTTTAGAGGTAAGCTATTTGAAGTAGGATTACGTGTTGACAGACAATGAAATAGAACCAATTAATTGCGGTTTTTATCCAATATGGGATCATGTCCAAGTAGGAAAAAAGCACTATGGTTTTACTTCATACTTATTCTTGTGAAAAATACCAAAACCATAAAACACCATGAATCGTGGTCTATCTTTCAAATCCTGGATCAAATAGTTTGGACATGTCAATTTCTCCAAAATCCTGTAAAAGTAATCATAACCCAACCATTTAGGAAACAATAGGATTCAATATATGCATCTGATATATGAAATAACAAAGATAAGTAGATATACTCATTCTTTACCATTCTTGTAGTAATCACCTCCTTCGAGGATGTATTTCAGAAACAATGAACCATTGATTTGGTAATCTACCGATTGTAGGCGAGTCTTCATGATGGACCAAGAAGTCGAAACAGTTCAAAAAGTGTTTTTTGAATTTTCCATATATTCAAAAATTTATGAGTTTTTTGGATATTTTATTTTGAAGAAAAGTACAAAAAATAGAGAAAGTGTTTATACTACTCTTTTGATGTGTGCAAAGTTATTGCAAAAATGTCTTGAACTTAAACAAAATTTTAGGGTTATGATGTAATCAGTTTTAATTTATACAAAGGAATGTTACTTTGAATTTTACTTATGCTTTGAAAGATTTGCTCAATTATGGTGCCATGCATTCAATATACATGCTTGCTTTATCAGAATGATGTATGACAAAGATGCCAATCAAGCACGTAGTTAGCTAAGGAATCAACTAGACTATTTGAACTTCCAGGAACATGAATATACTCGATGAATTCAAAATGACATTCTAGAAGACAAACTTGTAGAAAATTTCTAAACAGTATAGGATCACAAACCTGATACTGACCGTTTAACTGAGATACAACAAGTTGCGAGTCCAGTTTAATAATAATTCATTGGATTCCAAGGGTGTTAGCCTCAACTAGAAGCTCAATGGTTGTGCTATACTCTACAACATTATTGGTCGCAGGTCTAAGGAATGATCCTCCTGAACTAAGAACTTGATTGTCAGGTGTGAGTATTACCCATGCGGTGGAATCAATGTTCTGAGAACCATAGATGGCTCCATCTGCATATCCCAAATAAGCGAAATTTTCTAATGACATCTTCCAAGTAGAAATACCAAGTGTTAACACCCAAAAATGGTTAACTACCTCATCTACCCCATTTCATGGCTCATTCGTCCATTTACCTACCATATTTCCTTGAAAATCCCACTAAAA